>JABJUM010000017.1:970000-1245790 GCA_016169955.1 Phytophthora vignae f. sp. vignae
GCAAGTCCCAATGTCGCTGTCGCCGGTGCACTCAAGACGTTCCTATTCGATGGGGACGGGGTGGCCACGGGGGACTTTGCTAAGTTCGTGTCGAGTAACAGCTCGGACTGTACAAACCCGGGGGTCACGCTCCTCAACATCATCAAAGAATACGACGACTACGACGAAATGGCCATGTACCTGTACGAGATCTCGGGTGTCACTACCACTGGGAGTTTCCAAGTGAGCTCTGACAGTAGATCCGCGGGGCTTGGCCGTGCTCTCTGCTACCGGTTTGGGGTCGAACCATTTGTCTTTTATGACAACTTTCGCGTGGACGTGAAGACGATTTGGGCACTTACCCAGTTCGACACGAAAGCAGGCGGCCAGGACGATGTCGTGGTGGTGAACGAGCCAAAGCGAATGGCCATTGACGGGGTCGGGATGAGTGTCAAGGACTCGCTAAAGTTCGTGAACGCGACCAGCGATAGCGGCGACTCGGACTGTAATGATCTCCCAGCACAAGGACAGACTGGCAAGCAGCTCCAAGTCGCCACTGACTTGACAGTATGGCTGCCCTTCGACTCCGGTTCGAACGGGGGGACCTGGACGCTCTGCTACAAGTTCGACGACGAGCCCTACCGACTGTACCCTACCGTGACTATCACGGTGAAAGAAATCACTGCGCTACTGGACTACTCGTTCCAAGACATTGTCGGGTTGGGCAGTGTTGCCACTATCGGCCATCGGAAGCAGTGGAAGCCTATCGGGTCAGGGATCATGGCGGGTGACGTCGTGAAGATCGTGCCCCAAAGCGTGACGGCGAGTGCCGACTGTGGCGTGGCTGACGCCAACATCGCTATTGGGACGTCAGTCATGACTGTGGGGGCCAAGTTGGTCTTCTCCGGTATCATCTCGGCCTTCCCAGCGTCGACCACGGACGTGTATCACTTGTGCTACCAATTCCAGGATGAACCCTTCACTTACGTCCGCGACTTCACGTTAACAACGTACGGAATCACTGGCTTGGACCGCAGCGTTGTGCTGGTTAGCGCGTCTACTGTGGCTCAAATCAGCGGCTTTCGGGTCTCGGATACGGACGAAATGGGGTGGACGACAAGCACGACCAACTGCAGCTCCATGCTTGGCCGTACTGAGGTATCAGGGGCGAAAGCGGTCGTCCAGTTCTCCGAGAGCTACGCGCAGTTGTACTTGTGCTACAGCTTCAATCGCCAGCCGTTTGATATCTTCAAGACAGTGGCGCTCTCCGTCGTGAAGGCGGAGATCTGGACGCCGCAGACAGTGTCGATCATTGCCGACCAAACGACACAGCTCGACGTGTCGGGCACGTTCGGGGTCACTCAAGGCACGGATCAAATCGCGTGGGTGCCGTCGGATGTTGTTGACTGCTCCGACGATACTGTCGCCAAGTACGCGAGCATTATGCAGACGTCCGTGAAAAGCGCTACCAAGTCGCAGACGATCGTGCCGCGTGCCGGTGGCGCTGCGTTTAGCGCGAAGTACGTCGCTCCGAGCAGCGATAGCGGCGTGACCGCTACAGACAGCTTCTCCACCTGGAAGTTGTGCTACCGGTTCGGTACAACGCCAAGCTTCCTCATGTTCGGCAACGTGTTGTGCACTGTGCTGAACATCGTTCAGGTTCAGCTGCTCAGCATGGAGCCTACCAGTACGGGGGCTGTGATGAAGTTCGAGTTTGACGGCGTTGGCATGCAGGACTTTGATTCAGCCAAGTGGGTGGACGCGGCTGTTGCGTCCGCCGATGCAGACTGCAACCTCTTACCCGCAATTGGCGGCAGTAAGACCAGCGACGTCGTCAACTCCCGCGCGACCTTCACATTCGCTGAGCAAAGTTCTGCCATGGCGCTGTGCTACAAGTTCTTGGGCCACGCGTTCAAGCTCTACACCAACATCCCGATCCAGAGCTCAGCTGCGTCTACTGCCAGCATCGGGCAGAGTATTAGTGGTGCTGTCACGAGCAGCTACGACGAGGAGGCAGCAGCTGCAGCCAGCGACCACTTCACCGCTAGCCGGGATATCGCCACAGTCTCGCTCACACTTGACAAAGACATCAGCGAGATTCCTGCTGGCTCCAACGCTGAAGCTGCATTCAAAGCCTCCTTCACTGCGACGCTGGCGACTTCGTTGGGCATTGACGCGTCTCGGATCCAGATCACGGGGCTCGTGGCCGGTTCGGTGATCGTCAACTTCCAGCTCTTGTCCTCGGACAACGCCGCGGATCCGTCCGTGACCGAGGCGCTGCAAGATCTCCACGCCCAGCTCATGGATGCGGGCAGTGCTCTACTCACGAGCAACACGGTGGCTGTCAAGAACCCCGCAACGGCGCTAAGTGTTGCGTTGTCGTCCCTCCCAGCTCCTGCCACTTCGTCGATGGCCATTCAAGCGCTGGGATACCAATCCAACGGCCTCTTCTCGTTCGTCAGGAGTATTTACAGTGTCACGGAGAAATCCTCGAGGCTGGTGATCCCGATTCTTCGTCTCCAAGGTACAACGTCGGTTGTCTCGATCACTGTACAGATTCAATCGACAGGGACGTCAGCGATACTGGACAAAGACTACGCCTTCTCAGCGGCCACTACGTTCGACGGTACTCTCAAGCTCATCCATCTACGCTTCGACATCGGTGACCTCTTGCAGACGATTGAGCTGGACCTCCTGGACAACAGCGTGAAAGAAGCCCACTTTAAGACGCTATCACTAGCTCTGCTCGCTCCTCAGACGACTGGGGCGTCACTTGGCTCGACGAAAGAGACCGTCGTTCGGATCTACGACTATGATGACGGCACGCCACTGGTAAAGTCGAGCTTCTCCCTTGATGCAGCGGAAATTGGTGACCATCGCGATCCTCTGCAAGGCTGGCAAGTTGTCGCCAATGGAGCGAGTCCGCTGCGTGTCGATGCCAACGGCGTCGTTGCTGTCGACGACGTGTTCGGTGAAGCTGAGTACGACCAGAAGTGCGACCTCGCAGCGCCCACCGGCGTGTGCAGCTACGCCTGCGAGCTTGGGGGTGGACTCACTACGACGGACGGATTGGACTCCACCTACAACACGCTGGTTCTGGACGGAGACGACTTTGCTGCGAGTATGGACGGCATCAGCTCCTTCCCGTCCGAGGTACGAGCTCTCTACTTCATGAGCTAACCCTGACAGGACGCTAACAATTGTTGTGTATTCTTCGTGCTAGGCCTTCACGGTGTCGCTTTGGGTGAAGACGTCGCAAACGGTCCCGGGCGCTTGTTTCTATTCGTACGCAGTCTCTTCCGTGACGGCCTCGGCCGTACCCTTCGCACTCTGCAATCCCTCCAACGTGCAGCTATTCATCAACGCCGAAAGCGACGCCAGTGGGTTATCCACGTTTGTGAACGTCAGTGACAACGCGTGGCACTTCCTTGCTGTGACTTGGAACTCGGAGGACGGTCGGGTGCGCGTTTTCGACAACGGCATGCTGGTATTTGACGGTGGGCCGTACCGACAAGGGAAGACGATCGAGTCGAACGGGTTCTTCGTGGCCGGTCAGTTGGTGCTCTCGAGTGCGTTGAGACCACCTTGTGTTGCAGGGGCTGAAGTCTTGGCCCAAAGCTCCAGCTCCAGTGCCGGTGGTAACCCAGTCTCGCTCGCATCAACGAACGAGGACGTTAGCTGTGACGTGGTGGCAGGCACCGGGTTCAAGGGCCAGATCCAGCACGTCCACGTTTGGTCGCGAGTACTCGCGCGGTCGGAACTTCTCGGGGAATTGGCCTGGCCGCTTCGGGTTGTCAGCAACGGCCTCGTCTTGGGGTGGAATTTCGACTCGTCCTTCTTGCTACTGCAGGGCCGAGTGGTGAACGACCTGTCGATGCAGGGCCAAGAGCAGAAGAACCTCGGCGTGCTTCACTGCAGCTCTGGGAACACTTCCACGCTGCAGTTGGCACCGACTTCAGCAGGGACTAACAGTAGCGGCACCGACAGTGTCGGCGGATGCCTGCTCCATGGTGTCGTTCCTCGAATCGACGCTGCCTTCCCATGCGGCCCCGTGTTCTCCAACGTTTGGCACTTCTCGGCTCCTGAGACGTTCACCGCCAAGCTTAACGGCGCATACGGTGGCCGCCTGCAGTTCCGACTGCTGGCCCCGAGCTTCAACGGGTCTCCGCGTCCGCGTCGAGGCCAAGTGTCCATCTTCGGCTTTGATAGCGACGGGGTCGCGACTCAAATCTCGGTCGCGCTGGGGTCCTTCGACCTGCCGTCGGCCTCTCGCTGGACGTACTACTCGGTCGTGCTGCGCGAAGACTTTGGCTGGATCACGGAGCCGGCCGCCGCGTCGCTAACGAGCGACGAGTTCCAGGCCGTGCTGGCCACCGCCTCGGCTCTCTGGATCCGAGGCGATATATGGGGCTACGACTCCACCGGACCAGGCCAAGAAGTAGTCTACCTCAACGACGTCGCCCTCTACGCGCGGTGACAAGTGAGACTCTACATGTAGAGGGAGCAAGTTTATTATCGTGGAAATACAAGGAAAGCGGGCGTTGGCCCACACCAAATCACAAAACTACCGTACGTCCACATACACCAGACAAGTGCCGCCCGCTTTGGCTGTTCTGCTAGTCACGACGACGAACCTTACAGCCAGAAGTGCTGACCGTCGGCGCGTCCGTGGCCGGAGCGGCCGTCGTTGGGGCCTCCGTCGCTGGTGCATCTGTGACCGGGGCGTCCGTGGTAGGGGCATCCGTTGCCGGTGCGTCCGTCTCAGTCGTGGTGTCCTCATCAGCGCTGTCGTCGGTGGTGGAGGCCGACTCCTCCGTGGTCTCATCGCTTGCTTCACTAGCAGCATCGGCCTCACTGGCAGCGGTTGTCTCGGTGGAAGGCGCGGCCGTGGTGGCAGCAGGGGCCGAAGTGGTCGCCGAGCTGGACGTGGAGCTGCCGGTGCTGGAGCCGAGGCCGCTCGGGATGCCGCTCTCGACCGAGACGCCGTTGAAGGACAGCACGTCCTGCTTGCCGTCCACCATCTTGACGGCGCTGCCGTCGTTGGAGAGCGTGAGCTGGCCGAAGTGGAACTCGTAGTCGGTCGGCACGGAGCCGCTGTACGTCTCCGTCTTGGTCAGCGCGAGCGCGTCGTCGCCCTCGCTGAAGTAGAGCGCCAGCTCGCCCGAGGACACGGCGATGCCGAAGTTGTACCACGTCTGGGTCTGGAACTCGGTGGACCAGCGCGTCTCGGTGCTGCCGCCCGTGTACCAGACGAGCTGCACGGGGTCCACGGACGCGTCGATGCGGATCTCGAACAGGTGCGACTCCGGGAAGACGACCTGCCACGAGTAGAGGTTCACGTACGCCTCCTCCTTCATGAGGCTCACGCGGAAGAAGGTGGTGCCGGCCGTGTCGCCGGCCACGTCCTGCACGAGCTCGGAGCGCCGGAAGTTGGTCTGGCCGCCGAAGATGGCCTCCGAGTCCACGGCCAGCGTGGCTACGCCCGTGTCGCCATTGAAGGCCGACGACCGGCCCTTCTGGGTGACGGTGACCCACTGGTCGGGGCTCACAGTGCCGTTCTGGCGCATGGTCAGGATGTGCGTCAGGTACTTGTCGGTCAGCGTGTCCACTGTCAGGTCTTGGAAGCGGCCGTCCCAAGGCAGCGCCTGGTCGTCCGCGGCGTTGGCCGCCGGGGCCAGCAGCGCCACGCCGGACGCGAGGATCGAGTGAATACGGGCCATTGGGCGAGAGGTGGCGAGAGAGGAAGTGAGGGCTTCGGCCGAAGCAGAAGATGCCCGACCAGGTTGGGTGAGCTGTGTAAAGTCCTGGTGGATGAGGAGGTATCCGACGCCATAGTGAAAGCATAGTGAAAGCAAGAGTGCGACTAGCGAATTTACAGACGGAAGTGGGGAATTTCAACATCCAGGGACTTGCCAGCAAAAATGGCTGGCCGATGATTGGGATCAGGCTGGGATGCCCGAACGCAGGCGTGGCCGAAGCTGAGCTGACCAGGTGAGCCGAGCCATGCTGCAAACCGAAGTCCATGCGTCCATGCACACGGTGAGACGACAAGTAAGTTTGTGTACAGTCACAGCTTCAGAAGTTTGTATGGTGACTACATGTATGGTTACTGTACCCGCCCACTCGATACTTACCGTAGTTGAGTTTTGTACGCGTTTTCTGCTAAAGGAGCCGCAATCCCAAATCTGCCAAGTGGGGCGAGCACTGAGTTGACGTGTTTGCTGTGCGGGTTCACGGCCTCTGCAACTACACATGTGGCAGCGTAAGCTGTTAATATCCCTACAGAGTACAGTAGGTTTGCAGTGGAATAGGAGGTGATACTGTACCAACAGCGCCCCCCCCCCCCCCGCTAGCTGCCGCGCGGACGACGACAGGCGCACACGTGTATTGGCAAATACTACGTAGTACACCGTTTGGCAATACAGTATTGCCAAACGTTGGCACGCTGCATGGAATGCTTCTTGGGCATCGAAAGCTACATGTAGCTAGCTTATGGACGCCTACCGCGGGCTCGCATCATAGAGATCATATTGAGGTTGTTGGTGTCCAATGCCGCCGTATTCATTCCTGCAGCAATCGCAGTATCCGCTGAGAATGGTACAATGTAATCTCGAATTTACGGACTCGTCTCCGACTGCTTTGACTTTTTGACAAACTATGGTCTGCTTCAAAATAAAGTTCCGATATTGTGAGGACACAGCAATAGATCGCACATCGACAGTGGGAATTTTTCTCTGATGACAAAGTTTCACAACGGGTTCGTGCATGGCAGCCTGACTGATGCATCCAAGAAGTGGCGTCTCGATTGAATCTGAGAGATTAATCGATAAACGCGAACGTACGCGCCTCGCTGTTGCTTGCGACGGATGGCGCAGGGGTATTCGCCGCTCCGGTCACTGCCGTGACGACGCCGGTCTTAATCGACACTCCATTGAGCGACATCGTCTCAATTTCCGCGTCCATGGCCGGCTCACTACCATCGGCATTCTGCTACTCGAACGACGCAGGGAGCGCGGTTGCGCTTTCGTGTGTGCCCTCAAGAACGAGGTCCTTATCGCCTTGACTCGTGTACATGTAGAACTCGAGCGCCGCTCTGCGACTTGACCACGCCGACGCCGAAGTTGTACCAAGTACCGGGGACGAACTCGCTCTTCCACTTGGCGTCGGGCTTGCCGTCATTCACGTACGCGATTATCGGAGGGTTTGCCGCTGCATCCACGCTGATCTCAAAGAGGTGGGAGCCAGGGAAGATTAACTGCCAGACGTAAAGCTATTCCAGCAACCCGTGGTCAAAGCGCCCGCGTAGCGGGCGCCCAGAGCGCTAGTACGTTTACTACTACTGTAGTATACGCCTTCAGCACAAGTTTTCGCCCCGGTTTCCAGCATACGTGTACTGTCACTCAAATTACGGGTTCTGCATTTACCGACGACATTCATACGATACCAGTCTTATCCTGGGAGGACAGCTAGAAGAGCTGAATGGACACTCCATACAGCTCTTCTAGCTGTCCTCCCAGGATAAGACTGGTATCGTGTCATATGCGGGCCAGGTTAACTTTGGGAAATTAATTCGTCAAAAAAAAGTTGCTTGTACCTCAGGCAACATTTAAACAACATTAAGCCACACCATAAATACACAAATGTACACCATACTTACACAAACGTAGCCATTTATGCAAACGGCGGGTACCATTCAAAGCTCAACAAAGAGAGGTATCTTACCGCCACGCACAAAACGTTTTGACAGTGAAATGAAGACAACAGTAGCAAAAGGATGACTATTCAGCCTACAACGACTCTATAACTTCTAGTTAGACGTAGGTAGAGGATGGCTTCACCTCGGCGCAGCACATGGATAGAGAGGTGCCGGCCTACAAAATTTCAAATCTGTTCGACAGGATATCAGCTCAGACTAGCAACTAGCGCTCTGGGCGCCCGCTACGCGGGCGCTTTGACCACGGGTTGCTGGAATAGCTTAGCTTTTTAAATAAAGCTTAAAAATATATGCATCATCTTAATTTCCACAACAATGTGCGAATACAGTTGACAAATTCGTTGCTATAACTTCGTACTTCAGAAGCAAACAATAGACATACGTTTTCTATTAAGCTTATTTTCAAATGTCGCTCACGATGCAATTTTGAGTACCTAAACATCGAGTGAACTGAATATCGTTGCCGTTGTATTATTGACCACCTGAACACGATCACCTGCGAGGCGAGCTGCATTGCTACGGACACGCCTTAGTACAGTGTAGTGAGCGCTACGTGTTTACTTACTTTCAAATATTAATAATATTAAAAGTATCGAAAGTATGGATGAGTGTGGTTTATACTTAAGTATACTGCGTTGCGAACTGGTGTAACCATACTCTACATGTGTTGTTACTACATTAGCACTGAAAGACTGCAACTTTACCAACATGAATTTACGCACTGCACGACGCGCTACATGTAGTAATGCAAGTTCGCGCGATAACAGTTCAAATAGACATTGAAATTTAAGCTCGACTTAATGCGGATCGGTAGCGACTATGCGTCTTCGATAGTTAGGTTGTTGTGTATCGTATATATATACTGCTCTAACGACAATGTCTACACTATTAGTAAGCTGTATTATGTGCACGCTGCAGCAGTTTACGGTACATGTATCTAGGGTAGCAGCGCGTATCTGTTTTGAAAGCTGCATGTATTGCCAGTCTCACTACTATTGCACGCTATACCTACTCTGCATCTTTCATCTGGATTTATACGCGTTATTGCTCTTAGTGCATGGCGTACAGTACTTAATAACAGGAATTTGAAATATGCGCACGACCATGCCGTTGTGCGCTGCGCGCAACTCGAGCAGCATTTTCTAAAATTGATTTGTTGAAGCGCGAGTTAGGGCACCTGGAATATTATCGATTTTGATTCGGGTTGGAGTGCATTGTTGTCACTCGGCTGATGCGACTATCGTTTTTATGGAAGCGAGTGTCGGACTGTAGCAAGATCCTGCCATTAATCAGCTTAATAAAAACATCAAAAGTCGTAAGTGTGAGGCCTCGATGCGCGCGCTGGTGATGCACCTACGTAGTAGAAACTTAAGTTGACCACGCGACTACTCAAATTGGTGTATTATAATGCTTGATTCCTCAAAATGAATACAGCACGATTGCCAGCTACACCACGCGTGCTGCACATGCTCAGAGCCGTTTATGAGCTCTATGTGCAGCGTTAGGAGGTCTAAATGCGTCGTTCGCACATATTCTTGGTGTATTAGAAGATGAACGCCTAATAAGCACCTACTTGTATAAACACTATAAACGCTCGACTGCCCTGAAGGTACCAGTTATCCCAACAGGCGGAACTCCAACCGTAAAACCGTAAAGTAGTTTACGTAGATGTACAAGTGTATGAATGTACTCACTGTGGTAGTCTCCGCTGCAGTCGGCTGTTCACTCCCATACGCCAGGCTCGCTACCTCGGTCTGTCCGTCCGCCACGCGCCAACTTTCAAAATGGTGGGATGTGATAATCACACCCGGTAAAGTCCGATAGACTCCGCGTAAGTGCGATTTAAAGCGTGATTGTGGCTAGTTTTGTAATTTCCCTTATAGTTTAAAAGCCAGTTCAAGTCGACTGGATGAGTGAATAATATATGCAAGAGCGCCGTGCAAAGGTAGTCGAGATGATAGGTCTAAGCGGTAGGGGCGTAAAGCAGGACGGAGTGACACACGGACAGGATTCTCGGTTAGAGGACGGAGAATTACGACATAAGGTGTCCAACCAGTTGCCCGCCACTTTTCCGAATTCCCGCACTGATAATTTTGTAGCTTAGGCCCCAGAGCCAGTATGAAGGCGTGCGGGGTACCGTTGTAAAGCTGATGATCTCCTCTATCTCGTTGATTTTTACGGCTAAAGCGGGGCGGTTTAAGCAACTCAAACCCTCGATAGCGCGAGGCGACTGTTCAGAGAGGTCCAACCAGTTGGCCGCCGCTTTGGCTTATCTTGTTATTTGTATGAGGCTCATTTTACTGTGTTGATTCTTAAAAGTACGATGATTAGGGTTCAGTGGGTATCAAACGCTACCTCTTAACTTTAACGGACTCAGAAAATCAGACCAGATTTTGGGGGTCAGTCAAAACCAACTTTGCTAAACTTGCTGAAGACGCATTGACACTGCGTGTTGCACATTCTTAAGAAAAAATATTCGAAGTGGACGCTACTTTTTTCTTGCTTGAAAAGGAATGAGCGCAGAATTTAAAAATAATGGTCGCTTGCAGAGACTTGACCTGATGATTTGTCTCCGGTTGTTTTGAAAGAACTAAAGCGCCTATAAGAGAGCGAATAATGTCTACAGAATCGCCGCAATTCGAGCTTGCTGTTAGGAGTATTGTTACAGCAGTCGCATGCATGCAGCTACTACAGGGCAACCGCAAAGACAGCAACTTCGAGGAGGAAACCTGGTAAGAAGAGGTGATGTGCATCACATCCTCCCGTTGAAAACTATGTGGACCACTTGTGGTTACTCTATACATGCCTTTACTATAGGCTACTGGTTACATAACCTAGTTACACAGTGCAACCTAGGTGTTATAGAAAGACATCGACCAAAGAGGTGAAGACATCTCGGCCTTGGTGGCGGCAAGCGCCAACTTTGAGCTCGAATTGCTCAGCCGATACGTTGAACTAGACAGAGTGACTACCCTCACTTTAAATGGTTAGCGTTGATTCTCACATATATATTAACACTTGCTGGAAGTGGCTTCGATTTAAATATCGATCTTTTCGACCTTCCCCCGAAAACCGGCATTTTGAGGTCTGGACTTCTGAGTCCCGCAGAGTTCTCTCAGCCTGAAGGGCTGAGAGTATACCGCTCACTTTTCGTTTCTAAACGTCCCTTCTTCAACTTGAGGAAGCTTTTTTGGATATTTGTGAAATCTGGACGTGTAAATACGGAAAACGTCTACACATCTTCTTTCGTTGTCTTAAGGTTTGTATGGTCTACCCGTAAGGAAGACTTCCATGGGACGACCCTTCATATTTGTGAATTGGCAGATTCAGAAATTCCACCTCTCGATTGACTCTCGCTTTGAAGCCATTTACTTTTGCATATTTTTTCAGCAAGGTACTGTACTACCCCGGCTAAAGTTAATGGTTTGCAACCGCCATTGTGGATATAACTATAGAAATACACTTTTACGGTGTGCTGCGGTAGGGTCACTCGCACCCACCTCACTTGTTAAAGTACACAGGTCACTCGTTTAAGTGGCTCTTTCGGCCAATGAGATTCATCCCAAAATATGGAGCTGTACCAGTTGCAGTTGGGAAGAGAAGTGAGTGGTTTTCACTAAGGCCCTTGAGCTTCAATTGGTACAGCCCGGCCATTTAAAAACGAATTAGAAACGTAGTGTAGCGTACACTTAACCTGTCTCGCCGTGCCAAGAGAAATAGGACAGCAGTGAGGAAGCCTGTAGAAAGAGGAATGAAGCTTTCGCATCGAGCACCCAGTTGGTGGTCAACAGAGCTGCAGAAAGAGGCGATCAGTGTTGAGTATTTGGCTGTGGAGACCAACAGAGGTAGAGAGTCTAACTCTACCGGTACCAGTTGTGCGCACGGGATCGCGTGTTGCATTTGCTACGAAGCTAATCTAACAAGGGCAACGCAATTTTGACTTGGACATGCAAAGGCTGAGAGACCTCGTGCGCGAAGAGCCTCGAAGAGACTCGAGCAGCGCTACTGTTAAACGGCTAAATCATGTATCAAAACGGAACGCGCAGTATATTAAAAGACAAAGGTTTGTAACCTCGGACTTCGGGACCCACAGCTGCATCGCTGACGACGGCGTCGGCCCGACACTGAATCTTTGAACGTTGCGCCGCTGGTAACACGATCCGATGCTGCTGGACGCGACTTGCGCGACTGCTTCTGACGCTTAGCAGGTGGGGGCTTATCACTTTGACGTGATGAACGTTTCCTTGATGCTGACTTGGTCTTCTTTCTTGGTTTCTTTGCGAAGACCGCCAGTTTCTCTCGCGACTTTGAGCACTTTATCTCCAGCCATCACCCGCTCCACGGCGGCGTCGAGATCCTGGGCGGAGTACGTCTTCGCCCCCCTCATCGTGCAAATTTGACTATGAATGCCGCGGATATGACCCGGTAGGCGCGCGCGCGAATATAATGTTATGCAGGAAGGGCACGAAAACCACTTCAACATGTATTTCATCCAATCATAGCATTACGGTGATCTTATTGGCTACTACAGGCACGCACGGTGGGAAAGGTCGCCAACGACGCCAACAGGCAGTTCCTGATACAAAACAATAGGGGTGGCGGCGAACTGGTTGGGCGTCTCTGAACAGTCGCCACTTGCCTTTGCGCGTTTGAGTTGCTTAGTTTGCAGAGCGTTAGCCGTAAAAAATCAACGAGATAGAGGAGATCATCAGCTTTACAACGGTACCCCGCATGCCTTCATACGGGATCTGGGGCCTAAGCTACAAAATTATCAGTGCGGGAATTCGGAAAAGTGGCGGGCAACTGGTTGGACACCTTAGTTTTAAAACGCTGCAAATGAGGGGCTTCGCCCCTCATTTGCACCGCAGCGTGACTCTTCATGTATGCAAGCAATGAGTAGCTGTTGTACTGTTAGAATTGATAGATGCTGGTATGTATACGACATAGCTCTGCAGTGATCGCTAAAAATGTACTACTCAATCAAGGTAAGCAGAAGCCAAAACATGATAAAGTATCAAAACTTACATACTTACAATGGAAAATCACTGGCTTGTCTGGACCTCAAGCGCGGGTGTGATTAGGTCTCAAAATTGCTAAATTCGCCGTTTCTTGTGCCTTTTCCTGCTGTTTTTGGCATACAATCAGGCAGGCAAGATAAAGGAAAATTTGAAATAGAACGGACTAAAAACAAAAAAGGTATGACCAAAATACCTCTCGATGCTGTCGCGGTCTGTTAATAATGCGGATCGGTTGCGACTGTGCGTCTTCGATGGTTAGGTTGTTGTGTATCGTGTATATGCATATACCTATATACTGCTCTAACGACAATAGAGACCTTTCGAATCCAGTGTTGTTTGTGGTTTGCGGGATACGCGTATCCCACAAACCACAAACAACAAAGCCCCGCGATTTAATTTCGAAACTCCGAGTATGTTGGATGTGGGATACGAACTACTCGCTACATTTATATCACAGCTCAAAAACCAGTCTCCCATCTAAGATCACGGGGCATCAAATGGAGGCAAATGGAGGCAAATGAAACCGGGACGTTGCCGCGCGCTAGGACTTGCGCTTGAGCTTTGTGAGACCTGACTGATCTTCGCGGTCTGGATCGACTTGAACGACAGCCGTAGCGCCTCTGTTATCGGACCCTCCCTCGCCAGAGCTGCGGCTTGATGCAAGGCTACATGAATAGGCTGCGACATCGGCACGTAGATCCTCCACAGCGAAAGGTATAGCTGTCTGCACGCGTAGCGTGCACGTCCGTCTGAGCCTCGCATCGGCGAGGCTTTTCACCAAGCGTCGCCTGGACTTTTTTTGTGTCCCTATCCCACAAACCACAAACAACACTCGCTTCGAAAGGTCTCTAATGGGTCGCTCCTGAAACATCAAAGTACTAAAATACCATTTCAGCAAAGCCGGGGCTTTGTGCTTCTGGTTCAATGAACCTTTGCATCAGAGCTACCATCCGCCAGAGAATCATAACCAAATTGTCTTTTTTACACTGAACTTTACACATAGTTTTTCCTACAACAGAGAGCTTGCACCGCGACATTAGCACTGTTCCTACTCAATATACCTGTCACGAAGCCCAGAACGGCAGAACTCTTCGTGTGAGGCTATATTTGAGCGCTGCGTGGAATTTGAGGCCACTTGAACCAAATGCACTTGTGGCTTCGCACGTCGATCGACTTCGGACAAATATAGTCAACTGGGGCGAACCAACCCAAAAAGAAGGGACACACATGGCCGTTCTTTTACTTCTCCGCCGGACCAAATTTGGTGAATTGAGGTTTCAGGAGCGACCCAATGTCTACACTATTAGTAAGCTGTATTATGTGCACGCTGCAGCAGTTTACGGTACATGTATCTAGGGTAGCAGCGCGTATCTGTTTTGAAAGCTGCATGTATTGCCAGTCTCACTACTATTGCACGCTATACCTACTCTGCATCTTTCATCTGGATTTATACGCGTTATTGCTCTTAGTGCATGGCGTACAATACTTAATACTTACGTAACAGTAATTTGAAATTTGCGCACGACCATGCTGAGTGCGGTGCGCGCAAGCCGAGCAGCATTTTCTAAAATTGTTTTGTTGAAGCGCGAGTTAGGGCACCTGGAATATTATCGATTTTGATTTGTGTTGGAGTGCATTGTTGTCACTCGGCTGATGCGACTATCGTTTTTATGGAAGCGAGTGTCGGAATCCTGGGATTATCAGCTTAATAAAAACATCAAAAGTCGTAAGTGTGAGGCCTCGATGCGCGCGCCGCTTGAAAACCCAGATATCCATCTTGGATATCTCAACATTTTCAATACGCAAGACATCTGAGTCAAGGGGGCAATCGTTCATTGACCTCACACCCAAGGTTGAGGGTGCGGTGAGCGGCCCCCCAAAAGAAGTGCTTGCCGGAGCTCCAGGCTTGGGTAGATCCGCTTCGGTTCCGTGCGTGCCGTCAGATCATGCGACTTGAGAGGCCGAGGGTAGCTTCTGGCGCCAGCACAGGGTAGCTCTCGTATGCGTCGCTCAACCAGCGGCCCAGAAGCTTGATCGTGAGGCTGTCGGCCTTCCCAGACAGCAGGGCTGTGGCCCCACCGATGCGCACCGAGTGAGTGGCGTACTGGCCAGGGTCAACTCCAATGCTGGATGCCACTGCCTTGAACATGTCGGACACTTCCCCTGCACTAAGATCGGCGCACAGATTCGGTGCTGTATCCCGCCGTAGCTCCACTCGGGCTCGTAGCACGTGATACAGCGCCTTCGTCGGACACAACACGGGATCACCAGTCGCATGCATGGTCCTCCATGCTCCGCGACCGAACTGGTCGTTCTTCGCACCAGCTAAGCCGATCGTGACAGCCTCAGCCGCGAGGTAGTGAACGCGAACTCCTCGGTGGTCGGAAAAATGTACATGTTCGGACTTGAGGCAGTACGGGTGTCGTCCGGATTCCACGATCAGGTATTCGGAGCGCCGCAATAGGAAAAAGTAGGCCAGTAAAACGGAGCCCCACAGGAGACGCTGGCGGGGTTGAGAGAAATCGAGGCGGCGGCGGAGCAGCCGCAAAAATGCCGGTGTAATGGGCTGCTTTTTCGTCAGGGGGCCCGAGAGGCGGCGAATGCCGCGCAGGAGAACATCGAGATCGGGAGCAGGTTGGACTTCGATTCCCGCGTATCGCTTGTGATACCACCGTATACTCGCCAACTTCAGCTGAATGGTGCCGTACTGGTTGCCTCGGTGTCGCCCACGCCAATCATGTCGCCAACAGAAAATCGCGAATAGTCCCAGTTTAGTGCTGTTGTCGTGCCGGTCGACACTTAGCCATTCCGACCACTGCATGTATGCCGAGAACTGAGACCACTGGCGCCAATGGTTCCGGTACGTCACCGAGGTAGTGTCGGCAATGGCCCGGCCGCGCAGCATTGATCCCAAAAGTGTAAGAGATTCTCGTAATCCCCGGGGACTTGGACCTGTTTCCAACCATCAGACAAGTTAGTCCACGTTGCGTAAAGTGCATGCTCGGTGCTCCAGGCTCGTGAACCCGCGTCCGCCATCACGTTGTCGACTCCAGGCACGTGACTCGCGGTACAGATCAACGAATACTGGAACTCGGCGATCGAGAGAAGGCGGTTGTACACCTGCGCGCGTGGCTGCCGACTCGCCCGCCGCTGCGTCCACGAGACTGCGCTGGCATTGTCAATCCAAAATCGAACGTGAATAGGGCGGCGTCCAAAGCGTTGCACCCACACGGGTCCCCAGAGAAGCGTGGCAAGAACCGCGCTTTGGAGCTCGCGCGCGTTGATTGAGTTCACCGTGCTTGTAGAGCGGAACTCTTGCTTGGTGTCTGCACTGAAGCGGACCCTGATGAATTGTCGGAGAGATGGTTCCAGAGCGCAGAGCCCCTCATCCGACGCGTCCATGTGAACATCCACAAGCGGTGTTGTTGTGCCGGCGAACTGGGAAACCGGAATGCCATTAAAGCGGCCAGGATGCAGCAGAATGTACCGAAACCAGGTCAAATCTTGGAGGGCGTCTGCCGATAACTGGTGCCGCCGGTATCGGCGTGATGTATTCGCGGCGGTTTGGAGGCGCTGGTAAAAGGATCTTGCTGGTGGGCAGCACGACGCCACGTGGCGGAGGGAACCCAGGAGCTGCAGCAGGGCGGTCTTCGTCGCGGTGCCTGTGTCGCGGACCTGCGGTTGTTACGCAAGGCGAAGCTTCATAGAGGCCGTTGATGAGCGTTCCTGGTAGGAAGTACCAGGCGGGCGATCCACACCACCCGAAGCCACAGGCGAGATCCACGACCAGGTACTCACCCAAGACGAACGCGAACATGTGCGCGTGGTCAGCGCTGATCGGCACGTGCCGGAAGGCGCTCGCGACGTCCCCCAGCATCATCATAATCCGAAGGTCGGGGTAATCACGTCGTAACTCGAAAATGCGTCGGGCAATGTCGCCGGGCGGGTTGTACTTGATTTCCGGTAGGTGGGTGCGATCGGTAAAGTCATTGATGGACGCGCCTTCAGGAAACGAGTAGTCGTCGATAACCCGGATGTCGGTGCCGTCCTTGGCTACCACGCCGACCGGCGAGATAAACACGTTCTGCCACTGGTCGAGCAGGGAGGCTCGGACCACAAGGTAGCGACCGTCGGCCTGCCCCTTCCGGATGTGCTCCCACACTTGCGGGAGGTGTTCGTCGATGGAGCCATGGTTGCGCGGGCGGGATGTCTGTCGTGCGGGACGCGACGAGAGCCACTCGGGTACGACGCCATGACGAACGACCTCGTTCCAACGACGCGCAGCCTCACGCAGCGCAGGGTCTCGCGGTAGAGGCAGCTCGTAGAGATCTTTATTCGGACGGGAATCGGCCACCGTCTGCCCACGGAGGAGTCGAACGAAATCGGCTAGCGGGAGCGCAGAGGCCACCGCCAGGTCAGAATGGAACGCGGCCATGGTGACGTCCACACCACCATCCAGCGGCTGAACCGGGGTACCCGGCACCTCGATGCCCCATTTAGCGGCAGCACTTTCCACTTCCTTCGCGGTCTCAGCCCGGCAATGTTCACTTAGCAACTCCAAACTCTTCATATATTTGTTGTGTTCTGCCGCTAGACGCCTGCTTGTGGCGGAATCCGACAGCGGCAGGCCGGCCTGTGGCTGGCGGAGAGATGCAGGGAGTGAAGAGCTGGCTGAGACCCCGTCCCTTCAGAGATCTGCGAATTCAGATGCAAGGCCTCCGAAGTACTGCTGGATGTGGTCCTTGGCCTCCTTCGGCAGGGCTGCAGGTCGAAAGTGGGCCCGCCCTTTCGCGAAGCACTGCTCGGGTGTGCCGTTGCCGCTGCACCCCATCTTCGACAGGTGCTTGAGGCAGAGTTGCTGCGACCCTTGCTTTGGCAAATTGCGCGCGACCGACTTGGGGATTCTTCCCATGGGCTTCGCCGGCTGTTGCTCCTTGCCCTTCAAGCGGGCTTTCGGTGCCGGGCGCTGCTGCGCCTCGATCATCGCCGTCAGCTTGTCCAGCTTGGCCTTCTGTAGATCATACAGCAGCTCAGAGAGAAGCGAGTCTTGGAGCGTAAACTCGTCGGTGATGCGGACGGCCACCGCCAGTCCCACCGATATCACCAAACCGCGAAACTTCCCCAGCTTCATGTTGACCCACAGAAGAAGCCGCTTCGTCGTCGCGGTCCGTGTAATCAAGTGTACCCATTACATGAAGAGTGACGGGTGTCACTCTCCCGAGTACATGGTACATGGTACATGGTACCAGTAGCTCCGCAAGCCAACCATTTGAGTTTGTGTGGGCTTTTGTATAGTTAACTTGTAGTTTGTATTGAGCCAAGTTAACCCCTACCAAAATACAGTCAGTCTTATAACCTACTCCTTTGTAGCAAGTCCCCTTGAGGCCAGGGACACGTGAACGGCAGTTCACTTGGAGTTCGTATACTCCTGCTTCCTCTGTTAAGAAGTGCTGTGTGCCCCGTCACACTTGGTAGCACTCGTAGTCAGTCCTACGCCTACGCGGGTAGATTGGTCTACCTGAATCCTCGGCGGCTCAGGTCTGTGAGCCACGATGGACCGAAGTGAGTTTCCTCACTTGACTGACTCGCAGTTCGAGTCAGTGCTGAAGATGGCGGGCATCTTCGGAAGAGATGCCCTCCGGAGCTTGGCGGCGGCGACGCCAGCCGAGCAGGTCGAGCGGGTGAGCGCGTTTGACGAGTACGAACGCGGGCTCATCGCTCATGTGCAGGGAAACTTGCTGGCTCAGATGAGTGAGCCCAGACGGGTGCAGCCTAAGTCTTTGCGGCTAGCTGTGCCTCCGTTCGAAGGGAAGGAAGGTGAGAACCTTCACTTCTGGATCCGGGAGACCGAGATCGCAATGAGCGCAGGTCTCATCTCGGCTGAGAACCTTCGAGTCGCTTTTGCGCTCTCCAATCTTGGTGGACGTGCCAAGACTTGGGCGTATACGCGCGAAGCGATGTCGCCTGGATGCTTCACATCCTGGGCTCAGCTGTGTGAGCAGCTTCGAGCCGCCTTTCTCCCGGCGAACAACGAGTTCCGCCAGCGCTCGCGCTTCCTTGCCTGCAAACAAGGGGAGCGCGAGCTGTACGCGTACGTACAGGAGATGCGCACGTTGGCAGCCTCGCTGGTGGGGAGCCCACTGTCGGAAGACGTCAAGATGACGGTCTTCGTGGACGGCCTGAAGGTCGGTCCTGTGCGCACGCAGCTGTTCCGCATGCGCACCAGCACTATGGAGGAGGCGATCCGAGTCGCCCTCCAGGAGGAGTACAGCCACAAGCAGGCTGGTGCTCTGGCTGTTGTACAGCCTGTGATCACTGACAGCGAGCCAGAACCTATGGATCTAAGTTCGGCTGAGCAGGACTCAGTCCGCTGCTACGGCTGCGGCGGACTAGGACACTATCAACGTGTCTGCCCATCGCCAGGGTCTGGGAAGAAGACCTACCCGAAGACCAGAGGGTCAAGGGGGCGCCGACGCCATGCACCGTCAGGTGCTCAAGGGGGACACAACCACCAGTAAGGACGAGGGCCTTGCTGGGGTTGGCCTGAGTCTTTGTGATGGGTGTACGGAAGGCGTACACCACAGAGACGCGGGGTCCCTTGAGAGCACTGATGCTCGCATTGGTGAAGGACAACGATGGGTTGTCGGTAGTACACGTGAGTGTACGGGGGTAATGGTATCCCTTGACATGATTGAGTCTGGGACGTTGCGCGTGTTCGCACGTCGCCAGATGTGTCGGTTGGAATAACGACACAAGTGCCGAGACTCTGCGAGAGTCGAAGCACAAGGGCAGGTCTCATTGACTGAGGCCAGGCCGAAGAAGAACCTTGGGGTCCGCTGTGACCCTGGCTGCCGCGTGTGATGCCGCGGGCAGCAATGGAACCGCACATGTTCCCGGACATGGACCCGTACATGGTCCCGGACATGGTGCCGAAGATGGCCCTGGGCATGGAACCGTATATGCCCTTGGCCTGGACAAGTATGGCTTGGCCCTGAGTGAGCTGTGCAAGCTGCACGGGCTCTCGGTCGAGCAGCGCGACAATGCCTTTGAGGCTAAGTCGGCCCTCTGTGTCTGACAGAGCATTGGCGAGTCATGTTCCCACCTCTGGTCAGACACAAGGGCGTCCGAAGGGACCGCCAGGACGCTGGATGCGTCGGACAAGACGAAGAAGAAGAAGGGAGGCATCACTGACATGATGACCAACCGAGGGCTGTTACGCCTGGCATGTTGAGCTGCCTCAAGAAGCAACTCCAGTGCTGAGAGTCATTGCTCGGTATGAGCATTGACAAGGGTGGTGTTCGGTGACGCCACCAGGTGGGTAACCAAGGACCACTGACTTGCGGGTAACTTAGTTCCGCACAAGAGCATGTAATGCTGAGGAGGCCACTCAAGGCATCTCCGGCGTGGGTAACCAAGTACCACGGACGGTCGCCCAGACCTTAACTGAAGAGGAAGGCGCTGCACGCGCTTCCTGTGTGGGTAACCAAGTACCACACACGGTCGCCCAGACCATAACTGAAGAGGAAGGCGCTGCAGGCACTTCCTGTGTGGGTAACCCAGTTCCACACCAGGTCACTCAGACCAAAACTGATGAGGGAGATGCACGATACATTTCCTGTGTGGGTAACATAGTTCCACACGCGTCACTCAGACGGAAACTGATTGTGAAGTCGCATGATGCTGGGTAACGTAGTTCCACACGATGCGGCAAGGCTCCGCATGAGCCGGAAGGGGGTCGCGCGGTGCACCTCCTGCGGGGGTAACTTAGTTCCACGCACGGTCAGTATGACCAGGACTAGTGATCAGGTCACTTGGGTCTCCTCGCGTGTGGTGGATGTCCACGCGGAGTTTAAGAAGCCCGTGACACTGTCACGATGTCATAGCCGCACGGTCCTCTTCGAGGCTCCGCACGGCTCTGATTTTAAGCGGGGGAGGAGTGCCCGGAAGCACTTCCTTCCTCCAAGGGCTTAGCATCCCGGTCATCATGGATGACGTTCGACTGGGGGGTTCGGCCGGCGCAGCTGTGGCCATGCGCACAGTAGACGTGGCTTGGGTACATGTCGTACCTGCGGCGATGCATGTTGCGTCGCCGCCGACTCGGCGCATATGGTCGATCACGACCTGGAGTGTGTCTGCAGGAGGGCGACACCTCAATTGACCACATGCAGGAGCATGCTCGGTCTGCCTGCGATGGCCGCGGTCACTGAGCGGCGTTGGGGCAACAAGTGTCCAGGACTCGGTGCCGAGATGGCAGAGTCTGAGTATGCGTGCATGTAATGCAGCTACTCTCAAGGAAGGACAAGCCGTACGCTGTCATGGGTGTCTTCACCCGCAGACGTGGGTAACAGAGTACCACGTCAAGTCACGCAGACTCAAACTGCATACAGGCTGGTACACACCAAGCCTTGGTCGACGATGTTGACCCGGAGCCCAAGCAAGGAAGCTGCCCGCGCCACCGGAGTCTGCTGGTATAGCGACTCGGCGCTGCAGGGCGGCGCGAGGTTAGGCGGTCGGCTGCTGCCTGACCCACCGGGGTTCTAATCGTAAGTGGGGGAGGAGATCGGAAGTGCCCTTCCTCCCGAGGTCTCTGGCATGAGACTTGCTTCTTCACAGAAGCCGGTGTAGTGGCTGCATGGTGCAACCACTCACGAAGCATTGCACGAAGGTGCTGGACCTGATGCGTAGCTGCTTAGGTCCCATGGTCTTGGTGACCGATGGCCAGCAGCTTTGGCAGTGGTCACTGCCGCTGCTGGGCCGAAGGCGGCGCGCACATTCGCTGCGGGAAGGCTGCATCTGTCGGGTGAGGACATGGCAGCCGGTCTGCGGCTTGGGCCGCGGACGAAGGCATGTGCGCGTACGCATCGCCATGCCGTAGCTTGATGCTGTTGCTACACTGGACGCGGTACGTCTACCGGCCAGTTAGCTATCAGCATCATGCTGAAGCTCAAGGCTGTGGTTACGCTGGGCGCGGCACGTCTGCCGGCCAGGTTGCCATCAGCCCCGAGCATGGGTGTTGTCCACCGGGACGAACCCGAGGGACAGCTCCATGCTGTTGCTACGCTGGGCGCGACACGTCTGCCGACCAGGTAGTCAACGGCAAGGAGCTTGGTTGTTGCCCACGAAGGGTGAGCCCGAACGTGTTGCCTTTGCGGGCATTCACACTTAGCGCGGTGTATACCGTGCTTGTAAGGCGCGAAGCCATACGAGTGCACGTGGCACCTGACGCTCACTGTGCGCGGGGCACTTGGAGTACGCAAGGTACTCGCAGTGCACGCGGCACTTGTCGTGCACGTGGCACTTGATGTGCGCGAGGCACTAAGACAGTCGTGGCTCATGTGGTACACGACATGCCTTTGGTGTATGGGGTGGTGCCCCGTACACCGTGCGGTCCGGTATGGACTGTGTGCCATGCGGCCTTGCTTGCGCACCGACCTGGTGTTGATCGCCGCGACGCATGATGCGATCGCTGGTGACGGAGGCCAGTGTACCTCGCACCATGATGAAGTACCATCGCGGTACCTTGGTGTCGGTGGAAGACACCTCAGCGTCGGCGACACGATGGCCGTGACGCGGGGCAGGACTTTGAACAAGTCCGCCGCGTTGCTCTGAACGATGAGCTGGCTGCGAGCAGCAGCCGTGGTCCCCGGGACTATGGCGACGATGAAGCCGGATGCTTCTTGGCTTTGGTCAACGTTTGACCTCAGCCCATGGGTCGTGCCGATGAACTCGGACGACAGACACACTGCGCTGTGACGAAGCGGGGTCCTGTCGGACCGCTGTCATGACCGGAGATGAGCCGCACCGCTCTCTCTATGGTTACGCTTCGCGCTGACCGGAAAGGTGCCGTCCCTTGCGGGAGGTACCGTCGCACGAACGTGCCAGCAGGGCCCAAGGGCCATGTGACGCCAACTGCTGGTGGTCTGCGACAGGAACCGCAAGTTTGGAGGCACATGCATCCCGTGCGGAGGCACTCTGCGCCTGCTAGCGCTGTGGATACGGCCACTAGAGGCGTCGGCTTTGCGGCCTACATCGCCGAGGGCAGGGAGGTGCCGCGCGGGGTGCCCGCTGCGGGCACAAGTCACTGTGGGTGTGACAATGAGGCGCGCCAGCCTTGCGGCGGCGGCGCCCGAGAATCCGACCTTTGGGAGTTCGGATTCTCTCGAAGCTGATTGGAGAATCAGATGTGATTCTCAGATAAGTGGGGGAGGATGTAACGGGGTACAATCAAGTGTACCCATTACATGAAGAGTGACGGGTGTCACTCTCCCGAGTACATGGTACATGGTACCAGTAGCTCCGCAAGCCAACCATTTGAGTTTGTGTGGGCTTTTGTATAGTTAACTTGTAGTTTGTATTGAGCCAAGTTAACCCCTACCAAAATACAGTCAGTCTTATAACCTACTCCTTTGTAGCAAGTCAAGTCGTCCCCTTAAGGCCAGGGACACGTGAACGGCAGTTCACTTGGAGTTCGTATACTCCTGCTTCCTCTGTTAAGAAGTGCTGTGTGCCCCGTCACAGTCCGGGTCACCACCATCCGCGAACTCCTCGATGAAAGTGATGGCTGCACTCAGCACGTCCACCGTAGAGGCATTGTAAAATTTGCGTCCGAAGTGACGCAAGTTGGTGAGTGCCTCCAGCAGCCCGGTGTATGACGGCTCCGCCTCCGCGGGCTGCAAGCCATTCTTTCTGGAGAAATCCGTCATGTTGACTACCGGCCCGCTCGCCTCCATTGTCGAAATGCGCGATTCGCGGGCAAAATGCGTAACCGAAAGACCCCGAATATGGAAGCCAAAGTCGAACGCACCCCGGAGAATTGGAGGAGCTCCTTGAAAGCGGGTTTCACGAGCCTGTTGAGTGTCGTGTAGGAAAACACGATTTAACGAGTTCTCGTCCCTCTAGCCAAAGCCTTTGGGATGAGCCCCTACCAACAACACGCTTCCCTCCTAAAAGGTCGGCGCTTATTGTTGGGATTAAATCTGAAGACCAGATCCGATCCCTTACACCGGGCTGGAATGTGCCTTATGCGAGTCGTCGGTCAGGTAGGTAGAGCCCGTAAATCAAATATAAGAGCACCCTTAGCCACGAGTAACGGCTAGGATGCAATGTACACACGCGCTTTCACGCGTAACCCACTGTGGTCCCTCAGAAGGAAGGGTACCAGGCCAATCGAGGCCTCGGACAGGGGCGCCGAGACGAAGTCTCGGCTGGAAGTCAAATATACTGGGGGGGGGGGGCCTCGCCACACACCCAGACAAACAAACGTACAAACGTACAGGGAGGTCTCTAATACCTCCAACACTCGGCCACTACTCACTCTTGGCCTTTCCAGAGATGAACACTCGGTCAATGTACCTTATGCTCACCGGCAGACATACCCCGTGTCGGCCGAGCGTATCCAGACTCTACAGCTAAGCTAAGACTTACCGGTAGACGGACTTGACCCTTGTGTGGCTTCGGGGGGAAATTCTGCTCTGATTTAGTGATTAGAGGCTGTGAGACCTTCCCTATTGCTAATCCCTTGCGTCTATACAAAAGTCAAGTATCAACCGAGCCTTCGGACTGATCCGACGACTCGACGACTGCTCGGCTAGATTCGAATTCCTAATGAGAGGCAAATCCTGTACCCACTATGACTACTTCGAGGGCTCGGTGGGGATTTATTATGACCCACCGAGCCTTGTCACTAAATAGCATCCATCTGTCACTCTAGCGCGGTAAATGAGAGCAACCAATCAGAGGGCTCGGATGGCTTTCACTCGCAAGTTCAAGACCGTTAGGCCTCGGCGAGCGCGGCCATTTCCGACATCACAGCAGCCCTCACCGCGGCCCGACCCAGCCGAACTGGAGAGTGCCGAGGTGCACATCGTCTCTGCATCCATGCCGCGCGCACTTGGCGCTCTGGAAGAGGCGCAAGCTGCTGCCCTCCAAGCTGTCAGCCTTGATTCCACGGTAAGCTCGGACACTCGCTGAAGCCTCTGCCCGCCTTGACTCCGTAGCTTTTGTTGCTAATCTCCATCCTTGCGTCGTCTCGTGCTTTCTGCCATTGCGTGTAGCTGCCATCATCCCCTGTGGCTGCTAAAGCGCCCGGCGCTCCTGATGCGTCTCCGTCGCCAACTCCCGTTGCAGCTGGTGCTGGCGGGGCGTCGGTAGAGCATCAAGACTCGGTTGTGGCTGACTCTGCCCGGGCTTCCCGCAATTCCGTCGGTCCGGATTGCTTGACGTCGAGCCCTCGGACCCGGCCGGCCCCAACTCCCACCTGCCCAACGGAAGGTCAGCGTGGGGGGTCGGTCCGCTCCGCAGGACAAGCTCCGTCTCCTCCCTCGTCTCCGGCAAGCGTTCGGTCGGATGGCTCGGTTGACCCTGAGTCGGGTCCAGCCAGGTTCTGCCTCCCGACTGCTCCTGCGGCCAGCGGTCCAGTCCGACCCGAGTCCTCGGGCCAGGGCCCCAGCAGTATCTTTGAGCCTTCGGTCACGCCAGGTTCTTGGCCGCTCTCCGCCGCGGTGGAGGACTTGATCGACGCCAGCGTCACTCAGACAGTCCTCCGTTCCGAGTCTCGTCTGGAGGAGCACGTTGACCGCCAGCTGGCAAGCCTCGGTCAGCTCATGGTGGGTCTCGTCCGCTTCCCGCCTCTTCGGGTCGATTACGACCTCGACCAAGGCCTGGCCGACGCCCGAAGCCTCGCGGACGTCGTTCAAGCGGTGTCTCCTGACGCTCCGCCACGCCCGCTTGGTTGGGACGAAGAGATCGACGCCCTTCGTCAAGAGGTTCACATGCTTGAAGAAGCGGCAGCTCTCAGCGAACGCCGGCTCAATGATGAGAACGTCATCCGCCTCCGCACTGAGCAGCTGTGCGCACAGGCTTCGGCTGAGCGGGAAGAGTTGGCTCTCGTCGTCAAGGCGCTGAAGGACGAGCGGGATTCCGTCAGCCGACAGCTCGCCGTTGCTAACCGAGCCCTCGCCCAGAGCGTCGAGATCATCGACCACCTGAAGGGGCAGATCTCGAGACGAGACGCGTCGCTGGCGAGTCTCCATACCGTCATCAAAAAGGACCGGCAGAGCTTTCGTGATGGGTTGTCTCGCTACTCGGACACCTTGAAGAAGTTCCACGCGTATCTTCAGCAGTTGAACGAGCAACGTTTCGTCTTGGCGGACTTGGATTTGGGCGACGACTCGCTGCTGCCTCCGGTCCTCCAAGAGTTTCTCCGAGACTTCACGGCAATGGAGTTCGAGCTCTCGGCTGCGACGTCCTCGCTTGAAAAGCGACCGCACGAGGGCTCGGCTCCTGCTGGTACTCTTCAGGGCCCGAAGGCAAAAGCTCGGGACCAAACCAGTCACGATGCTGATCCCGACGAAGAGCTCGGCAGCTCCGAGGACTCGGATGACTCTGGACCTATTATCCCGTCCTTGAAACGTCGGAAGACTTCGGCCGCCCCTCCACTCACCGACGCGGCGTCACCCGTTGCTTCCAAGAGGTCGCCTGTGCGGAAATCAAGGTCTCGGTTGGGCCGTCGCTCGAATCCTCCGGTGAAGGGAACACCACCTCCGGCTCAGCCCTCGCCCGGCGTACCCAGAGCCCAGCTTCAGCGTCCGCCCGTTGCTCGTGCGTCGCCGGCCAGCCGAGCGGACGCATCGAGCCAAGCGGTTGTCGTACCAGTGGCTGCGGTTGAGGCATCGGTTCCCTGCCTTCCGGTAGCGCCCCCGTCTCCATATTCGTCGGACGCGTCCACGTCTTCCATGCCCGGGTCGCCTGCTGGTTCTCCAAGTTCCTCGGCACCTCCTGCTGGCGGCGACGATGAAGATACGGGTGCAGCGAGTCCTCCGGTGCTGAACTACGACTCTCCTTACGAAGCATCGGTCGTCATCCAGCCCCGCAAGGACGGACGACCCGTGCGTTCGGCTTCCACCGTGGCCTCTCTCCAGTCCAAGGTGGCTGTGGAAAGTGAGAACGCCCCGGACGATGTGGTCTTGGGCCTTGAGAAGCCGTCGGCTCGTCGCCCGGTGGAGGTGGATCTGACTCAGGACCCCCAGGACTCGGATCAAGACGTCCCGACTCCGGCGTCGTCACGTGGCGGGCTGAGTCGCAGCCCCAAGAAGGTGTCGGCCAAGTCGGCCAAGATACAACTGCGCCAGCGCACTGCGGTGCAATCGCCACCGGCTGCTCCAGCCACACCGACTCGTCGTCCGAGGGCTGGATCTGCACAGCCGAAGACTGGTCTCGTTCCTGTCCGCCAGACGAAGTCTCAAGCGCGTCGCGCTGAGGCTTCGTCTCGTCAGGCCGCGGCATCTGCTCGTCGGGATCCGACCCCTCGCCGCGGGCATTACGACAGCTCGCTCTTGTCGCCCCCGTTTGCGAGCCCTGGGGCCGAAGAGTGTTGGCGGGAGATTCTGGAAGTTCGTACCGCGTCTCCCGTCCCGGCGTCTGCTCAGGTCGAGTGCTCGGTCGAAGGGATAGAGGCCTTCCGCAACTGGACGGACCCGGCCCATCCCTTCTGGCAATTCGTCCAGAGCCTCCCAGCCGAGCCTTGCCTGTTCGACGTCTCCGATTTCATGCCAGACGTCCCGATCTCGATCCGCGCAACTGGCGTCGCGTTGCTCACCAAGCTCTGGCGCCAATTCTGTTGCCGAGCTGTCGGCACCACGGAGAGCCACTACCTGTCGTTCGCTCTGTTCGAACGGGCTCACTGGGTTTCTCCTGCTGCGGTCGAGCGATGGCTCGATAACCTCGGTCGTCGGCTTGGAGAGGACTCGGATGAGTTCAAGGCTGTCAAGGCTGCGTGGCTCAAGTACTCGGCTGAACGCAACGCTCGGTCGGATCGCCTCCGGATCCAGATCAAGCGCTGGTGGGCTCAGTTGCTGCCTGACGCTGATGGAAAGTTCGGTTATACTCCAGAGGTGCTGTTCGAGCCCTCGGTTCTCCATTACTCGCTCGAGACCCTCTCGTGGCTTCCCTCTTCCGCCAACTGGGTGGACGCTCTGATCGAGATCGATGGGCACGAGCCTTGGCGCAACTGCTGGATTGCCGTGCCCAGTATGCACCCGTACAACACCAAGTTCGCTCCGTGTAACCCAGGGGCGATGTTATTCATTCCCCGTGGGTTCACTCTCCAGCAAGTGGCGTCTGCGGTGGTGGTCGATCCGTCGCTGGACAAGAGCAAGGTTTCGGCTCAATGGGTGCGGGAGTATACCGACTTCCATGGCCCTCGGACTCCGGCTGGAAGTCCTGATGGGGATCCAGAAGTCGCGCCCGGAGCGGCGCAACCCGCCGAGCGCTCGGGCGGCACTGATACCCTCGGATCGGGCCGCGCCGCGACCCCTTCGACTAGCTCTGGAGATGCCTCGGCAGACTCGACTGGCGAAGACAACCAAGACGAGGGCTCGGTTGAGGGAGTGACTGTTCAGTCCGACTCCCAGAGTCCTACCGCCGGTTCGGGTTCACTCCAAGTCCTGGCTCATGCTGCGTCGGCTTCGCAGCCGTGAAGTTCCTGCTGCAGAGCCGTCATTTTCGCTTCCTTTCTTTGCTGCTCAGGCTGGTTGGGTCTTTCGTCGTAGTCTTAGCGTAACACCAACCTGTAGGCCAAATTAGTCTCCAATTCAATCACTTTCGCCTGAAATCTCCATCTCTCCACTTGAGCAACTTGATAAATCCACTCGAAAATACATGCAATATGTAAACATGCAGTAATGTTGATGCAGTAGTTCTTTTCGTCTGCTGAGGCGGGCTGCATCGCCCCGCCGGCAGTTCATCACGTTGCGCCAGTCGCGGCTAGTCCTCGTCTGCAACTTGGACCATCCGCAGCCGGCTGTCGCTGCGCTTCGCGCGCAAATAGTCGTACAGCAGTCCTCCACACGACAAGTTGGACGCGGGTTCCCACGTAGGTTCATCGTAGCCGACCCATTTCACCTTGAACTCTCTGACCGCACGCTCAGTGCTCGTCGAGAGCGGCATCCGGTCATCCAAGATGGCTTCAACCTCGTACTCACCTGCCAGATGGTCGGGCTCGAAGCTGTCCTCGGGTAGAAGCTCTTCGTCAAAGTCAAGTCTCGCTTCATCCGTAACTTCGGCCGTCAGCCGAGCCCTCGGCCGGTCACCGAACTCATTCACTGCCTTCAGTCGCGACACATGGACTACAGGATAGAACCTGTAGCCACTCCGATCCGGTAGGGCTAGCTCATACGCGTATTCGTCCACCTTCTTTTTGATTCGGAAGGGGCCATGCCAGCGATGCGCCAACTTCTTCGTTAATCCAGGCTTCACACGCTCCATGTAGAGCCAGACACGGTCATCCGGCTTGAAGAGCGGTTTCGAGGTGTTGGTTGACGAGTCATCGGTCGGCTCTGTTGTGTACGAGGCTTCGCCTGAGGGTTCGGTTCGGTCAGCTGTCGGTATGGACTCTCGTTCTCGTCGGCTTAGGGCCTCGTTGTGCTTCTCGGCCCGTTTGGCTTTCTCTGTCGCCTGGTACTCTTTGGCCATCTCTAGCGCGATCTCCTGCTGCCGATTGACTTCTCGTCTCCAAGCCAAGGCGTCGGTTTGCCGACCGTGGCCTCGTTTCAGTGACGAAGACATGGCTCGAAGCGTCGTCCGCGCATCCCAACCGTGTACAAGGTAGAACGGCGTGTCCTTGCGCGTGGCATCTTGCGAATTGTTGATAGCAAAGATCAGCTTCTCCACGATCTCGTCCCAATCTTGTTGTAACGGGTCTTCGGCATACACTCGGACGGACTGTATCACCGTCTTAACCGAGCGTTCTTGCTGGCCGTTGGCTTGTGGCCGATAACTCAGCGTGGCCCGAGACCTCGATTGCATCATCTCTGCGAACGCTTGGAAGACTTCGCCCATGAAGCGAGGGTCTCTGTCGTGTCGGATGAGGGTAGGAGTGCCGAATCTTCGGTACACGCACTCTTCGAACGCTTGCGCGACGCACAGAGCTGAGGTGTCGGCCATGGCCTTTCCCATTACGAACCCAGTGAACGCGCACTGAAACAGCAGCAACGCCGTATTTCCCCGCCGAGTCTTCGGCAACGGGATGACGAAATCCATTGAGACAATCTGCAGCGGTCTCTCAGCTAAGATGTTGCCCGGTGAGTATCCTCGAAGTTGCGGACGACTCTTACTCGAGCTGCAATCTGGGCACGAGCGTACATGCCGTTCCACATCAGCGAACAGTCCAATCCAGTAGTAGTCAGCCTTCACGCGGTGGTAGGTCCGAACGATACCTTGATGTCCACCTTCCAACGAATCGTGGCAGTTCTGTAGCACTTCCTGGACCATCGTCGTCGGAATCACCAATCGTAGTGTCGACTCTTCGGACCGGTCACGGCCGAACCGACGGTTCGAGCCGAGGAAATACAAAATTCCATCCTCACTTAGCACGAACTTATCGGACATCTTCCATGCCTCCCGCGCGGCTTTGTAACCAAGTGTCGCCTCATCTCCCTTCAGAACCGCCTTGAGATTCGACCACCGGAGTTCTTCATCTTGCGCCGCACCAATGCGCCGGCGACGTTCCTCTTGCACCACCACGGGGTCAATGTCCTCAGCGTTCGGCTCGTGAACCACCGTCGCGTCAGGTCTCGGTTGTATTGGCTGGTCCGAGGGTTCCGCAGTGTCAGTTCGTTCGGTCTCCACGTCAGGACTACGATCTTCCTGAGGCACCACCTGTCCTTCGTCCGCAAAGCGGACCCGTCTCTCGCTCTCCTTCGCCTGTCGTCTGGTTACTGCCGATACATGTGGCGGTTCCCGCACGAAATCGAAAAAATTCTTGCGACGGGTTGTGGCCGATGCGTCCAGTACACGGATTGAGCTTACGGCACGCGTAGTCTCCTCCTTCGACTTCTCGGTTGGCGTGGTGTCGGTTGGCGACGAAGGCTCGGTTGACGGTTCGTAGATGACTTCGTGGATGCGGTTCAGCCGCACCAGCTCCTCAGTCCGGGTTTCGTCGTCCACAGCCGCCGACACCTTCTTCTCCAACGTCTCGCTCGCCAAAGAGTCTGCTGCGGCGTTGAACTCGCGAATAACATGTAGGTACTTTACTGGCCGAAATCTCGATCTCAGTTCCTTGTGTCGGTTGAGTTGTGCCATCCGTGTTTCCTTACGACATGCGATCACCCCTAGGGATTGCTGGATTGCGAGTCTCGAGTCTCCGACGATTACCAAGTCTTCAGCCCCAATTTCCAAGGCTGCGGTCAAACCATTGCTCATACCCGAGTACTCGGCCAGGTTCACAGTCGTAGCCTCGAGATAAGCACTCGCAGCGATCACTATCGTCCATTCCGGTAGCTTCCACAGAATCCACGCACAACTGCCGTAGCCCCCGTGCTTCTCAGTCTTCGCAGAACCATCGAAAGAGAGCACATAGCCACTGTAATCACGTGGTAGTCGTGCATACAGCAAATGAGGGTCCATCCGAACACTCGGTGAGCCGCGTGTCGGCGGAGTCACAGGTGCCAACGAGTCCTCAAGGTCGACGAAACTTGTGATCGACGACTGGAGGAGTTGAGCGAAAGCACAATCCTTCTCCTTGACACGCGTGACAACCAAGTGCCACGGAGACAGCAGTACCGCAAACTGAGTCGCGCGTCCGAACAGAGACTTCGACTTGTGAACCCAGTCGAGCGTCGAAAACCGCGTATAAACGTGGATGGTCCGACCTGCAAGCTGTGTGTAACACACCTTCAACAGCTGCAGCAGGGCCAGGACCTCCTTCTCTGCCGGGTGATAGTTCATCTCAGCATCCTTGAGGACTCGGCCGCAGAAACGCACCGGATGCATCGTTCCGTCGTGTTCCTGCATTAGCGTCGTGCTCAGCGCCCACTCGTTGGTGAACAGCATCACGTGGACATCTCTGTCGCGGTCGAAGTGTCGGAGGATCGGCGCATCAGCGACCTTCTGTTTCAGTGCGGCGAAACTTCGTCTGGCGGCAGAGAGGTCACCCCCGTCTCCAAAGTCCTCGTCCTTAAGCTGGTAGAGCGCGGCACCATACACGGCGAAGTCCTGGATGAACCGACTGTAATAGTTCAATGATCCGAGGAATGCTTGCACTCCCTTCTTGGACCGTGGAAACGAAAGCTCGGTTAGAGCCTTCAGTTTCTTCGGATCCGCTTGGATGCCAGTCCTCGTCACCACGTGGGATAGGAAGTCCACCTTCGGTTGCACGAAGATGCTCTTGGTGAAACTCACGCTGATACGGCACTCTTCGAACCGCGCCAGGAGCCGGTCCAATGTAGCCAAACAGTCATCGAACGACTCACCCTCGAAACAGATGTCGTCCACGAAGGATCGTCGCTCGAACACAGGCACCAGCGATGATTCGTCGGGTTCTCCATCCATGAACATGTCGGCCTCAGGACTGTTGATCAGGTCAGACACCGCGTTTCCGACGCCGTTGCAGCCGAGTCCTGCCTCAAATTTGGTAGGCGAAGGCTCCGTACGAGGCCTCGGTTCGGCTGACCGCTCGGTCCGCTCTTGAGTCATCGCTCGATCCTGCGATTCGGCTTGTTCCATCAGCGCAGCGTAGTGCTTCCATCCACCTTTCGGCTGCACAAACCCCCACAGAGCGTTGTCAAGCATCCGTTGATAGATCATGGGCGCATTCTTGAGCCCAAAGGGCATTCGGAGCCACTCAAAGTGACCCAAAGCGCACACAAACGCGGAGATCTGACGAGCCCTCTGCGTCATCATGATAGCCCAAAATCCACTCGCAGCGTCAAGCGAGCAGTACCACAGATACTTCTCTAGGTCGGTAAGCAAGTCGTCGACCAGAGGCATCGCATACTCCATGATAGCAGTGACGGCGTTCACCATCTTGTAATCAATGCACAATCGGATGTCGACGCCATTCTTTTTCAGCACAATAACGATCGGCGATGACCACGGACTGTTCGAGAACGCGATCAACCCTGCCTTCAGCAGCCCTCGGAGCAATTCGTAGAGCTGTTTGAGGTGTCGGAGGGGTATCCGCCGAGCCCTCTGCTTGATAGGCGCATGTCCTTGCACATCGATGTCACATACCACACCATATGCTGGTGGTGGCAACGCATTGCCACTGGAGATCAGAATCTTCTCATGCTTCCGGAGCACCTTCACCACGCGGTCTTGTCGGCCGCAACTCAAGTCTGGGTGCCGTACGTTCGCAGCCGAGTAGTCCAACTCCGTAACCGAGGCTTCGGTCAGGTCGGGCAGGAAGGCTAGTTCGTGAGCGTAATCTTCCAGGTTAATGTTGTTCGCCTGGTGCTCGGACACGACGTCCTTCGCATCCCCGTCACCTTCTTCGGCCGTCAGCGCGGTCGCCACCGAGACGTAGGTGCACTCCAGCATCAGCATCGAGTCGTCATCTGTGGTGTAGCAGACGTGCCAAAACTCGTTAGCTTCCCACTCCCACACCAACAACACCTACACTAACGGGAGCGCAGGCTTGTCGGGTGATCCGAAGATCGCCCAGTCCGTTTACAGCGGTGTAGCGGTTACCCAGACACCTGCCAAGTCGTCCCAGGAGCCGTGCCACGCTGTAAACGGACTGGGCGATCTTCGGATCACCCGACAAGCCTGCGCTCCCGTTAGTGTAGGTGTTGTTGGTGTGGGAGTGGGAAGCTAACGAGTTTTGGCACGTCTGCTACACCACAACTGGTGCCGCGACCCGGGAACAGGGTGTTTGTGGCACTTAGGTACCTTTCAAGTCAACGAGCAAGCAAGTGAAGATGGTCAAGACACCGACAAGTGCGCGAAGCGGAAGTCCGGCGACGGCCGGAGGGAGGTCAAGCGCGCTGCCGAGAAGCGCGGATGCGGCGACGAAGGCGACGGCCAGCACGCCGCGGTCTGTGAAGTTCGACCGAGTCGGCGATCGTGACCATGGAAGTGGGGTTGACGATGATGGAAGTGAAGATGAAGTGGAGATGAAGGGCCCAGCGCCGATGCTGGAGGATGAAGACGTCGACGAGCTAACGGTTGTCGTCGGGAAGTCGGGTGCTCCACGCCCGATCGCTCGCCGACTTGATGCAGAACTCGGCGAAGTCACTCCAGCCAAGGTCCTGGCGCCCGACGAGCGGCCGATCACAGGGAGTCGGCCGCCGGTGAACGGAGATACTCCGAATGCGTACAAGATACTGGGACAAGTCGGCCGTTCGATGGTCGCTACAAGCGCGTGGGTGATGATGTTCGCGCCGAAGGAAGTCGGCGGTGCCAAGTGGGTGACGCTCGAGAGAGAGCTGGCGTCCCCGATCGACAGCTCCAGCCTGTTCCAGCTCAGCGAGCAGACCAAGCGTCTACTGGTGGCGATGGGCTTCGAGTGTACCAGCGTCCCGTCGAAGGTGGCTCTGGAAGTCTGGGAGCTCGCCGAGGTAAGCGCTGAGCTGACCAAGTGGAAGCGCAAACTGAAGGACTCGTTCGGTGTGCGCGGGACGACGACGGTGCGGAAGCTGGACGACGCTGACCCGAGTCTGATTCCGCTGCCGACGACGCCGCGGAAGGCCTCCGCAGGCTACCAGATGCAGACGCCGGACACCAAGCAAGTCTTCAGCAAGACGCCTGACTCGCCGTACTTCGCGGACTCACACATGGTGACGCCGAAGAAGAATAGCCATGGTCGGCGATTCAACCCACCTGCGCTTGCGGGTGACGACGATGACGATGACGATGGCGACGACACGGGTTACGACTTCGCTGACCCGTGTGAAGACCTGACGGCGCAGATTCGGCGATCGTACCAGCGCGAAGACGAAGACGGAGCTCAGCGAGTCAAGCTGACGCACCACATCTCGCTGAACAAGTTGACGAGGTTCTCTGGGACCCGAAACCGCAGTGAGCGATTGCTGCGGTGGCTCAAGAGTTCATCTACGAGATGGAAGGAACCAACACCCCGCAAGACCGCTGGTGCGAGCCGTTTCAACTCCTCATGGAGAGTGGAGCCAGCAACTGGGTTCGCCAGCTCCCGAAGAAGACGCGCAACAAGTGGTCCCTGCTGTGCGAGGCGTTCATGGCGTACTACTGCTCGCAGCACGACCAATCCGCCGAAGACCGATACTACACCGCCACGCGGGACGAGGGGGAGCATATCTGTGACTACCTGCTGCGCCTGAATGGATACGCTCGCTCGGCGAAGATCGCCTATGAAGCGGGCGGTACCGCCGGTGCGAGGCATGTCAAGCGCTTCCTCGACACTTGTGAAGATGATGCGCTGGTCCGACAGCTGATCCCTCAGCGATTTGACAGCATCGCCAAGGTGGAGGCCGTGATCAACGACACGATGGCTGCTGACCGGCGCCGCAAGGACAAGGGCAGTACGCGCAAGCCAACGCGCGACGGAGCTCGGCGAACCGATAACGCTAGACGTGACGACCGCCGGACCGACCGCGACGATCGCCGAGGTGACAGTCGCAGTCGGCGTGAAGATCGCTACGGTCGCCAAGTCACTGTCGCAGGTGCGTCGGTCGACGAGCTCTATGACGCCTGGCAAGAGCGCATATCTCTCACGCCTCGTCGCCGTGTCGACTCTGATGATTACTCGGACGGCAGCAATCATTCCGACCGCTCATACAACTCCGAGTATGAATCAGATCATGATTACATGGACGTGGCTGAGACGGGGCGGAGTGTCGCAACTCAGCGATCAGACGCCCAAGGTCGCACGAACGTGGTGGGCGACGGGCGTAGAGACGAAGGCCGCCGAAGCCGATGGAACGACCAAGAACGCCGAGGTCGCCCGGAGTATGGCCCATGCGCTGCCTGCGGTGACCCGCGTCACTCGGTGCACCGGTGCTTCCGGCGGTGCAAGTTCTGCACGCAGGTGCATGGCGCCGGCCAGTGCGAGCACCACAAGCTCTACGAGGAAGCGGTGAAGTTCCTGAAGTCGAAGCACGACAAGGACTCCCTTCCGTCCGAGCTCCAAGGCATATTTTCCAGCAATTTAAACGAGCGCGCCCGCCAACTATAACTGGGTTGGGCAACGACGGGCGGCCACAGTTGTCTGAGCCGGCGATTGAGGCGAACTTTGTGTTCGCCTTTGTTCGGCTGAGCAAATGGCTGGGAAACGACAATGCGACGGACATGGAGTTGAAAAACGACGGAAAATTGAACACGGTCGACGAGTCAACCATACTGGAATCAAGTCAGGTGGTCGACGAATCTACCGGGATTATCACAAGTACGACGCGGCATGAGACGAGGCTGAATCCGCGAGTCGAGATGGTGAAGTTGCTCGCGGGGGAGCGACAGGGATGGTGGTCGCAGAAACAATTCGATCGGCGAAAGAGGATGCGAGCACTTGTGATGGGAGCAGTGAACGACAGAAGAACGAAGATTTTGCTGGACACGGGCGCGAATGTGAGCGCGGTCAGCGAATCTTTCGCTAGGAAAATACGGCTGACCGGAGAGTGAACGCGGATCTGCAGCTGGATATACAAGGGATTGCCAAGGACAAGGTGACCACGAACGAACGTGCGAAGGTCAAGTTGACGCTGGGCTGGGAGCTAGTCTACGAGTTTGAGGTCTGGATCATGCCCCACTATGCGGGGGTGGACGTCATCCTCGGGACGGACTTCATGATTCCTGCGGGCGTCAGGTTGGGCCTCTTCCGGTCGACGATGAAGAACCCGGAGGAGGTGGTGGTGCCGTTGATCAAGTCGCAGAAGGAGGTCGACGAGCGTAGTGCAGCGGACCATGTCGCCGGAAGCCCGCCGGAAACGATGGATGTACTGGCGGGCGAGACTATCGAGTTCAAGTTGCCCAAGAACCAACCAAGTTGGGCGACCCATGATCTCTGGGCTCGGCGAACTCGCGATTTGCTACCAACGGTGATCTTCAGCAAGTCAGGGAGGCCAACGAGGGTCAGGTTGACGAACGGAACGGACAAACCAGTGTCTTGTCCAGCACACTTCCCGTTCGTGTATTGGATCCCGCATGAGGACCTGCCGCTCAGCGATGGATACGTGCAGTTGCACACCAGGAAGTATCGTGAATGGCAAATATTGGCTTATGGATCATCGAAGGCCAAGCACCTACTGGAACACGAACGCCGCCTCTACGAAGAGTGGCTGGCTCAGCAACCTCCGGCAGTGGAGAAGCGGGAATACGCAACCCCCGCTGGGATTCAGTGCCGACCAGTAGATGCACCGAAGGGCCCAACCTGCGAAGAGCAATGGAATCGACTCGGTGAGCTATCCAATAGCGGAGTCGGTGAGACTGGGGTGACTGATGAGATCTCATCGAATTACGGCGAGAGCGACAAGTCCGAGGAGGTGGCAGCGATAAGCTGCCCTATGAACGCCGGGGGACAAGACTGTGTGCCTCGCGTCACTCCTCCAGAAGGTGACGCTGGGAGAGATCGGTCGGCGATTGAAGCCCCTGTTGCCTTTGAAGACCCAAGGTTCTCGCTCGATGATGATAACACTGCCCGCCTGATGAGCATGCTCCGGCAGCAAGCTGATGGAATGCGTGCGCTAAGTGCGAGGCCAGACCTTATCAAGGGCGTCTATCTCGACGGAACAGGAGGGGTGACTGGACCAGTATATGTCACCGTGGCTGCCCTGCGAGAGATGGTTGACGAAATCGAGGAGTCAATGAGCGATGACCCGCTCGACGATTTACGGCTTCGTTATATCGCCTCCGCAGAGGCTCTCATGGCGGACGATGATAGTGTGGAGGGTGACGAGTACGAGCACGACGCGACTGAGATTCACTTCGAAGATTATGCGCACGAGCTCGCCTTCTTGCCCGACTTGACCACGCCTGCATCGACGACTCTGGACTATGATGCACCGAACGTGAAGAACCCCACGCTGGACCCTAGCGACCAAGTCAAGCTCGTCGAGACACTGCGTCGGCATGAGGAGATCATGATCGCCAGCGGTAACGCACTGCCACCACCAGCGTACGGCGTGGTATGCGACATCGACGTCCAAGGCCATGCTCCTATCAAGCAACGAGCTCGGCGAATCCCGCTGAAATACTTGCGGAAGCTCTATGAGTTGCTGAAAGGGTTACTGGAAGCAGGTCTCATCGCGTTCTCGAGTAGCCCATGGGCCTCGCCGATTGTAATCGTGCTCAAGAAGAACGGTCTCGATATACGGCTATGCATCGACTACAAGATGGTCAACGCAATTACGCTCATTATGGAATATGCAATGCCGCTGGTCGACGATCTACTCACGGAAATGGAGAGCTACTTGTGGTTCTGCTCGCTGGATGCTGCCAGCGGCTTCTGGGCGATCATGATGACGATGCGTGCTCGGTGGGTGTCGGCGTTCGTCTGCGCGCTCGGCCACTTTGAGTGGCTGCGCATGCCATTTGGATTGAAGAACGCGCCGATGATTTACCAGCGGATGATTGATAACGCATTGTGGGGCTACGTGCAGCCAAAAGGTGGCTGGGAGGCATTCGCCGAGCGGATGAAGCAGGCAGAAGCCAAAGCCCAAGCCCTGCGCAAGGAGTTTGTGGTGATGTCGCGAAGTTCGTCGAGTGCTGACCAGCGCGACCTACGGACGAAGTACGAAGCCGACCACTTGGCACTCGCCGGAGCCGACCCGCTGATGGAATTGGTAAACTGCCCGGATGCGGATATGTTCTCGACCGGCGAACCAGACCAGTCCAAGCTGGTCCCGGTGTTTCATCGCCGATCATTCGTCGACGACATTTGCTTCGGCGGACCAACGTTTGATGAGTGCTTGAAGACGCGGGACCGGCTCCTATCGAGATTCGCCGAGTGCAGGATCAGTGTCAGCTTTACGAAAAGCATTTTCGTCCAGCCAAAGGTGGATTTCTTGTCGCATGTCGTCACAGGCGAAGGAATACAGGCAGACGGAAAGAAGCTCGCGGCCATCGCTGAGCTTCCGTTCCCCTCGTCGAAGAAAGGTATGCAGGCATTCCTGGGCGCCCTCAACTACTATGGCAGGTTTATCCAAGGGTTGGCTGTGTATGGAGCGGTGCTGTACCAGATCAAGGAAGAAGACTTTGCACCCGGGGGTGACCTCACCGTCGCCCGCAATGCATTCACGGCGTTGCGCCAGAAGGTCGTCGAGGCACCGATTCTGCGGCACTTCGACAGTTCCAAGGATGTCTACATCATGCTGTCTGCCAACGAGTGGGCACTGAGCAGTACGCTCATGCAAATGCATGACGACTTGCTCCACCCGGTACGGTTCTGCGGCCGGGTGCTCAAGGAAAATGAGGTCAACTACCATCCTGCCGAGAAGGAGGTTCTGGCTCTCCTACAGGTGCTCAAGGTGTGCTACACGCTGCTATCCGGCAAGACTTTGCACGTCTACACTCGGTTCTCGACTTTGGAGTGGGTTTTCCAGTCCAAGTCGTTGTTTGGGCGGACGGTGCAGTTTGCGGTGTTCCTCTCGCAGTGGCATCTTAAGGTCAAGCGTGTCCGCGAGCGTGACATCGAATTCGCCAAGCTGTTGCAGTCGTCGATCACACCTTTCGTGGCGCTCGACGAGGCTGTAGCACCACTTGCCCCGCCCTCGAAAGGGTCGGCGACCGTGCGGCTGGCTCCGCATTTGCTCTGCGCGAGTACCCCTCGAGACTATGAAGGCCACGTGCTATCGTTCGATGGGTCAGTGAAAACTGAGAAGCATGGCGGACATGGAAGTTGCTCGTGGATCCTGTGGCGCTTACCGGCTTGGGACATTGTGATCGCTGCGAGTGCGCACCTACCATCGACGACAGTCAATATCGCCGAGTATACTGGTATGAACAACGGAGTCAAAGCGGCGATTGAACATGGGGTGACCGACCTTATTATCGTCGGCGATTCCAGGCTTGCAATCCAACAATCCATGGGGGTGATAGCCTGCCGGAAGGAGACACTGCAAGTCAAGCTGAAGGACCACAAGGAACTCACGGCGAAGCTCAACTCTGTCCGCTATCTGCACGCCATAAGGATGTATAACGCATCCGCTGACTCGCTGGTCACTGAAGCCCTGGAAACCCAGGTCACCAAGGTAGTACTCAGCGAAACAAGGAAGGCAGAACTCAAGGCGCTGAATCGGATCCCGGAAGTGCTGTACGTCGACGAGCAAGCCACAATGGAGACCGAGCGGAATACCCAACGAGAAAAAACCGCTCAGCGAGCAAGACCTCCAAGTGCTGATGAGACCACCGATGAACCCCAAGTCACTGCGGTTACCAGGAGCCAAGTTCGGCGAGTGAGATTCGAGGACCCCGAGGTTCAACGGAATGCTAACCACGGTGATGTGAGAGGGCATGAGGTTGATCGGACGGAGCTAGGAGAGATTCCAACTTCTCCAGACAACGCATCGGATTCAGCGAGTGGAGAAAACAAAGCGCATGATGCACACGACGGCGTCGTCATCAACGGACCAGTCCCTGCTACTCCAGAAGAAGTCGACGAGCAACCGGACCCAGTAGCGGTGCAAGCAGAACGCATACGACGAGTTCGCGTTGCCCAAGACGAAGAAAGGAGGTGGGCCGACTTGAAAGCCTTCCTCCGGGGTGACATTGAGTCCCTCGACTTCAAAAGGGCAGCCAATGCAAGCAAACTCGCCGACCGATTCGTCCTGGACGAAGATGACGTGTTGCACTATGTGGGTAAGGGACGCAAGCTCGACGAAGGAGGCGAACCAGAACCACAGCTGAGACTGGTGATACCAACGACCATGATCGAAGAAGTCTTACAGAGTTGCCATGACTCTATTGAAGGAGGACATCAAGGGATAACACGCACGTTTCACCGAGTCAAGAAGGACTACTATTGGATCGGCCTGTATGCCACGGTGGCGCGCCATGTTCGCGCTTGTGCGGACTGCAGTACCAGCAAGGGCAAACCCCAATTGAAGGGGTACTCGCCGGGCAATGTGCTCGCCGACCGACCGTTCCAGCTAGTGTCGATGGACTTTGTGACGCCGTTGCCGAAGACTCGGCGAGGCAACACGTCATTGCTGTTGTTCCAGTGCTCCTTCACCGGCTACGTTATCGCCAAAGCAATGAGCAGCACCAAGGCACAAGACGTCGCAGATGTTTTTGAGGAATATGTGTTCCGACGCTTCGGTGCCCCGTCAATGATACGACACGATCGCGACCCACGGTTCATGAGTGAGACCTTCAAGGCATTCCTCGAGCTGATTCAGTCGAGGTCGAGAGCGACGCTCAGCTACCGTCCGCAAGCGAACGGCCAGCAAGAACGGTCGGTCAAGTCGGTGATCCAAGCCGTGAACGTGTACGTCGAAGACCCACTCCAGCAGGACTGGGACGAGATCGCCGAGAAGATGGTGTATGCGATCAACAATTCGATGGACACGACGAGGAAAGAGACACCTTTCTACCTCGTCCACGGATGGGACGCCCAATCGACTCTGAAGGCAATGACAAGTTCGCTGAGGCTCGGCGATGGAGATCAGAAAGATGCTGCAGCCTGGAGGCGCGAAGGCAGCCGCCAACACAATATTGCGCTGGCAATGGCCAAGCACTACCAAGCCATCGAGAAGGCTCGACGAGCGAAGGAGCACAACGAAGCTCTTGGGAGAATCGAAAGACTTGCTGTACCGCTCGACGAGCGCGAGGACCCTGGCGGAGAAACGGTCGACGAATCAACGGACAAACCAGTTCATCGCTCACTATTCCAGCCAGGTAGCCGGGTGTGGTTGTTTATGGAGCGCGTGAAACCCGGCCTGACCAAGAAGCTCGCCCACAGGTGGCATGGCCCTTTCCGCATCAAACGGAAGGTGGAGGATTTTGCCTACGAGCTGGAGCTACCTGACAAGGCCGGATACCGTTTCTATCCCGTGGTACACGTGTCCCGACTCAAGGCAGTGAGCGAAGATGATCGCAGACCGACTGCAGAGTTAATCGACGGACTCGGCGAGGATGAGAGGCTCGATTTCGACGATGAACTCCTGCCAGAAGACAGCTGGGAGCCGGAGGGAGACGGCGACAAGTACGTCGTCGAAGCTATTCTCGACGATCGGTGGCCAATTTCGACAGGCACTGAACGGAACCAGCGAGAGTTCTACGTTAAGTGGCAAGGCTACGACGAGGCGACTTGGGAACCAGTATCAAACCTATCATGTGGAGGACTACTATTCGACTATCTCCTCCAGCGCAAGCGCGAGAACCGCTTCAAGATGGTTCAAGTTGCTGACGAAGACTAGCAACTGCGCGACGTATCCCTCGGTGATGGACACAGGTCGCCGAACAAGGGATTGATGCTACTGTGTCACATGTTGACCTTGGCGAGGGTGAGGTACAGGCCCTCGTCGAGTGTATCTCGACTGTACCAACAACTGCATGATTTGATTTGATTGATATGGAAATGTGGCCGCGCGGAAAAGAAACAACGGAACTACGATATGCAAAAAGCCTCCGACTAAACTACGTCTCGACACTACGTGAAGCTCGACAAGTGTTGCGCGTGAATCAGGCCACAGAAAATCAGGCAGCGTGGACGACGTTCGGCGGTAGGAACTCCGCTAGAGCTGGGCGATTCGCTGGAGCCCTGGTCTTCGGGTGAAGGGCGGGTGGATCCGGCTCGATGACCTCTCGTTCAGTCTCAACTACGAGTTGGACGATGTCAGGATCAGCCCCAGCAGGGACAAACAGCGGGAAGTCAGGGTGCGCTGGGCGAAAGATCGTGTTGTAAGGGTGACGGCCTGGAGCAGTCAACCACCAGTTGCGCCACGGCTCGTTGTTGTCAATATGGTCGACCTCGGCAACCCAGTTCTTGGTCTTGGGGAACCATGGGAGGTTAACCAGTGGGCAAAACGGGACAGCCGGGTCAAAACACACCTCTGTGTCCAACAGCGGCGCTGGGCTACCATCGATTTCGTGGGTAACAGCCTCCACAAAGGCGTCCCCGTACTCCTTCATCGCCAACCGCAGGAGGTCAGAACGCTGCTTACGTTCGTGGATATAATCCTTCAACTTCAACCACAGCTTGGTGAACTGCTCGTCGAGCTCCGCAGTCTGTTCAGAGGCCAACCATGCCTCGGCGAGCCAGATGTAAACGCTGGACTCGACGATCCAGTGCATTCTCTCCCATAACGCCAGAAGAAGATCCCAGCGAACGACGCCACGAGACCGACACAAAGCGAGGCTTAACGCTTCCAGAAGCGTCTCTGCTTTCCGTGATCGCTTTCCTTTCTCTACCGGAGGGAACACATCGAGCACTGTGTCGTCAACGAACACCATACTCCGAGGGAGGAGTCGGAAAATCGCCCGCCAAGGGTGATTGGGGTCGTCGACCGTAGCAAAAGCCTGAAGGCCCGCCAAGCTGATGGGCGTAGGCTGGATGCGAACGCCGTCCGCTGTCTTCTCAGTGACCGCAACCGGCACACACGACGCCAATATCTTCTCCCAGCAGCGACGCGAAGCCTTGTGAAAGAACGGAAGGGAGCGGAGGCGCTTCATGTGCTTCGATTCACGAGAGTCCCGGCTGGTTGCGTTCGAAGCACGCTGCACGAGGGTCTTCACATCCACCAAATGGGGAGGAGGCCCATTCTCGAGCTTTACCCTCAGAACCTCTGGCTTTGGTTCGCCCACTTGCCCTTGCGTGGCAGACGAGGAGCGAGTAGCAGGCTTCACTGGTTTGACCACTTTCGCTGAGCTCTTCCTCGCTGACGTTCGAGAGGCCTCGGCTCGAGGGGCCTTAGCTGGAACCTTTTTGGAAGATTTTGCAGGCTTAGCAGGTGCTTTGCCGGCGGACTTCTTAGTGGGCTTGGACACCGGCTCAGCGAGGCTCGACGCATGGTCGGCAGTGGTCGAGCTAGCAGCGTTAGCCAATTGTCGGGAAGGCAGTGGAGACTTGAGCTCGAGCGACGGATCAGGGGAACCTTGACGCTGGCCGCCAGAACCCGGTCCAGAGTCGACATCCGACTTGTTAATGGACTGACTGCGCTGGCTCGACAAGTTGGGAGAAGTTGTAGCAGGGCTACCTCCCGCCGAACCAGCCTCGCTGTCACTGCCACGCTCCTCGCCGTCGTCATCTTCTTCGGAATCCCCAGGGCTCCACGCAGGATGTTTGCCAGGAGGCAGAGCCCGGATCATGACAGTGTTTGTCGTCAAGGCGGGTGGAGCTTTAGAGCCCAGCGATGCTAGAGCAGAAGCCGCCTCGACTCGCGTCGCCGAGGAATCATCACCGACAATCGCCGAGGAGGACACCTCACCAGCTACAGGGGTAGTGGGTGTCGAAGAGTTCAGCTCCTCGGTAGGAGCCTCAGACGCCGACGATGGAGCAGGAGACTTGACTGGAACTCGAGATGTCAAGTCACCAGGGGGACCCTCGGTGACAACAAGATATTTCGGAGCCTCGCCCACCTCGTCGGGAACTACAGTGGTGGCGACTGCCTCGGCAGGCGTCGACGAACCGACCGGAATGGATGGGGAGCCCGCAGGAACATCGTCGACTGTCAGAACCGCGGGTGCTTCGCCGAGCACCTCCGAATCGCTGTTGGACTCCTGAGCATGAACCTCCCGCTGGATAGCCGTGGCATTCAACTTGGCAGCCCTTTGAGGATATCAAGACGGAGTCAAAACGACGGAGTCTGCCGGTAATGTCGACTGATCAGCACTGGAGGGCACTGGAGCTTTCTCCTCAGCGAGCGACTCTTCAGCGTCCGGGCTCGACGACCTCTTCTTCTTCTTCGACGAGAGCTGTTCCTTCGAAGCAGAGAGAGAGCCCTGCTGGGCGAGTTCAGCTTGACGAGCCTCCTGAATACGAGCCCAGCGAGCCATCCGCTGCTTCTTGGGCTTCTTGGATGAAGTCGGCGAATTGCTGGGAACTGGAGTCTCAGACGACTGCGCTGGCTCGTTGTCCGGATCACGAGAACGACGACGCTTGGAGCCAACAATAACAGGCGACGGAGAGCGCGAACGATCGCTCACCGCAGGAGCGGACGCTGGCGAGAGAAGACGACGTGAAGACGCAGCTGGCGGGGAAGTACTCCGAGCCGAAAAGCTCAGCGATCGATTGGCTCTGGCCAAGTATCGACCGGTCTTCGACGAGCGAGCTCGATAAGAACGGTCAGCCGCTTGACTGGCTTGACTCGGCGAGCGAGATCGACCACGACTGGGTGAATGCGACTGACGTGAACGAGGAGGACGATTCGGCGGGGAGGAAGTTGAAGCCGGAGCAGGAGATGGAGTCCGCACGTGCTGCTCGATCTCTCCAAACACACCCAAGCCAGCTTGACGAAGCGTGTTGCTGGCATCGCGGAAAGCCTCCAGTTGATCAGCGTCCAAGCCGGGCATTGGTTGACCTGCGGAACAACAGATTCAGTGAGCGAAAGAACGAACAACAAGACCTGTGAAGACGAGTCACTTACCGAGCATGGCTGCGACTGCCAGGAATGGGCTCTGCTTCTGGAATTCGCTGACCAAGGACGTGAACTTCTTGCAGCGAGTCAGAGTTCGGATCGTGTGGTCCTTGTCTTCGAGCTGGCGCTTGAGCCACTGGTGTGCCGATCCATCTCCCATCACGATGGCATTCGACAGCCGAGTCAACTGAGCGGAGAGCTCATAACACCGGCCGAGGAGCAGTTGGCGATTCCCAGCATCCCGCCTAAAATCGTCGACTTGGGCAGCAATAACCCGGTCCTTGTCTCTGATGGTAGCCTCCAGACGCTGCTTCTCGGCGAGGAAGGCCTTGCGCTCGGTATCCAGCAGCTCCAAGCTGAGCTGCCTCTCGTTGCTGGAGTCGATGAGGCGAGCTGCTTCCTCCTTCAGCGACCGAGCCAGCGCATCGGACGTCGCGGCCGTCTCGCGGAGGGCGGCGATTTCCTTGGTTGCTTCGCAGAGATCGTGCTGCAGGAGGTCAGCACGCGTGTGCTCAGCAAAAGCCTCGGCAGCCTTCTCACCAGCGACAACAGCAGGGTGGGGTCCATCGACGACCTGGCCTTCAAGCACCGGAAGCAACTCATCGATTGACGACGCGTTCTGGAGTCGACGATATAGCTCCGGCGATGGATCCACAGGTGGCCTCGCGAACAAGTACGCAAGCAGCTTGCACATCTTGGTCTCTCGCTCAGCCTTCATGAACTCCAGCTTATTGTCGCGCAACTCGAGAACGCGCTCCAAGTCAGCGAGGGTCAACGGCCGCCCTGTCGACGTCCCAGGCGCAGCACTTGACGAAGCGGGAGCCGACGATAGACTCTCCGATGCTGGTGAAACATGGTGATGCTCCACTTTCACATGAAGAGCAGCTCCATCGTCCCGCGGCGGCGCCGGAGAAGCATCAACGACGCGCCTTGAGGCAACCGCTGGTGGCGGGCTTGATGTCAAGTCAACCTCAGCCTGTCATGCAGTCACCAGAACAACGCGACGACGTGTGAGCAGACAGGTCGACGGGCAAGATGATGAACATGGGGAAGACTTACGGGCGGTGGCGTAGAAGGCGCGGCATCACGCGCAGCATCGCCCATGGTGTCGGCGAGGAAGTGCTCAGCGATCCGACAGTTGGTGTTTGACGGAGAAGAAATCGCTGTCCAGAGTGATGATCAGGACACTCGCCGGCAAGGTTCGGGTCCCGATCAGGAGGGTTGTGGTATAGCGATTTCTGAGTCTGGAGGTCGGTGGCCGCAGCCGGTCCGGGCCAAGTGTGTACACCAGACACCGACTGGAGGAGTTTCGCTGGCACAAGACCCCAAAGATCTCAAGGGTCGTCGAGCCAAGAGTCGGCGAGCGATTAGACTTGGTTTTAGTATTGGAGAGGCCGTAACAGCCCATTTTCACTAGATATTAGTATAGGAACCCCAGGGAAGGGCCTTTGAGCCCAACAAAGCAAAGATAAATACAGAGTGGAATTTTCGAGGTCCTAAACAAGCGGCACGCGGCGTCTCTTCAAGGTACGACCGCCCCCGTGGGGCTAGATCATGACCACCGCTGAGATCGGCTATCCGAAGTGACGGAAGTGTTCTCGGCCGCCCGGCGAGTCCAAGAGCGAGAGCGTGAAGTGGTTATCTGGATTCCGCCCCTGGCGAAGAGCTCGTCGAGCGTACGAGCGCGGGTTTTCGGCCCGCCCCCGATTCAGCCTGTGCGGTTTTGCATCGGCGCCCCGTAAAAGGCGAGAGCCGCCGTCCATCCTTTGGTGGAGGGCACGGGTCAAGGAGAGAAGGAGAAGGAGAAGAAGAAGCGACAAGAGAGGTCGGCGAAGGAAGGGGAGCGTGCTGTGTGCTCGTGGCACGGCTCCTGGGACGACTTGGCAGGTGTCTGGGTAACCGCTACACCGCTGTAAACGGACTGGGCGATCTTCGGATCACCCGACAAGCCTGCGTTAGTGTAGGTGTTGTTGGTGTGGAAGTGGGAAGCTAACGAGTTTTGGCACGTCTGCTACACCACAATCTCCAACCGAGGCTTCACTCTGGTACGAGTGCTCCGATCCATCGTCGCCTCCACTATTGTCATCACCTCCTCGCGAGTCATCCAGGTCCAGGCTGGACTCTGAACATGCTCCCGCTTCACCAGGCCCGTTGGTCTCGTCTCGGTGGACGGATTCCTCGGTCACCCCAGACGAGACTTCGGTTCGCGCATGCTCAAGCTCCGCAGGTTGGGGAGAGAGCGCTGCCGGATCATCACCCACTGGTGAGCCGTCGGCAGCAAGCTGCTCTCTCTCTTCACGCTTCGCGAGCTCGCGTTCCCATCGTTCGGCGCAACTCAACCTGAGCCGTCGGTCGGGCGAGTCGTCGGCTGGTCGGACCATCACCCCCGTTGGCGGAGTGTAGGTCGGCCGGTCAACGGCCGGCGGTTGCGCGGCCAGCCACTTCGAGTACGCCTCGCACTCGCGCGCAAAGACGACCTCATCGCGGCTGCTCTCGTAGGCAAGCTTCTGCCAGTCTTCGTATCGGGCCGTGTTGAGCCGAACGTAGCCAGCGTTCCTCGGAAGATCCCCAATCGGTACCCATAGCAACACTGGAGTGTGTGCGTGACAGGTCGTAGGACGGTCGGACACATTAGTCAACCGTACCCGCTCGACCTTGCCCCGCCGAAACTTCGTCACCGTTGGCAGCAGAGACTTCGTGCGACGTACCCACACTTCGTGTGTATCCAGATGTGGTTGGCGTCGCTGTACTCGGTACTCCACACACTCTCGACCCTGAACGTACAAGTCCTCGGATGGGCCGCCGTTAACATGCGGACCGAAGCCTCGTTCGTCCGGTGCGCTTAGAGTCTTGATAAGCGGGATGCTGACCTCGTCCGGCAGCCTCGCGGTTGCGTGAAACAGGTCCAAGCGCACTCCGGCAAGGATCTTAAAGTCAGTGCCGAGTACTACGTCCACTCCGGCGCCATGATCCATGATCCACAACTCGAACTCGTACACACGCGCCCAACCGAGGGTTACCTTGACGAGGGCTCGCCTCTCCGTAGCCATGGTCCCCTTCGTAAAACCTTGGATCTCCATACAGCGGCCGTGACCCTGAATGTCACGCAGCCGCAACTGCTTCGCAAACTTCTCCGAAATCACACTTACATTCGCTCCTGTGTCCAACAGAAGCCTCGTTCGCGCGTCATTGACCGCGCCCTTGACCAGAGCTCTCATCCGAGCCCTCTTGTCGAATTTCTGCGCGGACCACCACCCCAGCCTCTCGCCTGGGAGTAACTTGGTCACTCCGCTGGGCGTTCGACCAGGGCGTTCACTCTGCACCGCGCTTGAGACCCAAGCCTCGGTTGCATCTCCATCTTCATCTTCTCCATTCTTTCCACAATTTTCACCTCCACCGAGGGTTTCCCCTCTCTCCTTTTCAATTTCAGTCGTTTTCACATGTTCCTTGTCCTTGTCGTTCGGCCGTTTGCTTGTCCCTATAAACGCGTAGACGCAGTCTGCATCGATCGCGGGAGCAGCTAACTGTGGCAGCCCGATTGGGGCCAACCCAGTTTCAGTTGGCGGGCTGCCTAGTTTAAATTGCCACCGAAGACTAGGCTTTGTAGCTCTGGAGAGAGGTCCTTCTTCTCGACCTTCGTCCGAAGGTACGTGGTGAGGGCTTGGAGCGCTTCACACTTGCCGATGTCATGGACTTGCTGACACAGTCTGCAGCGTCGGTAACAGTAGTGGGCCGAATGCCCGGCACCACCACACGCCGCGCAGGGTCCATACTGACGCGGGCGACCATCGCGGTTGTCTCGACTGAAGTGTCGGTTGGACCGGTCGAAGTTTCGGCCGGATTCCCCACCCCTGCGCTGACGTTGGTCAGACCGGGCATACGTTCCTTCGGCTGCAGCGCGTCTCTCTTGATCATTCGCCGCTGCGACATGGGCTCCTTCTTCATCTGAGGTGTCGAAGTCGCTGTAATCACTGAAGTCTCGGTTGTCTTCGAAGCATCGGCTGTCTCCGGAGTCACTTCCACTGCCGTCGCGCGACTGCCCTCGGGGCTCCGGGCGGTCCGATCGACCACTCTTCGTCCCCCTGATCTGCAACTCAGCCACCAAGTCGGAAAGCGACGCCTCGGCTAGCGACACACGCGGAGCATAGCGCGAGTCCTCGCGTCCGCGTCCGAAGTCTCGGTCTCGGCGTTCGTAACGCTCACGGCGGTTATTGTCGCGCGCCTGTTCGCTTCGGCGCTCATCCCGTCTGGGAGAGTGCTCGCGTCCACGCGACTGATGAGACGAGGCGTCCCTGCCCTGTCCACGCTCCTCTGACTTGAGGATGTCGTTAATCATGTCTTCAAGCTCATGGATGTCCGAGACTCGGACGTGGCAAAGCCGCCGCTCGAGTCCTCGGTCACCGCACGTCTCGAGGAAGCGTTGCACGCGATCCTTCGCGTCGCGACCACCCTTCTCGAACTGAAGGCCAGCGTTGCGTGCGTACCCATTCAGCCGATTTAGGTAATCGCACAGATGTTCCGAGCCGTCACGTCGCGCCGAGTAGTAGCGAGCCTTCGCAGACTGGTTGAACTGCGTGCAGTAATACTTGATGAAAGCATCACTGAGCAGCTTCCACCGACGCTTCGTCTTCTTTGGGAGCTGACGGTACCAGTGCAAGGCACCGTCCCGAAGGCTCAGCTCAAAAGCCATGCACCACTCATTGGGTGGAGTGTGCGTCCCCTTCATCTCGTAGACAAAGGCCCGGAGCCACTGCATAGAGTTTTCACTCTTGTTGCGGGCTCCAGAGAAGTTCTTGATCTGGGCGAGGGGTCGGTGAGTCGCAATCTCCAGCCGAGGGGTCGAGTTCAGTCGCTCCATCTCGCTCACTTCGCGCACCTGGCGAGCTAGCTCGTCGCTGGGGCTGTCGAAACCGTCCTCGTAGTCGGGCGTGTCGTCATCATCGTCGTCTGACGAAGAGTCATCGCGCGGGGTGAATCGTCGGCTCGAGCGCCTTGGGAAGCTTCGGTTGGAACTCCGTCCAGGTCGCGTCCCTTCGGTCTCGCGGGCGATACGCTCGGTCCGACTAGTCGACCGAGGGGTTATCATATGCGAATCCTGGAAGTACGGCGTGCCCTCCGTCTTGGCAGAGAACACTCCATCCGTCGTCTGGCGTCGGCTTGAGCGCTCGGTTGACTTCTTCGGGGTCTGCGGCAGCGGGATTTTCGACGGATCGGTCTGTTCCTTCGCGGGACGTGCGCTCGGCGGACGGCCCAGCGTGAGGTCCGTCTCCCCGAAGCTCAAACGCAGCTTCCTCTTCCACTTGTGCAGCTCCTTGCCAGCCAGTTCCGGCGTCCAACTCTTGACCGAGACCTCGGACGGCCGAGTCATCGGCTCACAACCCATCGCTCGGAGAAGCGCCACCGTGTCCTCAGCCATTTGAGTGACTGAAGTCGGCTCTACCGGGTGTTGCAACTCTTCCTTCAGCTCAACCCACGTCGCCTGGCGCGCCATCTCCGGGCTGAACTGTCGGATCCACTCGCTCGACTCAAGCATCTGCTCGAGCATTCGGCCGAGCACCTTGTTCGCAGCTGGGGTGCTGCTGTTCATTGACGGCCGGATTCCGCGGGATTCTTGAGGATCCTTAGTAACCTGCACCAGAGCCTTCGAGGTGAAGGCCTCGGTGCCATCCTCCGAGTCATCGTCCGCAAAGTCCGGTCGCGCCACTTCATCAAATTCGGAAACGAGGTTTCGGCTGAGGGAGCGTGAGCCCCCACTACGTCCAGCCGACACCATCGCTGCCTCCTGGTCTTCGTACCCCTGCGCGGGCGCTGGAGTCTTCTCCTCCAGGTCATCGTAGTTCATCATCATGTCATCCTTGGCGTCCGAATCCTCGTCGACCGACTCTTCGAAACTGACCGACCTTTCGGAGATCGTCGACAGCCGAGACGTCAAGTCACTCGCGATCGTCGACAAGCCGTCGGTTGGTCCTCGTCCCGATTTCGCCGGCGTAGCTGGCACCGCTGACTTGGATCCTTTCGCCATCTTGTTCTTGTTCTTCTTGTTTCTTCTTCTCTTCTTCTCTTCTTCTCAATGCTCGTATGGGACAATACCTACACAGACCACAACACACAGTTCGGTCACACCAGTCCCGGGTCGCGGCACCAGTTGTCGTGTAGGAAAACACGATTTAACGAGTTCTCGTCCCTCTAGCCAAAGCCTTTGGGATGAGCCCCTACCAACAACACGCTTCCCTCCTAAAAGGTCGACGCTTATTGTTGGGATTAAATCTGAAGACCAGATCCGATCCCTTACACCGGGTTGGAATGTGCCTTATGCGAGTCGTCGGTCAGGTAGGTAGAGCCCGTAAATCAAATATAAGAGCACCCTTAGCCACGAGTAACGGCTAGGATGCAATGTACACACGCGCTTTCACGCGTAACCCACTGTGGTCCCTCAGAAGGAAGGGTACCAGGCCAATCGAGGCCTCGGACAGGGGCGCCGAGACGAAGTCTCGGCTGGAAGTCAAATATACTGGGGGGCCTCGCCACACACCCAGACAAACGTACAAACGTACAGGGAGGTCTCTAATACCTCCAACACTCGGCCACTACTCACTCTTGGCCTTTCCAGGGATGAACACTCGGTCAATGTACCTTATGCTCACCGGCAGACATACCCCGTGTCGGCCGAGCGTATCCAGACTCTACAGCTAAGCTAAGACTTACCGGTAGACGGACTTGACCCTTGTGTGGCTTCGGGGGGAAATTCTGCTCTGATTTAGTGATTAGAGGCTGTGAGACCTTCCCTATTGCTAATCCCTTGCGTCTATACAAAAGTCAAGTATCAACCGAGCCTTCGGACTGATCCGACGACTCGACGACTGCTCGGCTAGATCCGAATTCCTAATGAGAGGCAAATCCTGTACCCACTATGACTACTTCGAGGGCCCGGTGGGGATTTATTATGACCCACCGAGCCTTGTCACTAAATAGCATCCATCTGTCACTCTAGCGCGGTAAATGAGAGCAACCAATCAGAGGGCTCGGATGGCTTTCACTCGCAAGTTCAAGACCGTTAGGCCTCGGCGAGCGCGGCCATTTCCGACATCACATGAGCACATTCGAGAACACATTGAGCATCCTTACCTTGGTGTTCTGGGTGGACGATAGCGTTGTGTATCTGCTGTTCCAGCGTCGTTGGGCGGAAGGTCGTGGATGCGCGTCCGCGGATCTCATCCACCGCGCTGAAGGACGCGTCGGCCACCGCCGCTGCAGATGGCGCCGGTGCGCCCACTCCTCTGCTACTGGGGATGCCGGCGCCGTGACCAAACGCAAGGACCTGCTGCCGAACGGCCTGGGCATCGGCGGCGTCGTCCGCTTCCGCATCCGAGGCTGTCAGGTCGGCGAACGGCGCGTCTGCATTGGCGTCGTCCGTCGCTGCGTCGTGCACTTTGCGGCGCGTAGCCGGGCGTTCGTCCTCGCTGGCCGAAGCGCGCTTGGCCGGAGCAGGCTTGGCCGTGGAGGGAGGGTTGAACATACTCGCGCCCTTTTTGCCTTTCTTGTTGAGCGCGCAATCTAGAACGTGTCTACGGGGCACCATGATCACGGTCAGCGTATCCGGCCGGATGACGGGGACTAAGGCGTCGGCGTCAAAGGGCACGGAGAGGGACTTGGTCACCTTGGCCGGCAGCCCCGCCCGGCTCTTGACGCAGTGGGCGCTCACCTCATCCATCAGCATCACCATCTCTTCCGCGTTGGTGGCCGAAGAGTTCTGCCCCGCACCCGTCTGGAGGACGTAGTTGACCCAGTCGACCTTGATAACATTCGGCGGCTGCTCTAGCTTCAGTTTGACGGGTGCCCCTCCACTGCGTACGTGCAGGTAGGAGTGACTCCCCACCATACGATACCCAGAGACAACGCCAAACGCCCATTCGTCCAGCGATGGCCCATCAGGCACGATAAACGCGATTGGGTGCCCAACGAATGTACCGGGCCACAGCTCACTTTCCTCGTCGCCGACACGGCGCCTTTGCAGGATAGTGATGTCGACCTCTTCGTCCAGCACTTCGTCGTCGCCATCGAGGCTAACGAGCGCTGTAATGGGCCTACCTTGGCTCACTACGACAGCTTACACGTGTGCGCACGTGTATGAGGAAGCGTAGATTTCTTTTACTTGAGTTAAGTATACTCGAGGTCCACGAGTATACTTTAAACAAGATAAAGACTCTTAGTAGCTGATTTTGGTAAAGATGAGAACTGCTATTTTTGTTTTATGTTTTCTGACTTCCTCTAAATGTAATATTCTAAGTTAGGAATCTGCCAACGGCTGGTTGGCAGAATTCCACTGCTATGCATGTCGCTCATTGGTTAAAAGATGCTGCTTTCAACCAATAGGAATCCTAAATGTCTATGGGCCACCCGTCGTGGTGACCGTAAATGAATGTGGCCCTTGATGTAACGTACATCAAGGCCGAGGAAGTGTTTAAACCTTTAACAGACATCGCGTCTGTTAAAGTTACAAGTGGCTGTAGCCACTTGTGCGTGTAACCCCGTTACACCATCCCCCCGTCAAGGTTAGACGTGCCGGCCTCGGCACGTCAACCACCATTGACTGTTTGGTCAATGCATGACGTTTGAAAGGAGCGTGCTCGTGATGGAGCGAGCACGTCGAAGTTGAAGACCTTTGGCGCAGCAGCAGAGAGCCTCTCTGCTGCTGAGTATCTTGCGCGGCAACGTGCACAGCGCGTCGCTGCCACGGGGGCAGGTACCACAGCCTGCCCTCGAAGTGTCTTCGGGCGCTGTTGTTAGCAACAGCGTTCGCATTACTTGCCAGTGTGTAGCGCATGATGGGCTTCGTACGCCTTCACCATGTCCGGAACGTCTTGGAGCAAGACGTTCCGCGGCTCCCATGTATCTTGGTTGGAAGGAAAACCTCTCCAACGAATGCGAAAACGAACTGGTTCTCTGTTCGTTCTCGGGATACTGTGGTCAACAATCTGCTCAACTATCCATCGAGTTGAGCCGTGTGCGTCTCGAATTGGTGGCGGCGGTGGTGGAAACACGCCCCGTGTGTGGTCAACCTGGTGTTGACTCCGATCTCGCTTCTTCCCACGACCGAGTTCCGGTCGTGGGGTAGCTACAGAGCGCTGCGCTCGGCGCTCTTGAGTATCCTTACTTTGCGACGGTCTCCTAGACCGCCTCGATCGTCCCGGCCGGGCTGGATCTCCAGATCGACCTGCTGCTCCAGCGCGACTTCGCGCTGGAGAGGATGATGGCTTCCGCCGAGTCTTCTGCTTCGGTTCAGCCGAGCTAGGTAGCTCGTGCTGCAGGTATGGCTTCAACCGTCCGACGTAGAACGTCGGATGGAGGCGCATGCTAGACGGGATGTCTAGCGTGTAAGCGTTGCCATGCCGTGCCAACACTGTGAACGGCCCGATGAAGCGCGGAGCAAGCTTGCTTGCCCCGAAGTCGGAAACTGCATGTTTAGGCAAGTTTTGAGTAGCTAACAAGACTAATGAACCCTTCTTGAATTCATTAGTGTTGCCCCTGCCAACATTGTCTGCGTTCAGCTTCTGTTGGTCGACAGAAGCTGCAATTGCGTTCTGGACAAACCGAATGACGGCTTGTCTGCGCTGCACGAAGTTGATTGCATCCGAGCTGAATTCGTTCAGCTCGCTTTCAGCAGTAGGCCCAGCCTCTGCGTCTGTCCTCGCGGTGTCTGTGCCCCGCGCAGACACGTTGTAATTGTTGCGCTCCTTCGTGTGTGCGTCTGTGCTCCGCACAGACGCGTTGTTCTTCGCCTTCTTGTTGGCGTCTGTGCCCTGCACAGACGCGCTCTTCTTCTTGCGCACGATCGCAGCTGACACTGTGCACGTGTCAGCGGCATTCTGCGGCTGCTGCGTTGCGGCCGTAGATCCTCCCCCACTGAAGGAAGGAGTCACCACCCCGAGCATGCTCGGAAGGCGTGGGTGCCGCATGGCATTCACGTAGAACGGTGTATGCCCGGTCGAGGCATGCACCGAGTTGTTAATGGCGAACTCTACCATCGACAGGCACTCGCTCCAATGTTGGAACGAGTGAGCGTAGCTCTTGAGTATGTCGACGAGCACGCGATTCACGCGCTCGGACTGCCCATCCGTCTGCGGATGGTCCGCAGTCGACATCGAAAGTTGGCTCCCAAGTAGTGTAAACACTTCTTGCCACAGGTGCGCTGTGAAACGCGGGTCCCGATCCGACACAATGTCGGTCGGCATGCCATGGTGTTTGAACACCATGTCAACGAACAGACGTGCAGTCTGCTTCGCAGTGACTTCAGCGGGTACCGCAGCAAGATGTACCATCTTGCTGAAGCGGTCAACAAAGACCACAACGCCCGTGTTCCCCTGGCTGTCCGGGGGAAGACCGAACACGAAGTCCAATGACATGGACTGCCAACACTCCGACGGAGTCGGTAGTGATTGCAAGGGAGCCTGCGCGAACGGCGCAGGCTTCACGCGTTGACAAACCTCGCAAGCACGGACGTACTTGCGCACCCATTTGTACTGGTGGGCCCAGTAGAAGTCTCACGTGAGAAGAAGGTATGTCTTCTCACGGCCCGGATGCCCCGCAGTCGGTGCATCGTGATGCTCATACATGATCCTGAGGCGCAGGTCATGATCGTTGGGCACGACAACGCGGTCCGCGTTGTCGTCGACTGCACTGTAGAGTAGTAACCCATCGTGCACCCGATAACGGTGTGCACGAGCACGAAGATGCTTCGGCAGCTTCTGACGAGCTTTGTCAGAAGGCGCTGAGCCGTAGGCCAGCAAGAGCTTCGCGTCCGCGTCGTGCGCGTACGCGGTCTTCACGTCGTCCAACAGCGACGACGTGGGAGTGCTCGATTGCATGGCGTCAATGGCATTGACGTCGGCATCAGCTGAAGCGTAGTCAGGTCGACGCGATAACGCGTCGGCCACCACATTGAGTCTTCCGGGTTTGTACTCAACCCGGAAGTTGTATTCCGCAAAGAACGAAAGCCATCTCGCCATACGCTGCGAGATGTGTGGCGACTTGACAGCCGTACGCAATGATGCGTGGTCTGTGTAGACCACGAAGGGTTCGCTTCCGAGTAAGTACACTCGGAACTTCGCGAGTGCGTACTTCATGGCAAGGAGCTCCTTGTCATGCACCGGGTAGTTGCGCTCAGCAGGTTTCAGCTGACGCGATTTGTAGTAGACGACACGATCACGGACCTCGTGATCGTGCTGCATCAACGCACATCCGATCGCAAAGTCGGATGCGTCGCACACTACGTGGAATGGGCGATCTTGGTCGGCCACCGCCAAGATCGGCGCCTCAGTCAAGCCCCGCTTGACTGCATCGAAGGCCTGCTGACACTCAGCAGACCAAACCCACTCGGCATCCTTCTTTAGGAGCTGTGACAGCGGGCGTATCGTGCCCGCATAGTCCTTCACGTACTTGCACAAGTACGTGGCCAAGCCAAGGAACTGCCGCAGTTCCTTGACGTTCGACGGTACCGGCCACTCGTTGATCACTCTGACCTTTTCAGGGTCAGGGCGGACACCATTCTTCCCTACGAGACACCCGAGCACGGGTATCTCGCTCGCCCCGAAGATGCACTTCTTCAGGTTCGCGTAGAGCTTGTGCTTGCGCATCAGCGCAAACAGCTTCCGGAGATGCACCTTGTGCATCTCAACATCGCTCATCCCGTCCGCAGCCCGGCTGTGGACGAACACGTCATCGAAGTAGCTCGGTGCGAAGTCGCGCACCGAGCGCAACAAGTGCGTCACGCACCTGTTGAAGGTCGCAGGGGCGTTCTTCAGACCCTGCGGCATCACTAGCCACTCCCAGAGCATGCCACTCGGCGTGCTCACAGCCGTGAGAGGGATATCGCTCTCACGCATTAGGATCTGATAGAACCCATCGCGCAGATCAAGAGCACTGTAGACGGTGCTCCTGGCCATCGAATCGATGATAACATCTTTTCGCGGTATCGGTGTCTGCGCCGGTATCGTCGCATCGTTCAGCTTATTGTACGCATGAACGATGCGCCAGCCGCCCTGTGGCTTCTTGACACAGAACGTCGGAGCACTGTGCGGGGACTTCGATTCCCGCACTTGTCCAGCTTCGCGACGACTTTCGAAGAAGTCGTCGATCGCCTTGACCTGCTCTCGCGGCAGTGGCCACTGCCGCGTGACACAGTATTTCGTGCCCGGCACGAGATCAATCTCGTGCTGAATGCCCTTGTCCTGCGGAAGCTCCGCAGGGATCTCTTCCGGAAGTACGTTCGCGTACTCCCGTAGAATCTCGTAGTAGGGACTCGACTTCAGCGAGTCCCAGCTCTGTTCTTCAAAGCGTTCCTTCTTCGTCTTGGCACTGAGAGTGTCTTCACTCTCAGTGGTGCTCTCCATGAAGAACTGCCTCAGTTCTTCATTCTCGCTCGCTCTTCGTTCTCTCGGCGTCCGAGAGAATGCATATTTGCTCGATGCGTCCATCGTGCAAGTCACGCGCGAAGCGCTTCCAGCTCATGACTGGAAGCGAAGTCAACTCCGACGCTTGCGTCGGGGGATTAGCGAGAGTCATCTCCCTGTACCGGAATCCGGCACAGGTACGCGTCAAGACGTTCAACGTCTCGACGTCCGGCTTCTCTGCCTCCGTCTGCCCAGCAGACATCTCTTGTAGCGTCTCGGCCCCTGGCCGAGACTTGCGCAGCGACCTTCGCATGCGCCGTCTTCTCGTCTTGCGCAGCCCGGCTCCGCTAGACCCTTGACCTCGTCCAGGCCCAGCCGTGGACGGGTGTTCTTCGTTAATACCGCCGGCGGGTCCATCCCGCGGGCGAGCGACTTCAAGCCCGGCTTGGTCGCCCGGCGCTTCTGTGGTATAGCGATTTCTGAGTCTGGAGGTCGGTGGCTGCAGCCGGTCCGGGCCAAGTGTGTACACCAGACACCGACTGGAGGAGTTTCGCTGGCACAAGATCCCAAAGATCTCAAGGGTCGTCGAGCCAAGAGTCGGCGAGCAATTAGACTTGGTTTTAGTATTGGAGGGGCCGTAACAGCCCATTTTCATTAGATATTAGTATAGGAACCCCAGGGAAGGGCCTTTGAGCCCAACGAAGCAAAGATAAATACAGAGTGGAATTTTCGAGGTCCTAAACAAGCGGCACGCGGCGTCTCTTCAAGGTACGACCGCCCCCGTGGGGCTAGATCATGACCACCGTTGAGATCGGCTATCCGAAGTGACGGAAGTGTTCTCGGCCGCCCGGCGAGTCCAAGAGCGAGAGCGTGTAGTGGTTATCTGGATTCCGCCCCTGGCGAAGAGCTCGTCGAGCGTACGAGCGCGGGTTTTCGGCCCGCCCCCGATTCAGCCGGTGCGGTTTTGCATCGGCGCCCCGTAAAAGGCGAGAGCCGCCGTCCATCCTTTGGTGGAGGGCACGGGTCAAGGAGAGAAGGAGAAGGAGAAGAAGAAGCGACAAGAGAGGTCGGCGAGAGAAGGGGAGCGTGCTGTGTGCTCGTGGCACGGCTCCTGGGACGACTTGGCAGGTGTCTGGGTAACCGCTACACCGCTGTAAACGGACTGGGCGATCTTCGGATCACCCGACAAGCCTGCGCTCCCGTTAGTGTAGGTGTTGTTGGTGTGGGAGTAGGAAGCTAACGAGTTTTGGCACGTCTGCTACACCACAACTGGTGCCGCGACCCGGGAACAGGGTGTTTGTGGCACTTAGGTACCTTTCAAGTCAACGAGCAAGCAAGTGAAGATGGTCAAGACACCGACAAGTGCGCGAAGCGGAAGTCCGGCGACGGCCGGAGGGAGGTCAAGCGCGCGGCCAAGAAGCGCGGATGCGGCGACGAAGGCGACGGCCAGCACGCCGCGGTCTGTGAAGTTCGACCGAGTCGGCGATCGTGACCATGGAAGTGGGGTTGACGATGATGGAAGTGAAGATGAAGTGGAGATGAAGGGCCCAGCGCCGATGCTGGAGGATGAGGACGTCGACGAGCTAACGGTTGTCGTCGGGAAGTCGGGTGCTCCACGCCCGATCGCTCGCCGACTTGATGCAGAACTCGGCGAAGTCACTCCAGCCAAGGTCCTGGCGCCCGACGAGCGGCCGATCACAGGGAGTCGGCCGCCGGTGAACGGAGATACTCCGAATGCGTACAAGATACTGGGACAAGTCGGCCGTTCGATGGTCGCTACAAGCGCGTGGGTGATGATGTTCGCGCCGAAGGAAGTCGGCGGTGCCAAGTGGGTGACGCTCGAGAGAGAGCTGGCGTCCCCGATCGACAGCTCCAGCCTGTTCCAGCTCAGCGAGCAGACCAAGCGTCTACTGGTGGCGATGGGCTTCGAGTGTACCAGCGTCCCGTCGAAGGTGGCTCTGGAAGTCTGGGAGCTCGCCGAGGTAAGCGCTGAGCTGACCAAGTGGAAGCGCAAACTGAAGGACTCGTTCGGTGTGCGCGGGACGACGACGGTGCGGAAGCTGGACGACGCTGACCCGAGTCTGATTCCGCTGCCGACGACGCCGCGGAAGGCCTCCGCAGGCTACCAGATGCAGACGCCAGACACCAAGCAAGTCTTCAGCAAGACGCCTGACTCGCCGTACTTCGCGGACTCACACATGGTGACGCCGAAGAAGAATAGCCAAGGTCGGCGATTCAACCCACCTGCGCTTGCGGGTGACGACGATGACGATGACGATGGCGACGACACGGGTTACGACTTCGCTGACCCGTGTGAAGACCTGACGGCGCAGATTCGGCGATCGTACCAGCGCGAAGACGAAGACGGAGCTCAGCGAGTCAAGCTGACGCACCACATCTCGCTGAACAAGTTGACGAGGTTCTCTGGGACCCGAAACCGCAGTGAGCGATCGCTGCGGTGGCTCAAGAAGTTCATCTACGAGATGGAAGGAACCAACACCCCGCAAGACCGCTGGTGCGAGCCGTTCCAACTCCTCATGGAGAGTGGAGCCAGCAACTGGGTTCGCCAGCTCCCGAAGAAGACGCGCAACAAGTGGTCCCTGCTGTGCGAGGCGTTCATGGCGTACTACTGCTCGCAGCACGACCAATCCGCCGAAGACCGATACTACACCACCACGCGGGACGAGGGGGAGCATATCTGCGACTACCTGCTGCGCCTGAATGGATACGCTCGCTCGGCGAAGATCGCCTATGAAGCGGGCGGTACCGCCGGTGCGAGGTATGTCAAGCGCTTCCTCGACACTTGTGAAGATGATGCGCTGGTCCGACAGCTGATCCCTCAGCGATTTGACAGCATCGCCAAGGTGGAGGCCGTGATCAACGACACGATGGCTGCTGACCGGCGCCGCAAGGACAAGGGCAGTACGCGCAAGCCAACGCGCGACGGAGCTCGGCGAACCGATAACGCTAGACGTGACGACCGCCGGACCGACCGCGACGATCGCCGAGGTGACAGTCGCAGTCGGCGTGAAGATCGCTACGGTCGCCAAGTCACCGTCGCAGGTGCGTCGGTCGACGAGCTCTATGACGCCTGGCAAGACCGCATGTCTATCACGCCCCGTCGCCGCACTGACCGAGCCGGGTCAGATGACGACTCGGAGGGAAGCAATCATTCCGATCGCTCATACAACTCCGAGTATGAATCAGATCATGACTACATGGACGTGGCTGAGACGGGACGGAGTGTCGCAACTCAGCGATCAGACGGCCAAGGTCGCACGAACGTGGTGGGCGACGGGCGTAGAGACGAAGGCCGCCGAAGCCGATGGAACGACCAAGAACGCCGAGGTCGCCCGGAGTATGGCCCATGCGCTGCCTGCGGTGACCCGCGTCACTCGGTGCACCGGTGCTTCCGGCGGTGCAAGTTCTGCACGCAGGTGCATGGCGCCGGCCAGTGCGAGCACCACAAGCTCTACGAGGAAGCGGTGAAGTTCCTGAAGTCGAAGCACGACAAGGACTCCCTTCCGTCCGAGCTCCAAGGCATATTTTCCAGCAATTTAAACGAGCGCGCCCGCCAACTATAACTGGGTTGGGCAACGACGGGCGGCCACAGTTGTCTGAGCCGGCGATTGAGGCGAACTTTGTGTTCGCCTTTGTTCGGCTGAGCAAATGGCTGGGAAACGACAATGCGACGGACATGGAGTTGAAAAACGACGGAAAATTGAACACGGTCGACGAGTCAACCATACTGGAATCAAGTCAGGTGGTCGACGAATCTACCGGGATTATCACAAGTACGACGCGGCATGAGACGAGGCTGAATCCGCGAGTCGAGATGGTGAAGTTGCTCGCGGGGGAGCGACAGGGATGGTGGTCGCAGAAACAATTCGATCGGCGAAAGAGGATGCGAGCACTTGTGATGGGAGCAGTGAACGACAGAAGAACGAAGATTTTGCTGGACACGGGCGCGAATGTGAGCGCGGTCAGCGAATCTTTCGCTAGGAAAATACGGCTGACCGGAGAGTGAACGCGGATCTGCAGCTGGATATACAAGGGATTGCCAAGGACAAGGTGACCACGAACGAACGTGCGAAGGTCAAGTTGACGCTGGGCTGGGAGCTAGTCTACGAGTTTGAGGTCTGGATCATGCCCCACTATGCGGGGGTGGACGTCATCCTCGGGACGGACTTCATGATTCCTGCGGGCGTCAGGTTGGGCCTCTTCCGGTCGACGATGAAGAACCCGGAGGAGGTGGTGGTGCCGTTGATCAAGTCGCAGAAGGAGGTCGACGAGCGTAGTGCAGCGGACCATGTCGCCGGAAGCCCGCCGGAAACGATGGATGTACTGGCGGGCGAGACTGTCGAGTTCAAGTTGCCCAAGAACCGACCTAGCTGGGCGACGCATGACCTCTGGGCTCGGCGAACTAAAGACTTGTTGCCGACGGTGATCTTCAGCAGGTCGGGAAAGCCAACGAGGGTCAGGCTGACGAACTGCACGGACAAACCGGTGTCCTGTCCGGCGCACTTCCCGTTCGTGTATTGGATCCCGCATGAAGACCTGCCGCTCAGCGATGGATACGTGCAGTTGCACACCAGGAAGTATCGTGAATGGCAAATATTGGCTTATGGATCATCGAAGGCCAAGCATCTACTGGAACACGAACGCCACCTCTACGAAGAGTGGCTGACTCAGCAACCTCCGGCAGTGGAGAAGCGGGAATACGCAACCCCCGCTGGGATTCAGTGCCGACCAGTAAATGCACCGAGGGGCCCAACCTGCGAAGAGCAATGGAATCGACTCGGTGAGCTATCCAATAGCGGAGTCGGTGAGACTGGGGTGACTGATGAGATCTCATCGAATTACTGCGAGAGCGACAAGTCCGAGGAGGTGGCGGCGATAAGCTGCCCTATGAACGCCGGGGGACAAGACTGTGTGCCTCGCGTCACTCCTCCAGAAGGTGACGCTGGGAGAGATCGGTCGGCGATTGAAGCCCCTGTTGCCTTTGAAGACCCAAGGTTCTCGCTCGATGATGATAACACTGCCCGCCTGATGAGCATGCTCCGGCAGCAAGCTGATGGAATGCGTGCGCTAAGTGCGAGGCCAGACCTTATCAAGGGCGTCTATCTCGACGGAACAGGAGGGGTGACTGGACCAGTATATGTCACCGTGGCTGCCCTGCGAGAGATGGATGACGAAATCGAGGAGTCAATGAGCGATGACCCGCTCGACGATTTACGGCTTCGTTATATCGCCTCCGCAGAGGCTCTCATGGCGGACGATGATAGTGTGGAGGGTGACGAGTACGAGCACGACGCGACTGAGATTCACTTCGAAGATTATGCGCACGAGCTCGCCTTCTTGCCCGACTTGACCACGCCTGCATCGACGACTCTGGACTATGATGCACCGAACGTGAAGAACCCCACGCTGGACCCTAGCGACCAAGTCAAGCTCGTCGAGACACTGCGTCGGCATGAGGAGATCATGATCGCCAGCGGTAACGCACTGCCACCACCAGCGTACGGCGTGGTATGCGACATCGACGTCCAAGGCCATGCTCCTATCAAGCAACGAGCTCGGCGAATCCCGCTGAAATACTTGCGGAAGCTCTATGAGTTGCTGAAAGGGTTACTGGAAGCAGGTCTCATCGCGTTCTCGAGTAGCCCATGGGCCTCGCCGATTGTAATCGTGCTCAAGAAGAACGGTCTCGATATACGGCTATGCATCGACTACAAGATGGTCAACGCAATTACGCTCATTATGGAATATGCAATGCCGCTGGTCGACGATCTACTCACGGAAATGGAGAGCTACTTGTGGTTCTGCTCGCTGGATGCTGCCAGCGGCTTCTGGGCGATCATGATGACGATGCGTGCTCGGTGGGTGTCGGCGTTCGTCTGCGCGCTCGGCCACTTTGAGTGGCTGCGCATGCCATTTGGATTGAAGAACGCGCCGATGATTTACCAGCGGATGATTGATAACGCATTGTGGGGCTACGTGCAGCCAAAAGGTGGCTGGGAGGCATTCGCCGAGCGGATGAAGCAGGCAGAAGCCAAAGCCCAAGCCCTGCGCAAGGAGTTTGTGGTGATGTCGCGAAGTTCGTCGAGTGCTGACCAGCGCGACCTACGGACGAAGTACGAAGCCGACCACTTGGCACTCGCCGGAGCCGACCCGCTGATGGAATTGGTAAACTGCCCGGATGCGGATATGTTCTCGACCGGCGAACCAGACCAGTCCAAGCTGGTCCCGGTGTTTCATCGCCGATCATTCGTCGACGACATTTGCTTCGGCGGACCAACGTTTGATGAGTGCTTGAAGACGCTGGACCGGCTCCTATCGAGATTCGCCGAGTGCAGGATCAGTGTCAGCTTTACGAAAAGCATTTTCGTCCAGCCAAAGGTGGATTTCTTGTCGCATGTCGTCACAGGCGAAGGAATACAGGCAGACGGAAAGAAGCTCGCGGCCATCGCTGAGCTCCCGTTCCCCTCGTCGTAGAAAGGTATGCAGGCATTCCTGGGCGCCCTCAACTACTATGGCAGGTTTATCCAAGGGTTGGCTGTGCATGGAGCGGTGCTGTACCAGATCAAGGAAGAAGACTTTGCACCCGGGGGTGACCTCACCGTCGCCCGCAATGCATTCACGGCGTTGCGCCAGAAGGTCGTCGAGGCACCGATTCTGCGGCACTTCGACAGTTCCAAGGATGTCTACATCATGCTGTATGCCAACGAGTGGGCACTGAGCAGTACGCTCATGCAAATGCATGACGACTTGCTCCACCCGGTACGGTTCTGCGGCCGGGTGCTCAAGGAAAATGAGGTCAACTACCATCCTGCCGAGAAGGAGGTTCTGGCTCTCCTACAGGTGCTCAAGGTGTGCTACACGCTGCTATCCGGCAAGACTTTGCACGTCTACACTCGGTTCTCGACTTTGGAGTGGGTTTTCCAGTCCAAGTCGTTGTTTGGGCGGACGGTGCAGTTTGCGATGTTCCTCTCGCAGTGGCATCTTAAGGTCAAGCGTGTCCGCGAGCGTGACATCGAATTCGCCAAGCTGTTGCAGTCGTCGATCACACCTTTCGTGGCGCTCGACGAGGCTGTAGCACCACTTGCCCCGCCCTCGAAAGGGTCGGCGACCGTGCGGCTGGCTCCGCATTTGCTCTACGCGAGTATCCCTCGAGACTATGAAGGCCACGTGCTATCGTTCGATGGGTCAGCGAAAACTGAGAAGCATGGCGGACATGGAAGTTGCTCGTGGATCCTGTGGCGCTTACCGGCTTGGGACATTGTGATCGCTGCGAGTGCGCACCTACCATCGACGACAGTCAATATCGCCGAGTATACTGGTATGAACAACGGAGTCAAAGCGGCGATTGAACATGGGGTGACCGATCTTATTATCGTCGGCGATTCCAGGCTTGCAATCCAGCAATCCATGGGGGTGATAGCCTGCCGGAAGGAGACGCTGCAAGTCAAGCTGAAGGACCACAAGGAGCTCACGGCGAAGCTCAACTCAGTCCGCTATCTGCACGCCATAAGGATGTATAACGCATCCGCTGACTCGCTGGCCACTGAAGCCCTGGAAACCCAGGTCACCAAGGTAGTACTCAGCGAAACAAGGAAGGCAGAACTCAAGGCGCTGAATCGGATCCCGGAAGTGCTGTACGTCGACGAGCAAGCCACAATGGAGACCGAGCGGAATACCCAACGAGCAGAAACCGCCCAGCGAGCAAGACCTCCAAGTGCTGATGAGACCACCGATGAACCCCAAGTCACTGCGGTTACCAGGAGCCAAGCTCGGCGAGTGAGATTCGAGGACCCCGAGGTTCAACGGAATGCTAACCACGGTGATGTGAGAGGGCATGAGGTTGACCGGACGGGGCCAGGAGAGATTCCAACTCCTCCAGACAACGCATCGGAGTCAGCGAGTGGAGAAAACAAAGCGCATGATGCACACGACGGCGTCGTCATCAACGGACCAGTCCCTGCTACTCCAGAAGAAGTCGACGAGCAACCGGACCCAGTAGCGGTGCAAGCAGAACGCATACGACGAGTTCGCGTTGCCCAAGACGAAGAAAGGAGGTGGGCCGACTTGAAAGCCTACCTCCGGGGTGACATTGAGTCCCTCGACTTCAAAAGGGCAGCCAATGCAAGCAAACTCGCCGACCGATTCGTCCTGGACGAAGATGACGTGTTGCACTATGTGGGTAAGGGACGCAAGCTCGACGAAGGAGGCGAACCAGAACCACAGCTGAGACTGGTGATACCAACGACCATGATCGAAGAAGTCTTACAGAGTTGCCATGACTCTATTGAAGGAGGACATCAAGGGATAACACGCACGTTTCACCGAGTCAAGAAGGACTACTACTGGATCGGCCTGTATGCCACGGTGGCGCGCCATGTTCGCGCTTGTGCGGACTGCAGTACCAGCAAGGGCAAACCCCAATTGAAGGGGTATTCGCCGGGCAATGTGCTCGCCGACCGCCCGTTCCAGCTAGTGTCGATGGACTTTGTGACGCCGTTGCCGAAGACTCGGCGAGGCAACACGTCATTGCTGTTGTTCCAGTGCTCCTTCACCGGCTACGTTATCGCCAAAGCAATGAGCAGCACCAAGGCACAAGACGTCGCAGATGTTTTTGAGGAATATGTGTTCCGACGCTTCGATGCCCCGTCAATGATACGACACGATCGCGACCCACGGTTCATGAGTGAGACCTTCAAGGCATTCCTCGAGCTGATTCAGTCGAGGTCGAGAGCGACGCTCAGCTACCGTCCGCAAGCGAACGGCCAGCAAGAACGGTCGGTCAAGTCGGTGATCCAAGCCGTGAACGTGTACGTCGAAGACCCACTCCAGCAGGACTGGGACGAGATCGCCGAGAAGATGGTGTATGCGATCAACAATTCGATGGACACGACGAGGAAAGAGACATCTTTCTACCTCGTCCACGGATGGGACGCCCAATCGACTCTGAAGGCAATGACAAGTTCGCTGAGGCTCGGCGATGGAGATCAGACGGATGCTGCAGCCTGGACGCGCGAAGGCAGCCGCCAACACAATATTGCGCTGGCAATGGCCAAGCACTACCAAGCCATCGAGAAGGCTCGACGAGCGAAGGAGCACAACGAAGCTCTTGGGAGAATCGAAAGACTTGCTGTACCGCTCGACGAGCGCGAGGACCCTGGCGGAGAAACGGTCGACGAATCAACGGACAAACCAGTTCATCGCTCACTATTCCAGCCAGGTAGCCGGGTGTGGTTGTTCATGGAGCGCGTGAAACCCGGCCTGACCAAGAAGCTCGCCCACAGGTGGCATGGCCCTTTCCGCATCAAACGGAAGGTGGAGGAATTTGCCTACGAGCTGGAGCTACCTGACAAGGCCGGATACCGTTTCTATCCCGTGGTACACGTGTCCCGACTCAAGGCAGTGAGCGAAGATGATCGCAGACCGACTGCAGAGTTAATCGACGGACTCGGCGAGGATGAGAGGTTCGATTTCGACGAGGAACTCCTGCCAGAAGATAGCTGGGAGCCGGAGGGAGACGGTGACAAGTACGTCGTCGAAGCTATTCTCGACGATCGATGGCCAATTTCGACAGGCACTGAACGGAACCAGCGAGAGTTCTACGTCAAGTGGCAAGGCTACGACGAGCCGACTTGGGAACCAGTATCAAACTTATCATGTGGAGGACTACTATTCGACTATCTCCTCCAGCGCAAGCGCGAGAACCGCTTCAAGATGGTTCAAGTTGCTGACGAAGACTAGCAACTGCGCGACGTATCCCTCGGCGATGGACACAGGTCGCCGAACAAGGGATTGATGTTACTGTGTCACATGTTGACCTTGGCGAGGGTGAGGTACAGGCCCTCGTCGAGTGTATCTCGACTGTACCAACAACTGCATGATTTGATTTGATTGATATGAAAATGTGGCCGCGCGGAAAAGAAACAACGGAACTACGATATGCAAAGAGCCTCCGACTAAACTACGTCTCGACACTACGTGAAGCTCGACAAGTGCTGCGCGTGAATCAGGCCACAGAAGAATCAGGTAGTGTGGACGACGTTCGGCGGTAGGAACTCCGCTAGAGCTGGGCGATTCGCTGGAGCCCTGGTCTTCGGGTGAAGGGCGGGTGGATCCGGCTCGATGACCTCTCGTTCAGTCTCAACTACGAGTTGGACAATGTCAGGATCAGCCCCAGCAGGGACAAACAGCGGGAAGTCAGGGTGCGCTGGGCGAAAGATCGTGTTGTAAGGGTGACGGCCTGGAGCAGTCAACCACCAGTTGCGCCCCGGCTCGTTGTTGTCAATATGGTCGACCTCGGCAACCCAGTTCTTGGTCTTGGGGAACCATGGGAGGTTAACCAGTGGGCAAAACGGGACAGCCGGGTCAAAACACACCTCTGTGTCCAACAGCGGCGCTGGGCTACCATCGATTTCGTGGGTAACAGCCTCCACAAAGGCGTCCCCGTACTCCTTCATCGCCAACCGCAGGAGGTCAGAACGCTGCTTACGTTCGTGGATATAATCCTTCAACTTCAACCACAGCTTGGTGAACTGCTCGTCGAGCTCCGCAGTCTGTTCAGAGGCCAACCATGCCTCGGCGAGCCAGATGTAAACGCTGGATTCGACGATCCAGTGCATTCTCTCCCATAACGCCAGAAGAAGATCCCAGCGAACGACGCCACGAGACCGACACAAAGCGAGGCTTAACGCTTCCAGAAGCGTCTCTGCTTTCCGTGATCGCTTTCCTTTCTCTACCGGAGGGAACACATCGAGCACTGTGTCGTCAACGAACACCATACTCCGAGGGAGGAGTCGGGAAATCGCCCGCCAAGGGTGATTGGGGTCGTCGACCGTAGCAAAAGCCTGAAGGCCTGCCAAGCTGATGGGCGTAGGCTGGATGCGAACGCCGTCCGCTGTCTTCTCAGTGACCGCAACCGGCACACACGACGCCAATATCTTCTCCCAGCAGCGACGCGAAGCCTTGTGAAAGAACGGAAGGGAGCGGAGGCGCTTCATGTGCTTCGATTCACGAGAGTCCCGGCTGGTTGCGTTCGAAGCACGCTGCACGAGGGTCTTCACATCCACCAAATGGGGAGGAGGCCCATTCTCGAGCTTGACCCTCAGAACCTCTGGCTTTGGTTCGCCCACTTGCTCTTGCGCGGCAGACGAGGAGCGAGTAGCAGGCTTCACCGGTTTGACCACTTTCGCCGAGCTCTTCCCCGCTGACGTTCGAGAGGACTTGGCTGGAACTTTCTTGGAAGGTTTCGCAGGCTTAGCAGGTGCCTTGCTGGCGGACTTCTTAGTGGGCTTGGACACCGGCTCAGCGAGGCTCGACGCATGGTCGGCAGTGGTCGAGCTAGCAGCGTTAGCCAATTGTCGGGAAGGCAGTGGAGACTTGAGCTCGAGCGACGGATTAGGGGAACCTTGACGCTGGCCGCCAGAACCCGGTCCAGAGTCGACATCCGACTTGTTAATGGACTGACTGCGCTGGCTCGACAAGTTGGGAGAAGTTGTAGCAGGGCTACCTCCCGCCGAACCAGCCTCGCTGTCACTGCCACGTTCCTCGCCGTCGTCATCTTCTTCGGAATCCCCAGGGCTCCACGCAGGATGTTTGCCAGGAGGCAGAGCCCGGATCATGACAGAGTTTGTCGTCAAGGCGGGTGGAGCTTTAGAGCCCAGCGATGCTAGAGCAGAAGCCGCCTCGACTCGCGTCGCCGAGGAATCATCACCGACAATCGCCGAGGACACTTCACCAGCTACAGGGGTAGTGGGTGTCGAAGAGTTCAGCTCCTCGGTAGGAGCCTCAGACGCCGACGATGGAGCAGGAGACTTGACTGGAACTCGAGACGTCAAGTCACCAGGGGGACCCTCGGTGACAACAAGATATTTCGGAGCCTCGCCCACCTCGTCGGGAACTACAGTGGTGGCGACTGCCTCGGCAGGCGTCGACGAACCGACCGGAATGGATGGGGAGCCCGCAGGAACACCGTCGACTGTCAGAACCGCGGGTGCCTCGCCGAGCACCTCCGAATCGCTGTCGGACTCCTGAGCATGAACCTCCCGCTGGATAGCCATGGCATTCAACTTGGCAGCCCTTTGAGGATATCGAGACGGAGTCGAAACGACGGAGTCTGCCGGTAATGTCGACTGATCAGCACTGGAGGGCACTGGAGCTTTCTCCTCAGCGAGCGACTCTTCAGCGTCCGGGCTCGGCGATCTCTTCTTCTTCTTCGGCGAGAGCTGTTCCTTCGAAGCAGAGAGAGAGCCCTGCTGAGCGAGTTCAGCTTGACGAGCCTCCTGAATGCGAGCCCAGCGAGCCATCCGCTCCTTCTTGTGCTTCTTGGATGAAGTCGGCGAATTGCTAGGAGCTGGAGTCTCAGACGACTGCGCTGGCTCGTTGTCCGGATCACGAGAACGACGACGCTTGGAGCCAACAATAACAGGCGACGGGGAGCGCGAACGATCGCTCACCGCAGGAGCGGATGCTGGCGAGAGAAGACGACGTGAAGACGCAGCCGGCGGGGAAGTACTCCGAGCCGAAAAGCTCAGCGATCGATTGGCCCTGGCCAGGTATCGACCGGCCTTCGACGAGCGAGCTCGATAAGAACGGTCAGCCGCTTGACTGGCTTGACTCGGCGAGCGAGATCGACCACGACTGGGTGAACGCGACCGACGTGAACGAGGAGGACGATTCGGCGGGGAGGAAGTTGAAGCCGGAGCAGGAGATGGAGTCCGCACGTGCTGCTCGATCTCTCCAAACACACCCAAGCCAGCTTGACGAAGCGTGTTGCTGGCATCGCGGAAAGCCTCCAGTTGATCAGCGTCCAAGCCGGGCATTGGTTGACCTGCGGAACAACAGATTCAGTGAGCGAAAGAACGAACAACAAGACCTGTGAAGACGAGTCACTTACCGAGCATGGCTGCGACTGCCAGGAATGGGCTCTGCTTCTGGAATTCGCTGACCAAGGACGTGAACTTCTTGCAGCGAGTCAGAGTTCGGATCGTGTGGTCCTTGTCTTCGAGCTGGCGCTTGAGCCACTGGTGTGCCGATCCATCTCCCATCACGATGGCATTCGACAGCCGAGTCAACTGAGCGGAGAGCTCATAACACCGGCCGAGGAGCAGTTGGCGATTCCCAGCGTCCCGCCTAAAATCGTCGACTTGGGCAGCAATAACCCGGTCCTTGTCTCTGATGGTAGCCTCCAGACGCTGCTTCTCGGCGAGGAAGGCCTTGCGCTCGGTATCCAGCAGCTCCAAGCTGAGCTGCCTCTCGTTGCTGGAGTCGATGAGGCGAGCTGCTTCCTCCTTCAGCGACCGAGCCAGCGCATCGGACGTCGCGGCCGTCTCGCGGAGGGCGGCGATTTCCTTGGTTGCTTCGCAGAGATCGTGCTGCAGGAGGTCAGCACGCGTGTGCTCAGCAAAAGCCTCGGCAGCCTTCTCACCAGCGACAACAGCAGGGTGGGGTCCATCGACGACCTGGCCTTCAAGCACCGGAAGCAACTCATCGATTGACGACGCGTTCTGGAGTCGACGATATAGCTCCGGCGATGGATCCACAGGTGGCCTCGCGAACAAGTACGCAAGCAGCTTGCACATCTTGGTCTCTCGCTCAGCCTTCATGAACTCCAGCTTATTGTCGCGCAACTCGAGAACGCGCTCCAAGTCAGCGAGGGTCAACGGCCGCCCTGTCGACGTCCCAGGCGCAGCACTTGACGAAGCGGGAGCCGACGATAGACTCTCCGATGCTGGTGAAACATGGTGATGCTCCACTTTCACATGAAGAGCAGCTCCATCGTCCCGCGGCGGCGCCGGAGAAGCATCAACGACGCGCCTTGAGGCAACCGCTGGTGGCGGGCTTGATGTCAAGTCAACCTCAGCCTGTCATGCAGTCACCAGAACAACGCGACGACGTGTGAGCAGACAGGTCGACGGGCAAGATGATGAACATGGGGAAGACTTACGGGCGGTGGCGTAGAAGGCGCGGCATCACGCGCAGCATCGCCCATGGTGTCGGCGAGGAAGTGCTCAGCGATCCGACAGTTGGTGTTTGACGGAGAAGAAATCGCTGTCCAGAGTGATGATCAGGACACTCGCCGGCAAGGTTCGGGTCCCGATCAGGAGGGTTGTGGTATAGCGATTTCTGAGTCTGGAGGTCGGTGGCTGCAGCCGGTCCGGGCCAAGTGTGTACACCAGACACCGACTGGAGGAGTTTCGCTGGCACAAGATCCCAAAGATCTCAAGGGTCGTCGAGCCAAGAGTCGGCGAGCAATTAGACTTGGTTTTAGTATTGGAGGGGCCGTAACAGCCCATTTTCACTAGATATTAGTATAGGAACCCCAGGGAAGGGCCTTTGAGCCCAACAAAGCAAAGATAAATACAGAGTGGAATTTTCGAGGTCCTAAACAAGCGGCACGCGGCGTCTCTTCAAGGTACGACCGCCCCGTGGGGCTAGATCATGACCACCGTTGAGATCGGCTATCCGAAGTGACGGAAGTGTTCTCGGCCGCCCGGCGAGTCCAAGAGCGAGAGCGTGTAGTGGTTATCTGGATTCCGCCCCTGGCGAAGAGCTCGTCGAGCGTACGAGCGCGGGTTTTCGGCCCGCCCCCGATTCAGCCGGTGCGGTTTTGCATCGGCGCCCCGTAAAAGGCGAGAGCCGCCGTCCATCCTTTGGTGGAGGGCACGGGTCAAGGAGAGAAGGAGAAGGAGAAGAAGAAGCGACAAGAGAGGTCGGCGAGAGAAGGGGAGCGTGCTGTGTGCTCGTGGCACGGCTCCTGGGACGACTTGGCAGGTGTCTGGGTAACCGCTACACCGCTGTAAACGGACTGGGCGATCTTCGGATCACCCGACAAGCCTGCGCTCCCGTTAGTGTAGGTGTTGTTGGTGTGGGAGTGGGAAGCTAACGAGTTTTGGCACGTCTGCTACACCACAGATCGACGTGACGATGCCGGGCATCGTCGCGGACTAACAAAAAACGCTGGACGCCAGTAGGCGCGGGGCGCCCTACTGGTAATGCGGTTCCGCGTGTCAACCTTGGACACGCGACACTGAGGACTGCAGCCCCCAGTGAGGTTCATTCTCACTGCAAGAACCACGATGACAAGCCTGACCTTGTCATCCTGAATGTGAAGTCGATGAGAGCAAGCGGCTCTCGTCGTGCTTTGGTAGATTCCGGCGCGTCGAAGAACTTTGTTCGACTGCGAAGTCTATCAATGCTTGACTTCGAGGATTTAAAGATACCTCGAAGTATGTTGGAGGTACGCCTGGCGACAGGTGTCGTCGTCAAGACCGAGAAGCGCATGGTACGCGTGCGCTTCACGTATGAAGGTCGAGTGTTTGTCGAAACCTTTATCGTCCTGGATCTGGACGATAAGTTCGACATGGTATTGGGCATGCCGTGGCTTGCACGGCATGATCCGGTCATCGATTGGGAGAAGCGCACTCTCGTGCGCTTCGGTCGCGATAGCGGAACAGTGAGCGATGGCCCTGTTGCCGCAACGCACGCACGGACAGGTGCGCGCGACTCCCCAGTCGAGACAGCGCCTAACGCCGCTGTCCCGGAGCGCCCAGGGCGCGCGCGAGTGCGCGCGCAAGAGCAGCAAGCGTCGGCGTCGTCGCCGACGGTTGAAGGAGAAAATGTGTTGATTTCGGAGATCGACACACTCATTTCAACCAATCAGAGCCAGTCTCCAACCTCAAAAGGTTGGGGTGACGGACATGTGTCGCACGTGTCAGCCGTGGAGGCTGACGCGAACCTGATTGTGGGAATGTCTCCGGTCCGAAGGGACGCGGATGACGTAAACATGTCACACGCCTCAGCCGTAGAGGCTGACGCGAAGCTGATTGGACCAGGTCTGGCCAATAATAAGGGCCAAAGAGATGAAACGCCGTCGACTCCGGGAGTCGATGGCTCGGATGAATTTGATTCGTCGGTTCGGGGAGCCGACGCACCCGCCGTAATGGGGGTCTCCGCCAATGGAAGGCGTCGAGGTATTGAAGTCACGTCGGTTCCGGGAACCGACGCTGCGAAAAGACATTTCGCGTCGACTCCGGGAGTCGACGCACCCTTTGAAACGAAGGGCTCCGCCAATAACAGGCGTCGAGGTGAAGATGGCGTGTCGGCTCCGGGAGCCGACGCTGCAGACGGTGTGGACGGTTGCAAACGCCCCACACCGGAAAAACCTGCATGCTGTTGTGCAGCCGGGCTGCACAACGAAGTGTGGTGTAGCAGACGTGCCAAAACTCGTTAGCTTCCCACTCCCACACCAACAACACCTGCACTAACGGGAGCGCAGGCTTGTCGGGTGATCCGAAGATCGCCCAGTCCGTTTACAGCGGTGTAGCGGTTACCCAGACACCTGCCAAGTCGTCCCAGGAGCCGTGCCACGAGCACACAGCACGCTCCCCTTCCTTCGCCGACCTCTCTTGTCGCTTCTTCTTCTCCTTCTCCTTCTCTCCTTGACCCGTGCCCTCCACCAAAGGATGGACGGCGGCTCTCGCCTTTTACGGGGCGCCGATGCAAAACCGCACCGGCTGAATCGGGGGCGGGCCGAAAACCCGCGCTCGTACGCTCGACGAGCTCTTCGCCAGGGGCGGAATCCAGATAACCACTACACGCTCTCGCTCTTGGACTCGCCGGGCGGCCGAGAACACTTCCGTCACTTCGGATAGCCGATCTCAGCGGTGGTCATGATCTAGCCCCACGGGGCGGTCGTACCTTGAAGAGACGCCGCGTGCCGCTTGTTTAGGACCTCGAAAATTCCACTCTGTATTTATCTTTGCTTTGTTGGGCTCAAAGGCCCTTCCCTGGGGTTCCTATACTAATATCTAGTGAAAATGGGCTGTTACGGCCTCTCCAATACTAAAACCAAGTCTGATCGCTCGCTGACTCTTGGCTCGACGACCCTTGAGATCTTTGGGATCTTGTGCCAGCGAAACTCCTCCGGTCGGTGTCTGGTGTACACACTTGGTCCGGACCGGCTGCGGCCACCGACTTCTCGCCAAGTCCTCTTCGTGCTTGCCGCAGTGATGCCGTCGATGCTGGACAGCAAGTTACCATGAATTCCTCGCTCGCTGACTTCAGTACTCAGCGAAATCCATGTTACTGCCCTGCATCCATACTCGCCGAGATGCTCGAGTTGACTTGGGCGATGTACGAGAAAACGCTATACCACAACCGCCCCTGTCTCGATACGATCCATACTGGCGAGTGTCGAGATCACCATCTGGGCTTGCGTCTTCGAGCAACATCGCTTGCGTCGCCATGACGCTTGATGATGGAGATGGTCTGGGTATCGCCCCATGTCGAGGAACCACTCGATCCAGCCACGATTCTCGCCCGTCCGCCAATGACGATGCTCTTGCTTCTTCACCGAGTTCGCCGTACTCCGAATGACCACTGGTCAGTTGATGAATCGGCGACACATAAGCCAATTGCGTTAGGCTTGCGTGGTGGGCGACAATATGTAGCAGCTCCTGCGACCGGAGGCACATCAGCTTCCTTGTGGGCGTAGCCGCTTGATTCGTCGACTCTCGCTGACTCACTTCGCGACAGCTACCATGGGTGGGCCGGCTGGTTGATATGCAGCGAAAGATGATCGCTCGCTGAGCCTCTCCACTTCCTGTGCGCCCCTGAAGGCAATCGGTACTCAGCGAGTGTCTCGGGCAGTCGTGGAGACCAACCCGTCGACCGGCAAACTTGAGCCTGGGTAGCCGAGGAGCACGGAGACATAGTTGTTGTTTTCGTTGGAGGCTTCTTGCTGCTTGTTCTCAGGTTTCTTCCGTGCAGCGTCATTTCCACATCAAACAAATCAAATCATGCAGTTGTTGGTACAGTCGAGATACACTCGACGAGGGCCTGTACCTCACCCTCGCCAAGGTCAACATGTGACACAGTAGCATCAATCCCTTGTTCGGCGACCTGTGTCCATCACCGAGGGATACGTCGCGAAGTTGCTAGTCTTCGTCAGCAACTTGAACCATCTTGAAGCGGTTCTCGCGCTTGCGCTGGAGGAGATAGTCGAATAGTAGTCCTCCACATGATAGGTTTGATACTGGTTCCCAAGTCGCCTCGTCGTAGCCTTGCCACTTAACGTAGAACTCTCGCTGGTTCCGTTCAGTGCCTGTCGAAATTGGCCACCGATCGTCGAGAATAGCTTCGACGACGTACTTGTCGCCGTCTCCCTCCGGCTCCCAGCTGTCTTCTGGCAGGAGTTCATCGTCGAAATCGAGCCTCTCATCCTCGCCGAGTCCGTCGATTAACTCTGCAGTCGGTCTGCGATCATCTTCGCTCACTGCCTTGAGTCGGGACACGTGTACCACGGGATAGAAACGGTATCCGGCCTTGTCAGGTAGCTCCAGCTCGTAGGCAAATTCCTCCACCTTCCGTTTGATGCGGAAAGGGCCATGCCACCTGTGGGCGAGCTTCTTGGTCAGGCCGGGTTTCACGCGCTCCATGAACAACCACACCCGGCTACCTGGCTGGAATAGTGAGCGATGAACTGGTTTGTCCGTTGATTCGTCGACCGTTTCTCCGCCAGGGTCCTCGCGCTCGTCGAGCGGTACAGCAAGTCTTTCGATTCTCCCAAGAGCTTCGTTGTGCTCCTTCGCTCGTCGAGCCTTCTCGATGGCTTGGTAGTGCTTGGCCATTGCCAGTGCAATATTGTGTTGGCGGCTGACTTCGCGCGTCCAGGCTGCAGCATCCGTCTGATCTCCATCGCCGAGCCTCAGCGAACTCGTCATTGCCTTCAGAGTCGATTGGGCGTCCCATCCGTGGACGAGGTAGAAAGGTGTCTCTTTCCTCGTCGTGTCCATCGAATTGTTGATCGCATACACCATCTTCTCGGCGATCTCGTCCCAGTCCTGCTGGAGTGGGTCTTCGACGTACACGTTCACGGCTTGGATCACCGACTTGACCGACCGTTCTTGCTGGCCGTTCGCTTGCGGACGGTAGCTGAGCGTCGCTCTCGACCTCGACTGAATCAGCTCGAGGAATGCCTTGAAGGTCTCACTCATGAACCGTGGGTCGCGATCGTGTCGTATCATTGACGGGGCACCGAAGCGTCGGAACACATATTCCTCAAAAACATCTGCGACGTCTTGTGCCTTGGTGCTGCTCATTGCTTTGGCGATAACGTAGCCGGTGAAGGAGCACTGGAACAACAGCAATGACGTGTTGCCTCGCCGAGTCTTCGGCAACGGCGTCACAAAGTCCATCGACACTAGCTGGAACGGGCGGTCGGCGAGCACATTGCCCGGCGAATACCCCTTCAATTGGGGTTTGCCCTTGCTGGTACTGCAGTCCGCACAAGCGCGAACATGGCGCGCCACCGTGGCATACAGGCCGATCCAGTAGTAGTCCTTCTTGACTCGGTGAAACGTGCGTGTTATCCCTTGATGTCCTCCTTCAATAGAGTCATGGCAACTCTGTAAGACTTCTTCGATCATGGTCGTGGGTATCACCAGTCTCAGCTGTGGTTCTGGTTCGCCTCCTTCGTCGAGCTTGCGTCCCTTACCCACATAGTGCAACACGTCATCTTCGTCCAGGACGAATCGGTCGGCGAGTTTGCTTGCATTGGCTGCCCTTTTGAAGTCGAGGGACTCAATGTCACCCCGGAGGTAGGCTTTCAAGTCGGCCCACCTCCTTTCTTCGTCTTGGGCAACGCGAACTCGTCGTATGCGTTCTGCTTGCACCGCTACTGGGTCCGGTTGCTCGTCGACTTCTTCTGGAGTAGCAGGGACTGGTCCGTTGATGACGACGCCGTCGTGTGCATCATGCGCTTTGTTTTCTCCACTCGCTGACTCCGATGCGTTGTCTGGAGGAGTTGGAATCTCTCCTGGCCCCGTCCGGTCAACCTCATGCCCTCTCACATCACCGTGGTTAGCATTCCGTTGAACCTCGGGGTCCTCGAATCTCACTCGCCGAGCTTGGCTCCTGGTAACCGCAGTGACTTGGGGTTCATCGGTGGTCTCATCAGCACTTGGAGGTCTTGCTCGCTGGGCGGTTTCTGCTCGTTGGGTATTCCGCTCGGTCTCCATTGTGGCTTGCTCGTCGACGTACAGCACTTCCGGGATCCGATTCAGCGCCTTGAGTTCTGCCTTCCTTGTTTCGCTGAGTACTACCTTGGTGACCTGGGTTTCCAGGGCTTCAGTGGCCAGCGAGTCAGCGGATGCGTTATACATCCTTATGGCGTGCAGATAGCGGACTGAGTTGAGCTTCGCCGTGAGCTCCTTGTGGTCCTTCAGCTTGACTTGCAGCGTCTCCTTCCGGCAGGCTATCACCCCCATGGATTGCTGGATTGCAAGCCTGGAATCGCCGACGATAATAAGATCGGTCACCCCATGTTCAATCGCCGCTTTGACTCCGTTGTTCATACCAGTATACTCGGCGATATTGACTGTCGTCGATGGTAGGTGCGCACTCGCAGCGATCACAATGTCCCAAGCCGGTAAGCGCCACAGGATCCACGAGCAACTTCCATGTCCGCCATGCTTCTCAGTTTTCGCTGACCCATCGAACGATAGCACGTGGCCTTCATAGTCTCGAGGGATACTCGCGTAGAGCAAATGCGGAGCCAGCCGCACGGTCGCCGACCCTTTCGAGGGCGGGGCAAGTGGTGCTACAGCCTCGTCGAGCGCCACGAAAGGTGTGATCGACGACTGCAACAGCTTGGCGAATTCGATGTCACGCTCGCGGACACGCTTGACCTTAAGATGCCACTGCGAGAGGAACACCGCAAACTGCACCGTCCGCCCAAACAACGACTTGGACTGGAAACCCCACTCCAAAGTCGAGAACCGAGTGTAGACGTGCAAAGTCTTGCCGGATAGCAGCGTGTAGCACACCTTGAGCACCTGTAGGAGAGCCAGAACCTCCTTCTCGGCAGGATGGTAGTTGACCTCATTTTCCTTGAGCACCCGGTCGCAGAACCGTACCGGGTGGAGCAAGTCGTCATGCATTTGCATGAGCGTACTGCTCAGTGCCCACTCGTTGGCATACAGCATGATGTAGACATCCTTGGAACTGTCGAAGTGCCGCAGAATCGGTGCCTCGACGACCTTCTGGCGCAACGCCGTGAATGCATTGCGGGCGACGGTGAGGTCACCCCCGGGTGCAAAGTCTTCTTCCTTGATCTGGTACAGCACCGCTCCATGCACAGCCAACCCTTGGATAAACCTGCCATAGTAGTTGAGGGCGCCCAGGAATGCCTGCATACCTTTCTTCGACGAGGGGAACGGGAGCTCAGCGATGGCCGCGAGCTTCTTTCCGTCTGCCTGTATTCCTTCGCCTGTGACGACATGCGACAAGAAATCCACCTTTGGCTGGACGAAAATGCTTTTCGTAAAGCTGACACTGATCCTGCACTCGGCGAATCTCGATAGGAGCCGGTCCCGCGTCTTCAAGCACTCATCAAACGTTGGTCCGCCGAAGCAAATGTCGTCGACGAATGATCGGCGATGAAACACCGGGACCAGCTTGGACTGGTCTGGTTCGCCGGTCGAGAACATATCCGCATCCGGGCAGTTTACCAATTCCATCAGCGGGTCGGCTCCGGCGAGTGCCAAGTGGTCGGCTTCGTACTTCGTCCGTAGGTCGCGCTGGTCAGCACTCGACGAACTTCGCGACATCACCACAAACTCCTTGCGCAGGGCTTGGGCTTTGGCTTCTGCCTGCTTCATCCGCTCGGCGAATGCCTCCCAGCCACCTTTTGGCTGCACGTAGCCCCACAATGCGTTATCAATCATCCGCTGGTAAATCATCGGCGCGTTCTTCAATCCAAATGGCATGCGCAGCCACTCAAAGTGGCCGAGCGCGCAGACGAACGCCGACACCCACCGAGCACGCATCGTCATCATGATCGCCCAGAAGCCGCTGGCAGCATCCAGCGAGCAGAACCACAAGTAGCTCTCCATTTCCGTGAGTAGATCGTCGACCAGCGGCATTGCATATTCCATAATGAGCGTAATTGCGTTGACCATCTTGTAGTCGATGCATAGCCGTATATCGAGACCGTTCCTCTTGAGCACGATTACAATCGGCGAGGCCCATGGGCTACTCGAGAACGCGATGAGACCTGCTTCCAGTAACCCTTTCAGCAACTCATAGAGCTTCCGCAAGTATTTCAGCGGGATTCGCCGAGCTCGTTGCTTGATAGGAGCATGGCCTTGGACGTCGATGTCGCATACCACGCCGTACGCTGGTGGTGGCAGTGCGTTACCGCTGGCGATCATGATCTCCTCATGCCGACGCAGTGTCTCGACGAGCTTGACTTGGTCGCTAGGGTACAGCGTGGGGTTCTTCACGTTCGGTGCATCATAGTCCAGAGTCGTCGATGCAGGCGTGGTCAAGTCGGGCAAGAAGGCGAGCTCGTGCGCATAATCTTCGAAGTGAATCTCAGTCGCGTCGTGCTCGTACTCGTCACCCTCCACACTATCATCGTCCGCCATGAGAGCCTCTGCGGAGGCGATATAACGAAGCCGTAAATCGTCGAGCGGGTCATCGCTCATTGACTCCTCGATTTCGTCATCCATCTCTCGCAGGGCAGCCACGGTGACATATACTGGTCCAGTCACCCCTCCTGTTCCGTCGAGATAGGCGCCCTTGATAAGGTCTGGCCTCGCACTTAGCGCACGCATTCCATCAGCTTGCTGCCGGAGCATGCTCATCAGGCGGGCAGTGTTATCATCATCGAGCGAGAACCTTGGGTCTTCAAAGGCAACAGGGACTTCAATCGCCGACCGATCTCTCCCAGTGTCACCTTCTGGAGGAGTGACGCGAGGCACACAGTCTTGTCCCCCGGCGTTCATAGGGCAGCTTATCGCCGCCACCTCCTCGGACTTGTCGCTCTCGCAGTAATTCGATGAGATCTCATCAGTCACCCCAGTCTCACCGACTCCGCTATTGGATAGCTCACCGAGTCGATTCCATTGCTCTTCGCAGGTTGGGCCCCTCGGTGCATTTACTGGTCGGCACTGAATCCCAGCGGGGGTTGCGTATTCCCGCTTCTCCACTGCCGGAGGTTGCTGAGTCAGCCACTCTTCGTAGAGGTGGCGTTCGTGTTCCAGTAGATGCTTGGCCTTCGATGATCCATAAGCCAATATTTGCCATTCACGATACTTCCTGGTGTGCAACTGCACGTATCCATCGCTGAGCGGCAGGTCTTCATGCGGGATCCAATACACGAACGGGAAGTGCGCCGGACAGGACACCGGTTTGTCCGTGCAGTTCGTCAGCCTGACCCTCGTTGGCTTTCCCGACCTGCTGAAGATCACCGTCGGCAACAAGTCTTTAGTTCGCCGAGCCCAGAGGTCATGCGTCGCCCAGCTAGGTCGGTTCTTGGGCAACTTGAACTCGACAGTCTCGCCCGCCAGTACATCCATCGTTTCCGGCGGGCTTCCGGCGACATGGTCCGCTGCACTACGCTCGTCGACCTCCTTCTGCGACTTGATCAACGGCACCACCACCTCCTCCGGGTTCTTCATCGTCGACCGGAAGAGGTCCAACCTGACGCCGGCAGGAATCATGAAGTCCGTCCCGAGGATGACGTCCACCCCCGCATAGTGGGGCATGATCCAGACCTCAAACTCGTAGACTAGCTCCCAGCCCAGCGTCAACTTGACCTTCGCACGTTCGTTCGTGGTCACCTTGTCCTTGGCAATCCCTTGTATATCCAGCTGCAGATCCGCGTTCACTCTCCGTCTCAGCCGTATTTTCCTAGCGAAAGATTCGCTGACCGCGCTCACATTCGCGCCCGTGTCCAGCAAAATCTTCGTTCTTCTGTCGTTCACTGCTCCCATCACAAGTGCTCGCATCCTCTTTCGCCGATCGAATTGTTTCTGCGACCACCATCCCTGTCGCTCCCCCGCGAGCAACTTCACCATCTCGACTCGCGGCTTTAGCCTCGTCTCATGCCGCGTCGCACTTGTGATAATCCCGGTAGATTCGTCGACCTCCTGACTTGATTCCAGTATGGTTGACTCGTCGAACGTGTTCAATTTTCCGTCGTTTTTCAACTCCATGTCCGTCGCATTGTCGTTTCCCAGCCATTTGCTCAGCCGAACAAAGGCGAACACAAAGTTCGCCTCAATCGCCGGCTCAGACAACTGTGGCCGCCCGTCATTGCCCAACCCAGTTATAGTTGGCGGGCGCGCTCGTTTAAATTGCTGGAAAATATGCCTTGGAGCTCGGACGGAAGGGAGTCCTTGTCGTGCTTCGACTTCAGGAACTTCACCGCTTCCTCGTAGAGCTTGTGGTGCTCGCACTGGCCGGCGCCATGCACCTGCGTGCAGAACTTGCACCGCCGGAAGCACCGGTGCACCGAGTGACGCGGGTCACCGCAGGCAGCGCATGGGCCATACTCCGGGCGACCTCGGCGTTCTTGGTCGTTCCATCGGCTTCGGCGGCCTTCGTCTCTACGCCCGTCGCCCACCACGTTCGTGCGACCTTGGCCGTCTGATCGCTGAGTTGCGACACTCCGTCCCGTCTCAGCCACGTCCATGTAGTCATGATCTGATTCATACTCGGAGTTGTATGAGCGATCGGAATGATTGCTTCCCTCCGAGTCGTCATCTGACCCGGCTCGGTCAGTGCGGCGACGGGGCGTGATAGACATGCGGTCTTGCCAGGCGTCATAGAGCTCGTCGACCGACGCACCTGCGACGGTGAGTTGGCGACCGTAGCGATCTTCACGCCGACTGCGACTGTCACCTCGGCGATCGTCGCGGTCGGTCCGGCGGTCGTCACGTCTAGCGTTATCGGTTCGCCAAGCTCCGTCGCGCGTTGGCTTGCGCGAAATGCCCTTGTCCTTGCGGCGCCGGTCAGCAGCCATCGTGTCGTTGATCACGACCTCCACCTTGGCGATGCTGTCGAATCGCTGAGGGATCAGCTGTCGGACCAGCGCATCATCTTCACAAGTGTCGAGGAAGCGCTTGACATACCTCGCACCGGCGGTACCGCCCGCTTCATAGGCGATCTTCGCCGAGCGAGCGTATCCATTCAGGCGCAGCAGGTAGTCACAGATATGCTCCCCCTCGTCCCGCGTGGCGGTGTAGTATCGGTCTTCGGCGGATTGGTCGTGCTGCGAGCAGTAGTACGCCATGAACGCCTCGCACAGCAGGGACCACTTGTTGCGCGTCTTCTTCGGGAGCTGGCGAACCCAGTTGCTGGCTCCACTCTCCATGAGGAGTTGAAACGGCTCGCACCAGCGGTCTTGCGGGGTGTTGGTTCCTTCCATCTCGTAGATGAACTTCTTGAGCCACCGCAGCGATCGCTCACTGCGGTTTCGGGTCCCAGAGAACCTCGTCAACTTGTTCAGCGAGATGTGGTGCGTCAGCTTGACTCGCTGAGCTCCGTCTTCGTCTTCGCGCTGGTACGATCGCCGAATCTGCGCCGTCAGGTCTTCACACGGGTCAGCGAAGTCGTAACCCGTGTCGTCGCCATCGTCATCGTCATCGTCGTCACCCGCAAGCGCAGGTGGGTTGAATCGCCGACCATGGCTATTCTTCTTCGGCGTCACCATGTGTGAGTCCGCGAAGTACGGCGAGTCAGGCGTCTTGCTGAAGACTTGCTTGGTGTCTGGCGTCTGCATCTGGTAGCCTGCGGAGGCCTTCCGCGGCGTCGTCGGCAGCGGAATCAGACTCGGGTCAGCGTCGTCCAGCTTCCGCACCGTCGTCGTCCCGCGCACACCGAACGAGTCCTTCAGTTTGCGCTTCCACTTGGTCAGCTCAGCGCTTACCTCGGCGAGCTCCCAGACTTCCAGAGCCACCTTCGACGGGACGCTGGTACACTCGAAGCCCATCGCCACCAGTAGACGCTTGGTCTGCTCGCTGAGCTGGAACAGGCTGGAGCTGTCGATCGGGGACGCCAGCTCTCTCTCGAGCGTCACCCACTTGGCACCGCCGACTTCCTTCGGCGCGAACATCATCACCCACGCGCTTGTAGCGACCATCGAACGGCCGACTTGTCCCAGTATCTTGTACGCATTCGGAGTATCTCCGTTCACCGGCGGCCGACTCCCTGTGATCGGCCGCTCGTCGGGCGCCAGGACCTTGGCTGGAGTGACTTCGCCGAGTTCTGCATCAAGTCGGCGAGCGATCGGGCGCGGAGCACCCGACTTCCCGACGACAACCGTTAGCTCGTCGACGTCCTCATCCTCCAGCATCGGCGCTGGGCCCTTCATCTCCACTTCATCTTCACTTCCATCATCGTCAACCCCACTTCCATGGTCACGATCGCCGACTCGGTCGAACTTCACAGACCGCGGCGTGCTGGCCGTCGCCTTCGTCGCCGCATCCGCGCTTCTTGGCCGCGCGCTTGACCTCCCTCCGGCCGTCGCCGGACTTCCGCTTCGCGCACTTGTCGGTGTCTTGACCATCTTCACTTGCTTGCTCGTTGACTTGAAAGGTACCTAAGCGCCACAAACACCCTGTTCCCGGGTCGCGGCACCAGTTGTGGTGTAGCAGACGTGCCAAAACTCGTTAGCTTCCCACTCCCACACCAACAACACCTGCACTAACGGGAGCGCAGGCTTGTCGGGTGATCCGAAGATCGCCCAGTCCGTTTACAGCGGTGTAGCGGTTACCCAGACACCTGCCAAGTCGTCCCAGGAGCCGTGCCACGAGCACACAGCACGCTCCCCTTCTCTCGCCGACCTCTCTTGTCGCTTCTTCTTCTCCTTCTCCTTCTCTCCTTGACCCGTGCCCTCCACCAAAGGATGGACGGCGGCTCTCGCCTTTTACGGGGCGCCGATGCAAAACCGCACCGGCTGAATCGGGGGCGGGCCGAAAACCCGCGCTCGTACGCTCGACGAGCTCTTCGCCAGGGGCGGAATCCAGATAACCACTACACGCTCTCGCTCTTGGACTCGCCGGGCGGCCGAGAACACTTCCGTCACTTCGGATAGCCGATCTCAGCGGTGGTCATGATCTAGCCCCACGGGGCGGTCGTACCTTGAAGAGACGCCGCGTGCCGCTTGTTTAGGACCTCGAAAATTCCACTCTGTATTTATCTTTGCTTTGTTGGGCTCAAAGGCCCTTCCCTGGGGTTCCTATACTAAAATCTAGTGAAAATGGGCTGTTACGGCCTCTCCAATACTAAAACCAAGTCTGATCGCTCGCTGACTCTTGGCTCGACGACCCTTGAGATCTTTGGGATCTTGTGCCAGCGAAACTCCTCCGGTCGGTGTCTGGTGTACACACTTGGTCCGGACCGGCTGCGGCCACCGACTTCTCGCCAAGTCCTCTTCGTGCTTGCCGCAGTGATGCCGTCGATGCTGGACAGCAAGTTACCATGAATTCCTCGCTCGCTGACTTCAGTACTCAGCGAAATCCATGTTACTGCCCTGCATCCATACTCGCCGAGATGCTCGAGTTGACTTGGGCGATGTACGAGAAAACGCTATACCACAGATCACCATCTCGGTGCACGGGTGCCGTGCACTCTCGGGCATAGTGACCGATCCTTCCGCAACGGAAGCATCGCACATTGCTCCCTTGTTGCTGTTGATAACCAGCAGCCGTTACATTCGAGAGGTCCATTGGTTCCGGACCTCCCGCCATCGCTACCGGAGGCAGTTGCAGCCTCGGTGCATTCGCATGTAGTTTAGCCTGTCGCAGGCTAAACTCCTCCTGCATGGCAAGAGTGATCGCAGCTTCGAGAGTACTTGGGTACTCACGGAAGAGATAGGTCTTCACAGGCCCATCTCTCAGCCCCTTCATGAACGTGACGACCTTAGTCGCCTCGTCAATCGGGTTGGTCACGATGTTCGAGACCAAGTACCGTGCTCTCTGCGCGTAAGCATGAACATCATGCTTACCCTGCTGCAGGTCGAGGAACTCCGCCCTCGACCGGAACTCATTCTGCGGGGGCTCAAACGCTTGTCTGAGCTCCTCCTTGAACACTTCGTACGTGCTTCAGCACGTAGGGTCTGAGAGTCGGCGTCCGTACGCCCAACTCCTCGCACGTCCGCCAAGACATGACATGGCGAACGCAACCTTCGACAACGGGTCGACGATACGTCGAGCCGCAATGGCAGTGTCGAGTTCGACAAGCCAACGGAGGAGAGGTTCACCCTCTCTTCCAACATAATTACTTACGTTGAGTTTCAGCGTTTGCTCTCGCGATGTCGTCCCCGACGACATCGTAACAGAGGAAGCAGCATCACGCTGCTCCTTCATCATGAACCCCAGAGCAACACCGTGTTGCTCCGTCGGTGATAGCGTGCGCAACATCGCAGCTACGGCAGCCTCTCCAATGACTGTTGACAGTCGTTGGAGTGCCTCCCACTCTGGGTCCGACAGGTGGAGACAGTCAGCGCGTGCAACATGAGTTGCAGGCGTAGTGGAGCTTTCCATGGGCACCTCCGCGCTCATGAAAAGGTTCTCGGCTCCCCGTCCGTGTAGCTTTCTACACGAACGCTAAGGTAGTCGGTCGTTGGACGGACTACAAAGTGCTACCAGGTGTAATGGGCCTACCTTGGCTCACTACGACAGCTTACACGTGTGCGCACGTGTATGAGGAAGCGTAGATTTCTTTTACTTGAGTTAAGTATACTCGAGGTCCACGAGTATACTTTAAACAAGATAAAGACTCTTAGTAGCTGATTTTGGTAAAGATGAGAACTGCTATTTTTGTTTTATGTTTTCTGACTTCCTCTAAATGTAATATTCTAAGTTAGGAATCTGCCAACGGCTGGTTGGCAGAATTCCACTGCTATGCATGTCGCTCATTGGTTAAAAGATGCTGCTTTCAACCAATAGGAATCCTAAATGTCTATGGGCCACCCGTCGTGGTGACCGTAAATGAATGTGGCCCTTGATGTAACGTACATCAAGGCCGAGGAAGTGTTTAAACCTTTAACAGACATCGCGTCTGTTAAAGTTACAAGTGGCTGTAGCCACTTGTGCGTGTAACCCCGTTACAAGCGCTACCTTTACCTTGTTCCCTTGAACACTCGCGACCCGAACATAACGAAACTCGGGAAGCGCCGGGACATGGGCTGGCCCGAGAAAAAGCGAGCGCACCGGGGGCAATAGCGGTTGCCACCATTGGTCCAGTGAGAAGACAGGGACTAGAGCGGGTGGAGCGCGCAGCGAGGAACTGAGCTTCGCTTCGAGCGAGAAACTTTGCGAGTGAGAAGCCCGCGAGTCCTCGTAGGCTGCTCGTGAGTCGGGATCTGTCTAATCTACTTCGGCCTATCTGTCACTCGATCTCTTGTCTTCTCCTATCACTCGAAGCAGAGACTTGTCGCTTGAAAATCCAGACTAGCCGAGCGCCGCCGCTACGCGGCGGGGAATTTAAGTTGGTAGACGCTGCGCTCACTAAACTCGCTCCGCTATTGGGGCAGGCTGCCTACGCTTCGCTACGGCAGTAGTGGACCCGTTCCGCTCGCCTCGTCGGCTCGCTGCACTACTCTCAATGTTAGGTTAGTAATACAGCGGCCGGGGCGGGTCCTGCGGCCCCGCAATATCCTCAGTATGGTGGGGGTCGCCTTCGGCGACGGAGCCGCCTTCGCTGCGCTCTGCAGCTATTCGTACTTAGTGAGATTCGTACTTAGTGAATAAGCGTGACGATTTTTGTGACGGACAACGTCGTTCCGATTGACTCTTTAGATATCCATCTTGGATATCTCAACAGTTGTTTTGTTGAAGCGCGAGTTAGGGCACCTGGAATATTATCGATTTTGATTTGTGTTGGAGTGCATTGTTGTCACTCGGCTGATGCGACTATCGTTTTAATGGAAGCGAGTGTCGGAATCCTGGGATTATCAGCTTAATAAAAACATCAAAAGTCGTAAGTGTGAGGCCTCGATGCGCGCGCTGGTGATGCACCTACGTAGTAGAAACTTAAGTTGACCACGCGACTACTCAAATTGGTGTATTGCTTGATTCCTCCAAATGAATACAGCACGATTGCCAGCTACACCACGCGTGCTGCACATGCTCGGGGCCGTTTATCAGCTAATCTATGTGCAGCTTTAGGTGGTCTAAATGCGTCGTTCGCACACATTCTTGGTGTATTAGAAGATGAACGCCTAATAAGCTCCTATAAACGCTCGACTGCCCTGAAGGCACCAGTAAGCCCAACAGGCGGAACTCCAACCGTAAAACCGTAAAGTAGTTTACGTAGATGTATACTCACTGTGCTAGTCTCCGCTGCAGTCGGCTGTTCACTCCCGTACGCCAGGCTCGCTGCCTCGGTCCGTCCGTCCGCCGCGCGCCAACTTTCATAATGGGGGATGTGATAATCACACCCGATAGACTCTGCGTAAGTGCGATTTAAAGCATGTGCTTCATTGCACAACATAGCTCAGGTCGTAGGTCATATCAATATGAGTTTAGGTCGTACTGCCCCGACGAGGGGACCAAGAACGTGAGGTTCGTGCTGCCCGCCCCCCGCCATCGTGGCCGAGGAGAACAGCGTCGTCTGGTGCAGCAATGGCTCCTCGTGTAGCCGAAAATACAGAGCATCAACGTGTGCGATACGGTGTCTATCTCTCTGTAAGCCGGTGGTGGAGCTGGGCAGTAGTGAGGCACCATCAGACTGCATCACTTCACGTTTGCTGTTCCCCCGGACAGTTCTCTTCATCGAGAAGTTTACCCTTCACCTCTTCACGTACAAGACTCCCGCACGATGGTCGGTCTTTCAGCCGAAGAGCTTCCGCGTGATGCGTGATACCCTCTATGGCCGAGCTACTACGTCTACGGCGTGGTGGTCGGTGACCCCCGTTGGCTTCGGACAAGTGTGGTGCTGTCCGTGGACAATCTCAACCTGAAAGCCCCGATCGAGTTAGCCTCTGGATCAAGCGCAAGGCATTGTGTGTCAGTAGACGTACGTGAGTGTACCGCTATGCGCGGTACAATTGACATCGGTAGAGGATAGGGATGGCCGGTAGCTACGCCTTCTGCATTTAAAACTCATTTTCATACGACTGCTGTCATTTTCCCCATCAATTCAAAAACAAAAAAAAACGAAAACCCGTGGAGTGTAAAGCTGATGTTGTTTTTCTTTGACATAGCCGGAGATTTCCAGCTGAAAGTCCTTTTCCGCCTCCAGAAAAGTGTACGCGACGCGGGACTCGAACCCGCAACCTCCAGTGGGGGTTGCGGGTTCGAGTTCGAGGCGCCTAGGAGGCCAAGGTTGAGCGTGAAGCGCTCAAGGATTCATTTCGATGATGCAGACTTTGCTACATGCAAACGTGAAGGCGAGGTCTTGAGGTTGTGGCAGTGCCAGACCAGCTCGCAGTACTCGAGGTAGTCGGACGCAGCGAGGCAAATGCCACCGATGAGCAGCACGAAGGCGAGCACTGCATCGATCCCCTGTTCAATGCGCGTCGGCAGTCGAGTGGAGAAGTTGAAGATCTCCACGCCCCGACGAACCACAGAGTGTACAACATGCCGGTGTAGTTCATGAGCACGAAGTTGGAGTGGAAGGGTGATGTGATCGGAGATGCAGCAACTGCCTCTTGACGTGCAGCGCGTTCGCGAGTTCATGGTCGAGACCGGCAACGCAGTTGAGGCGGAGTTATGCGCTGATCGAGCCGAAAAAGCCAAAAAAGAGGCCAACAGAAGGCGCTACGTCGAGCTCACGAGCGCTCATCTCTGTGTCGGTTGCAGGGCACAGCTATCGGAAAAGGGCGCCAGGTGTGGCGAATGCAGGGAAAAGTTTAACACCAAGAGGAAGGAGCGCATGAATAACAAGGTGTGCCGATGCTGCAAGGGATGGAAGCCTCCTGACAAGCACCGGGCGTGTGCGGCCTGTCGAGCGAAGTACACAGAGCACAGAAGGGAACTGGTGGAAGCTCGAGCACCTGGCATGTGCGCCAAGTGCCTCAAGGAACCCTGCGCGGTCAAGCCGAACAGGAAAGGCTTGTATGCAAACTGTATCCAGTGCCACAAGGAAAAAATGGACTACCAGCGGGAGCACGCAGCCGAGCGCGCCGCCAAGAAGAAGGAGAGACCTTGGGAGTGCGTTAAGTGCCCGAGAACACGCAAGCCCGATCCAGATAACCCGGGCAAGTTCTTCAGGCAGTGCGCGGCGTGCATCGACAACCAAAAGAAGCGCAGGCGCGCCAAGAAGCGCGAGTACGAGTGCTTGTTGTGAGTTTTGTGCGTAGTAAGTTGTACGTAGTCTGCAGTTCACAGAAAAAATGGATGTATCCAATCGCGACTCACTTGACTTATGTATGGCCGACGGCCCACCATTCACGGCGGCGACTTGACGCTTGCGCGCAGTATGCTCGCAAACGCGCTGAATGGCCCGCCGCCAAAAAAAAAAACAGATTCGAAGTCTGAGACGCTATCCATTACGCCAGCCGCGCTTACATATTCCCGCTACGCTTTCAGTTAATTTTATCTTACCTTATCTTATCTTTAGGTAACAGCAATGTTATCAACGAGCAATGAGACCGATCAGCAAAAGTAAAGGTTACTAGGGTGCGAACATCAAAACGCGATCGAACAGTGAACATTTATTTCAGCAAAAAGTATCTGGTCGAGGCATGCAGCTTTCGAACCAGCTTGGCGCATCACTTCCGCGAAATGGAGGATAATCGTGCCCATTGCGCGCTAACTAACTTGCGGGCGCAGCCCTCACCCGAGTTCTGCACGATGCCCTGCTTGGTGGCGGTGGAAGGGGTCTCGTTCTGGGCGGCAGGGGTCTCGTTCTGAGTGGCGGGGGCCCCTGTGGTCTCAGTCTCAGCCGAAGCAGCAGACGCCGAAGCAGTGGACGAAGACTCGGCACCAACCGACGAAGCAGTGGAGCCGGCAGTGGACGAAGCGCCGGCAGACGCAGAGGTCGACACCTTGGCCTCCACCGACACGCCGTTGTACGACACAGTGTCGGGCTTGGCGTTCATCTTCGGGTCGCTGCCGTCGTCCGACAGCGTCAGCAGACCGTAGTGGAACTCGTACGTCGACGGGAACTCCGTCACGGTCTCGTGGGTGGCCTCAAGCGCGAGCTCCTTGTCGCCCTCGCTCGTGTAGAACTCGAGCACCGAGCCGTTGCCCGACTTGGCGGCCGAGATGCCGATGCCGAAGTTGTACCACGTGCCAGGCACGAACTCCGTCTCCCACTTGGCGTCCCACGTGCCGTTGTTCAGGTAGATGATCTTGGCCGGGCTGGCCGTCGCGTCCACGCGGATCTCGAAGATGTGCGACTCGGGGAAGATCATCTGCCACGCGTACGGGTTCAGGAACGCCTCCTTCTTCATGACGCTGGCGCGAAAGAACGTCGTGCCCTCCGTGTTGCCGGCAATGTTCTGCACCAGCTCGGAGCGGCGGAAGTTGTTCTGCGTCTTGAAGATGGCCTTCGCGTCCACGGAAATGTCAATCACACCCGTGTCGGCGTTGTAGGCCGGCTTGCGGCCGTCCTTGGCGATCGACACGTAGTCCGACACCTTGCCGTCCGTGCCGTTGTTGCGCATGGTCAGGATGTGGGTCAGGTACTTGTCCGTGAGCGTGTCGACGGTCAGGTCGTATCCGCGGCCGTCCCAGGGCAGCGGCTGGTCCGCAGCGGCGGCGGGGGCCACGACGTAGGCGGAGGCAAGCGCGGCAACGCCGAAAATCGCAGAGGAGAAGACCATGGTGCTGGTTTGGGTGCGAGGGTTCTCTTAGTGGGGGTGCGTCGCAGCGAGAAGATTGGAGAATGACCACCAAGCTGCTCGGGCCCAGGAAAAGGTTGGGGCCGTGGTCTGTCGGAAGCGTCCACGGCGTGGACGCTTCCGACAAAGCAGGCTGGGCTTGTCATGGGGCCACGATCGGGGATTTGCGCCGCCGCTCATTCGCCGAGAGCCTCGCGCCGCCGGTTCTCTCGACTTGTGCCAATCTCCATCTGAGTGCGCGCGAGCTCGCCAGAGCCAGACGTAGAGCACCCAAAGCTTCTTGTACACCAAGAACCACCAAAAGCGAGCGAGTGAGTGAGTCCCTTGGAGCTGGAGCCGTCGCTCCTTGCACTTGGTGGCGCTGTCAACTTGGCGTCCATCGACCTCAAACTACACAGGTACAAAGTGTATTGATTGTCGATGACACTGACAGCCCAATTGGAGTCACTTGCCGTACCGGTACTCACGTCAAGTTAGACGAGCGCCTAGGACGAGTTGACGAAAGCCTCGTGCACATCCCATGTCTCGCAGAAAGGATACACTGGTCGGGGAGGACGCTTGAAGCAATCACTTGGCTGGAGAAGTTGGCAGAGCACGCCATGCCGCATGTATGGGTGGGCACCGTTTCAAGCGGCGAGAGCACCTTGAGCATCGTGGGGACGGAGAAGCGAGCGTGACACCTTCAACTCTCGGTTAGCCTCACTCCTGTAGTCGCTTTTGTTCCGTGTGATCGCGCCCGCGACGACCGAATTCCGCCGGGCTATCCGGCGGTACAGCACATGGGGGGATCACGCAAATGGAGAAGAAGGCTAACGCTGCTCCTCGTAACACGATACTAACCGAAGCTTTGCAGCAGGAGGGTTGGGCGCGAACGCTTTACGGTTGGCGCCGGAATGCTGAAGCACTTGTTTGATACGCCTTTGCATTGCAGCTCCCAGGACAGTTGACTGTCCAAGCGTCGAATTCGTTGTGGGCAGTGACTTCTGCACTGTATTGGTACTCAACCGCCGAGCGGTGCAATACATGTACTTCGACTATTATCACGGTACAGGCCACACTACATACCACAGAGGAGGCGGAAATACTGACCGATTGCGGTGAAGGCGAAGCTAGCCTTCGTACATGTACAGCAGCAATGCTTCTACTACTACATGTACTTACGCTTGAAGATTTTCGTAGAGGAAGCATACAATTCAAGCTTTCGAGAGGCATGAGAGCGCTGTAGCCTTAAAGCTCCTGGATGTGCGGCGAGAAAGATTTCCTAGTGTAAAGTACATGTACTGTAGAGGCCGGAGATGGCGGTGTGACCGTGACCATCGTAATGATGTCGTCCTTCAACGCGACGAAGCTGCCATAATCATCATCCGTACTAATCGAGCCGCCGAGCGACCCAGAACTTCTGGGTTCTGGGCCAGAAGCGAGCTTGCAATGCGGTGGCCAAACAGGAGTAGATCGACGCGGTGAGCTGCCTTTTCTCCTCCTTCTCCAGGCATACTATAATGCTGACTCTCAGGTAACATGGCTCTTGTTGTGGCAGTATTGGCGCTGCAGTCCTCGACTCGCGGTTGATCTTCACCAGGTCAACCTACAGTAAGCCGACGATAGAGAAATGCTAGGAGACACGCACAAAGTCTCTTCTTGAGCATATATACTTGCTTCATATGCAGTGACCATTTGAACGAGATCAAACGAACGCAAACCAAGTAAACACTGTCACATGAAACAACGAAACCACGGGTACTTTATTTCAGCGAAAGGGTAGCTCTTGCTGAGTGAGACTAGCCATCGTCCCACTACTGCGTAAAGGTAAAAGACTTAGAATCAGGGGAAGTCTTCTTGGCCTTGGTCGCCGGGCCGACCACAGACGTCGGAGGCTTCGATCCCCTGGCCTCCACCGACACGCCGTTGTACGACACAGTGTCGGGCTTGGCGTTCATCTTCGGGTCGCTGCCGTCGTCCGACAGCGTCAGCAGACCGTAGTGGAACTCGTACGTCGACGGGAACTCCGTCACGGTCTTGTGCGTCGCCTCCAGCTCGAGCTCCTTGTCGCCCTGGCTGGTATAGAAGTCGAGCACCGAGCCGTTGCCCGATTTGGCGGCCGAGATGCCGATGCCGAAGTTGTACCACGTGCCAGGCACGAACTCCGTCTCCCACTTGGCGTCCCACGTGCCGTTGTTCAGGTAGATGATCTTGGCCGGGCTGGCCGTCGCGTCCACGCGGATCTCGAAGATGTGCGACTCGGGGAAGATCATTTGCCACGCGTACGGGTTCAGGAACGCCTCCTTCTTCATGACACTGGCGCGGAAGAACGTCGTGCCCTCCTTGTTGCCTGCAATGTTCTGCACCAGCTCGGAGCGGCGGAAGTTGTTCTGCGTCTTGAAGATGGCCTTCGCGTCCACGGAAATGTCAATCACACCCGTGTCGGCGTTGTAGGCCGGCTTGCGGCCGTCCTTGGCGATCGACACGTAGTCCGACACCTTGCCGTCCGTGCCGTTGTTGCGCATGGTCAGGATGTGGGTCAGGTACTTGTCCGTGAGCGTGTCGACGGTCAGGTCGTATCCGCGGCCGTCCCAGGGCAGCGGCTGGTCCGCAGCGGCGGCGGGGGCCGCGACGTAGGCCGACGCGACCGCCGCCATGCCGAAGATGACCGAAGAGAGGACCATGGTGCTACAGTACTCGAGAGTGAGTGGGGGTGCGTCGCAGCGAGCAGATTGTCAAGTGTCCCGCCGCCAGTGCTCACGCGCGCTGAACTTCCGCCTTGAGCGGCTCAAGAGTCTTGAGTCTTGAGTCAAGACCCACAAGCACGCCTCTCCGTCCCCATCCGACGAAATGTGCCCCAACGTCTCTAGCCAAGAGATTGCTCTTGGCGAAGCCGTTCGCCAAAGCCAGCTTTCGTGTGTGTGTCGATAGAGACCCGGCGGCAAATCCCAGGGTCCTGGCGAGCGAACAACAACATCGGACCGGACCTTCTCCAGAGGTGGCAACGAGTCGTTGACCCCCCCCCCTATCAATCTGCCTCGTCCGAAGCACCCTTCTTGGCCGTTCGTGACACGAACTTCGTGTGCATTGACACTGTGATAGGGCGATTTAATCACAACCAAAGCGTGTGAGCACTGTAGAACATGCTGCAACTCACAGCATGAACATAACATTGAAGTTGCTATCAATCAAGCGAATCGAACGGCACGGAAATGCATCCTCTCCTTCCTACTCTTCCTCGTTGACGACGTTGAGGGCCCGCAACCCGTAGCCCCTCTTGATTGGCTTGCAGACTGCGATAGGAGGACACGGCGCGCGGATACACTGCACTTGCTCGAGCTGGCACGTAGTGCCCGACAAGCAGAGCACCGCCGCGCACGGGTTGTAGCAGTACTGGGAGTTATCGTCCGAGTTGATCTGGCAGACCTCGTTCTTGGCGCACCTCTTGGTGCACTTGTGCTCACAGTCCACAGGGACGCACTTGGCAACACCCTTCTCGACCACGCACTTCTTGCCCTGGACGCAGGCCAGGTTGCACACCGCAGCGTCCTGCGTGGCGTTGGCCGTCGCAGCGGCAGCGGCGATCAGCAGCACGGCCAAGCTTCCGAGTCCGCGCATCTTGAGTTGAGTGTGTGTGTGGGGGGGGGGGGTCTTCGCTGGGTCACGGAGAATTGGGAAATGGAGTGCCTCAATACCGCACCGACAGGTACGCAAGCCGAAGCATTCGTCCGAACAGCAAAACGGTCTGGCAAGAAGTTGTGTGTGTCCAGACCACTTCAACGAGAGAACCGCTGATAAATCAACTACTTGCGACGGGGTATCCTTCTCGGCACCTTCAGCAGTCACACTCGTTGGCACACTGCAACGAACTGAAGACAGATTTCTCCTCCCTGCCTCTTCATACTGCGTTCGGCTGCATTAGCAACCGTTAGCAACCACACTGGTAGTGCTACCAAAAGCAGAGCGATACGCTTCTCACTGCAGTGGATTTTGGTGAATGATGTCGACTGCGTGGCCTTAGCTTTTTTCACAACAGACGCGTCGCGGTTGCACCCGTATGTGCCGGTGGTGGATAATTCGTCACTTACGGCTAGACTTTTACGATCGACTTCAAACGATTTCAAACACTGTAGTTGTGGCGCGGTATCCGAGTAGTGCACCACCGATGCCAGGGGGCTATTACGCCCGAGACTTAACTCGCGCGCACTCGATGCTACTCTACTTCTCCAAGACCGGCCTGGAGTACAATATCGCTACGTTTGGCAAGGATTTAGTACTAAGCGAGCTTGAAAACAGCACAAATGACATTACATTAAAAGTTTTTGATCAACAAACTTCCTCTACTGCTTCTCGTTGAGTGCCCTTAAGCCGTTGCCCTTCTTGACCGGATCGGGTTTGCACACGGCGACAGGAGGACACGGCGCGCGGATGCACTGCACTTGCTCCACTTGGCACGTGTAGCCCGACATGCAGCGCACCGTTGCGCAGGGGTTGAGGCAGTACTGGGAGTTGTCGGCCGAGTTGATCTGGCACTTCTCGTTCTTGGCGCACTTCTTGGTGCACTCCGGCTCACAGTCCACAGGGACGCACTTGGCAGCACCCTTCTCCACCACGCACTTCTTGCCCTGGACACAGGCCAGGTTGCACACCGCAGCGTCCTGCGTGGCGTTGGCCGTCGCAGCGGCAGCGGCGATCAGCAGCACGGCCAAGCTTCCGAGTCCGCGCATCTTGAGTTAAGGGTGGGGGTGGGGGGTGGGGGGTTTAGCTTGGTCGCGGAGAATTGGAAAGTGAAGAGTCCCTGACAGGAGCTGTCGTACATACAGCAAAACCGTCCAGCCGATAAGAAGTTTCGCTCATATGCGCGCCGACCACTTCAAACCAGAAGGCTGCAGCCTTCACCGTTCGTAGGTCGAAGTAAACGTAAACGCACGTGTATTGCTTAGCAACGGGTTCACCTCCTGCCCCCTACTGGCCTCGTTAAACTTTCCTAGGTTGTTGCCGCGTTGGTGCACGACGCCATCGGTGGGCACGGAGCTCTGATGCATTGCACCTCTTGGAGCTCGCAGGTCGAGCCTTCGGGACAGCAGCCCTCGGCGCACACGTCCGCGCAGTATTCGCTCTTGTCAGGCTCGTAGATTCGGCACTCTTGGAAGTCGCCGCACTCCTTCGTACACTCCGAGGAAGTTTCGGGTCCAGCGACGCACGTTTGGATCGGCGGACACGGGGCATGGATGCAGCTCACCGTTTCCAGCACACAGGTCTCTCCGGGCGCACAGCGAAGTGCACATCGCTTCGTGCTGTACTCGGCTGCGTTAGCAACCGCTGGTAGCGCGACCAAAAGCAGTGCTGCAATAACTCGCCCGCCTTGTGGTGGGGTGTTAACGTTGCAGTGGAAATTCGGGAAAGAGTGAAGAGTGAGTCCAAGAAAACCAGTAACTTTTCGTTGCTTTTTCCACAGACTTCGTGCGTGCATGCATTTCATCATTTATTCGGTAGTTTTACAGCAAAATCAGCGTGCTGGGCTGGGTACGGACAGACTTTCACGGTCGAAGGTGCTGCTGCCGCCCACTCGCGCCGACCCAGCGCAGCTTCAATCTTCTTCAAGCGCTTGATCATCGACTTCATCTGCACAGGTTTGGCTGGCAGCGTCCAGCTGGGGGCCCTGTCTTGGAGCTGACTTGCACTCGCTTTCAGCACCGCTAGCTGCTGCAAAACCAGCAGCACCATCGCGCTCAGCTGCATCAGCTCGTTAGCCATGCCCTGCAACGACGCAGCGTGGCACGCGACCTCGAGCTGTTTATCTTGACACTCTTCGCTCTGCCGCTTCTGCGCTCGCTCTTGCTTCTTCATGAGCTTTTCGCGGATAATCAGCACCTTGAGCACTTTGACGCTGGCGTCCAGCACTTCGTCGTACTTCTCGCGGTGATGCCGCTTCTCGAGCGCCCACTTGGCTTGCTCGTACTCAAACTGTTCGTGATCGCACGCGACTTGCTGCAGAACGTCCTGCATGCGGCCTTCGAGCAGTTCTAGCTTTTGTTGATAGGACAGCAATGCATCATTGGACACCGCACTTGTGGGGGCGAAGCTTGGCTGCATTCGCTGTGTTTGGCTCTCTTCAAGCAGCATATCCAATCGGCTCTCCGCTTCATCTGCCCGTTGGGTTTGCTCCCTCAATGAAGCTTCGCATTGCAAGGCGTACAGCTCGGTCGACTTCACACGTGCGGACAATTCGAAGACTTGCTGCTGCAGCTTTTCATCTTGGACTTGGATTTCTTCCGTGTCAGTGGCTGCGTCGCAGGACTGTGTTTGAACATTTGCCGCAGCCAGCAGAGATGAAAGCTCCGACACTTGCATTTGAAGCAAACAAACATCGCGCTGTGTCCGTTCGAGCTTCAGCGAGAGGCTGCTCATGCAGTCTTCATAGATCACTGGGGAAAGTGCAAACAATCAGCAACTGAACGATCAAAAGAAGTGAGCCCAGTGACTAAAGACTTACTCTGCTGTGCATTGGAGTAGTGCGCCAGTTGCTCTCGCTCCGACCTGTGTGCGACCCCGTCGGCCTTCATTCGGGCCATGCATTCTTCCTCAAAAGTGGTGAACGCCTCCATAAGCTCTTGCTTCGCAACGAGGCTCTGCTCTCGCCAAGAAACCAGCGCGTCTTCCCATTGGACTACCAGCTCATCCACTCTGTCCGGTACCAGTTGGGGCGTGGCCGCGTTGTTGTCCTCCTCTTCTGGTGACGTTCCAGTTGCAGCTGCAGCTGTGGACAGCAGCAAACTCGCTGCGTCGGGAGACACAAAGTCAGCGATGATGTCTGTAATATCGAGGATCGTTCGGGCAAGGGTCTCTCGAACCGCACGGTTCTCTCGAGCCTGCCGCTCCACGTCGCGCTGCATCCAGTCCAGCGCCTTACGCATATCTTGTTCCACCGAGTCCATTTCGGGCTTGATCTTTCCCAATACGTCAGCGGATCTTACTTCGGGCTCTCCCTTTGCTGCTGCATCAAACAAAAATCACACCGACAGCACACCGACAGCGTCAACAACAGAAGACTTCTCTGTCGCACTCAAACTCCGTACGTGTCTGGGGCGTCGAGCCCGACGCGAGCGACGTCCCAACGGAATCCATTTCACCACCCGAGCTCTGCTGCTGCTGCTGCTGCTGCTGCTGCTGCTGTGGTTCCTCTTCCCAATCAACACCCTCCTTCTCCTCCTCCTTATCTTCGGACTCCTCATGCTCCGGCGCCAGCATCACGGTGGGCGCCAGACGCCACGACTTCCCGCCGGGACTCTGGCCCACGCCACCACGAGGGTGCCTCCTCTTCCTGGCGCTTTGGATGGCGGCCTGGAGCTGCTCCGCGGCCTGCTGCAGTCGCTGGGAGACCGCGGGGTCGGCTCGCATGATCAAATAGTGGCAGTGTGTACACGAAGCGACGCGGCGGTTTCGATTTCTCGCCGCTGATTGGCCAGCAAGTTGAAGCGGCGTTTCCTCTGTAACCCAATAAAATACCTGCGAAATAAAATATCCACTGGCTCCTCAAGGTGGCCATTTTGTACCGCGCGCAACGATGTCGTCGGAGCTGCTCGAGCGCGTGGAGAAATGGGCGGCCGAGACGCCCACGAAGGTCTGTCGCCGCTGCATGACGCCTCACCACATCGCCAAGACGCGTGACCACCTTTGCGCGAAGGCGCGAGGCTCAGAGCTGCCCTGCAGCTGCAGCAATCGCGTCTAAAGCGCTGGTGATCTGATTTTCCAATGACAATCGGCTCTAACGTCTTGTCCTCGTGTGTTTTGCTGCTGCAGACAATGCTGTCGTTCGCGGACAACAAGGGCGTCGTCACGGCGTCGCTCACCTGCGCGGTATGCGGCCTCTCTCGTCGTCTGGAGCTTGCTAGAAGCCGAGTAACGACTTTGAGGCTTGTTATCTGATACTTTCGCTGTTATTCGCCACTTTTAGGAGCTTAACAAGCGCGTGCAGAACCTCGCGGGACTTCTTGTCGCCTCCACCCAGCAGCACAGCAAAGGGTTGGCGCTGGTCGTCCTTCTTTTGGCCACTTGAGACTGGAAAACTGATATTCTATCTCCTAGGTTGGGGCTGAAGCAGGGAGACCGAGTGCTGCTGGTGTATCCCCCAGGGCTGGACTTTATTGTGGCCTTCTTGGCCTGTCTGAGGGCTGGAGTTGTGGCCGTGCCCGTGTACCCGCCTGACCCGCGCAAGATGAAGAAGGACATCAGCATGTTCGTGGCCGTGACGCAGAACTGCCAGGCCAAGACGGCGCTGACGTGCTCCATGTACTACAACGTCAAGAAGATCTCAGTTATCAAGGAGAAGTTCACGTTCTCGGGTGCGGCGCAGTGGCCTGAGCACTTGTCCTGGGTCGTTACGGACGATTTGGTGGACGCCAAGGGGATCGACCCAGCCAAGCACTGGCTTACGCAGTCTCCTTCGGCTGACAGCACGGCGTTCTTGCAGTACACTTCGGGCTCCACGTCGGCCCCCAAGGGCGTGGTGCTCTCGCACGGCAATCTGAACCACAACCTGCGCACTATCAGCTCGGCACTTCACGCCGGACGAGACACGGTCGTGGTGTCGTGGCTGCCGCAGTATCACGACATGGGCCTTATCGGCGCTTACCTGGGCACGATCTTCAACGGCGGAACGGGAGTGTACTTGTCTCCATTCAGCTTCATCCGTGACCCCTGTCTGTGGCTTCGCCTCGTGTCCAAGCACCGGGCCACGCACCTGCAAGCTCCGAACTTCGCGTATTCGCTGCTTGCGAGGAAATCCGACCGCCTCACCGCTGGACTCAGTAGCGGGGAGACCGTGGATCTCTCCAGCGTAAGGCATATGATCAATGGCGCGGAGCCCATTCAAGGCGAGGCCATGGACAACTTCTATCGTGCCTTCTCGCCCTTTGGGTTGCCTGAGGGGGTAGTGAAGCCCACGTACGGCCTGGCAGAGCACACCGTGTACGTCTGTGGCGGTGGCAAGCAGCGGCTGTGGGTGGACAAGCAGGCGCTGGAGCGTGACCGCATCTTCCGCGTCGTTGAAGAGTCAAGCGCAGCGGGGCTCGTAAAGGAAATGATCGGCTGCGGTGTGCCTTCGCGGAAGGACTACGGCATTGACGTTCGCATTGTCGACGCGAAGTCAGGACAGGAGAAGCCCGAAGGTGAGACCGGAGAGGTGTGGATCTCGAGTGCTTCCAAGGCGCAAGGTTACTATGGCGATGAGATGCGTGAGTTCTCCACTGAGGCATTCCAAGCTAAAGTTGTTGGCGACGAGGACGGCAAAACGTATCTGAGAACGGGTGACCTGGGTGTGATATACAACGAGGAGCTCTTCATCTGCGGCCGCATGAAGGACCTGGTGATCATTCGCGGCCGTAATCACTACCCTCAGGATTTGGAGGCCACAGCGGAGACTCATCAGGAGCTGCGATCAGGATGCTGTGCTGCGTTCTCGTACTCAAATGGTGGCAATGACGAGGAAGAGAAGCTGGCTGTGGTGGCGGAGCTGCGTGACCCTGCGATGACGAGCAAGGCCAGTCTGTGCGGCAAGATTCGCACTGCCATTGCACGAGAACACGGCGTCAAGGTGACTCTGGTCGTGTTGCTGGCGCCTCGTACCATCCCGAAGACGACAAGCGGCAAGATCTCGCGATCTCGGTGCAAAAAGGCGCTGGAAGATAAGGCGCTAGAAGAGCTCTACCGCAATGAAGATATGATTGCCGACATCCCGGTGGAGGACGACGGAGGCGATGAGGCTGTGGCCGGCGAGACGATGGACCGGAACGTCAACGGCCAGCGTGTTGCCCCCACCGACAATGGCGCTGCAAAGTCAAATCTGCCATCCGTGATCACGGGGGTCCCTCCTGACCAAGTGCACGCGTTCCTGGTCAACGAACTAGCTCATACGCTTGGTGTGGAGCCTGGTCAAATCAACAACAACACGCCCTTGCAGGAGCTCGGGCTGGACTCGATGGCACTGACGCAGCTTCAGGGCGTGATCGCGCAGAAGTACCAGGTGCACGTCGAGGAGGAGATGCTGTACGGAGAGGCCACAACACTTGCGAGTCTCCATGCTGGCCTATGCGGCGGTGCGTCGGGTAACAGGTCAGGAGCAGGCGCGAGCTCTGCAGGCGCCCCCAAGCAAAAGCTCTTCTGTGGATGCATCGCGTGCTAACAACAGGAAGGGGCAGATCAAGTGAGCGGAATAACTTTTTAAGATCCGGTCTCTTCACGCTTCAAACGCGCGTACTTTATCCATAAGGGTGCTGCTTCGCATGACCTCAGCCCACTGATCTATCGGTTTTGCTGCTGTGTTTTGATCTTCTGCGCAGCCATGAAGTAGCTTTTGAACGCTCAGCAGCTCGCGCCTCAGCTTTTGGACGTCCTTAGAGGACTCACTCGCACGTACTTGGTTATCAGCCAGGAGCTCGCGCATGCGACTCAACTCGTAGCGATAGTGACGCTCTTGATTCGCGCGCTGCTCCTGCTCCTGAGCCTTCTTCACCTTAGTCTGACGCTCATTCTCAGCCCTTTGAAAGGCTTCAACCTGCTTCTGCGCGCTATCGAGACCCTCTGTGGTTTGTCTTAACTCAGCTCGCACTCCTGTGAGCTCAACTCGACAGGTTTCAAGCTCATCATTCTGCTGCGCGAGCTCTTCTCGAGTGTCAACCAGCTCACACTGGAGCTGATCCACCTCCCGAGTCAGCACTGCCACGCGTTTGGCAAGCTGCTTCTTGGCTTTCTGGACACGAACGAGCTCATCCGCGTGTGTTTCATGCTCGACACGCTGGCTGTCGATGATGCACGTGAGGTGGGCACCGTCGCGCTTCACGTTGGCGAGCTGTTTGCGCAGTGCGTCGTTCTCTGCTTGAACCTGCGCGAGCTGCTTCTTGGTCGCTCGCACCGTTGAGCGTTGGGCCTCTAACTCTTCACTCACCGCTCGAAGCTTCGCTGCACGAGCCATGAGCTCCTTCTTGTGCTTGCTCTTCTCCTGTCGTCTACGCAGAGCCTCCTGCTCTCTTGCATCCGCCTCTTGTGCCCGGAGTGACTCAATCTCCCTCTCTAACCGCCTCACAGCCTCTTGATTCTCTGCTCGCTGGTCATCAGCTTCAGCGAGTTGCGCTGTCAGCCGCTCGATCTCCTCCGCAAAGCTCTCCTCTTGCTGCTCGAGTCGATTCTCCGTCGCCTTGAGCAGCTCCGCCGCCGTGCCAAGCTGCCGGTGTACGTGCTCCGAGTACTCTCGGTCCTGCGTCGCCGCGTCGCGTTGCGCCTCCAGCGCCTGCTGAACCTCCGCCACCTGCGCTTCAAGTGCGATCTTGTCGGTCTGCAGGTCGGCGATCGAGGTCTGGAGAGCGGCCACGTCCGCCTCGTGGCGCTGCAGCTGCAGGCCGATCTGCGCGTTGAGTTCTCCCAGATGGCCGCACAGCAGCTCGTAGTTGGCCTTGTACTTGCGCAAGGCGCGCACCTGCAGCTGCAGCGTTGCGATGACCACCTCTGCCTCCCTCCGCTCCATTGCCGCTGCATCGTCATCGGAGTATTCGTCCTCATAGCGTGGCGAACTTATAGCGAGTGCTGATGCATCATCTTCCTCTTTGCATTCGTCAAGTTCGACGCGGAAATCATTATAGCTGGTCTCGCTATCATTAAAAGAGCGTACAGAGCTGCTTGACGCAGCATACGATCGTTGTGGGGCGCCATGCAGCAAACAGGAGCAAGTGCACAAGGGCAGCGGCATGTCCTGCAAGTGCAATGAAGTGTAGCCATTTTTGGTCGCGTCGTTTCGATGTAACGGTCGTCTTTCTCAAAATATAGTCCGTCACAAAGTATAGTAGTAGAATACAGTAATATAGTTTAAATTGTGTGTAAGATTGCGCCAAAATGATGTAAGTGGTGTATATAGGAATGTCGGTTTGGGTACACACCGATTTTGGTCCGATAGTTTATCCAAGTGAGCTGGCGCTGCCTTGGCTGCATCACGAGACCACCCATCCGTCACATTCCATTTAGGCGAGCAGTCTCCCCGACACTTCAGCACCTCTTTCTAGGCACCATGGGCGGCGGCAACGGACAGAAGTCTGCGACCAAGCGCGAGCGCAACAACCTCAAGAAGATGAAGGACGCCAAGCAGAAGAACCACGCCGAGAGCAAGGCCAAGATGGAGGCCGACAAGAACGGCATTAAGTGCAAGATCTGCATGACCACGTTCCTTATCACTGCCAGCGTACGCCCGCCCCCTGTCGCTTTAACACCACCTAACCGTTTAGCACTGGACTAACCACATACGTGTTTGTGTTTACGTGCGAGCAGAAGTCGCAGCTGAACGACCACTACGAGAGCAAGCACTCGGCCAAGGGCTTCACTATCGAGCAGTGCTTCCCGGGCAAGGTCTAACCAGTCTCTCCAAGCCACCGACTGGTCGTCCCTGCACAAATTTTAATGGCAACACACTTGCCAAGGATTCCGTGAATCGACGCTCCCGTCACTCCGTACATACATTTATCAGCACGAGGCGCGGCTGTTGGATCCTCTGTAGCGAGATCTCCCTCCACACAGTGCGGCGCATTGCAAGAGGCAAGACGCGAGAAGAGTTAGGTGAAACTTGCCTCTTGTGCGCCGCAGCTCCTTAACCACAACAATGAGAGAACGCGTCTTTTGCTGGCCTTGTACCTTATTGCCTTATGAGGCTTTCATCGCGTTCTTGCCGCCAACCTTCTTGCTTGCGTTGCACCCTTGGCCAGTGACCCTGAGCAGGTCTGTGCAGCGGTTCCCACGCACGCGTACGTGGCCGCGTGTGGGTATCTCTGCGACGTGCAGACTCACGGTAGGTCCCTGTATCATTTCCGAAGTCGCCTCGTAGCGCGCAAGTCTCTCTGTCCCCAGCACCAGCACAACACAGCAGCAATGGGCGGCGGCAATGGCCAGAAGTCGGCGGCTAAGCGCGACCGCAACAACGCCAAGAAGATGAAGGAAGCCAAGCACAAGAACCATGTCGAGTCCAAGGCCAAGATGGAGGCGGACCGCACGGGGCTCAAGTGCAAGATCTGCATGACCACGTTCCTCATCACGGCCAGCGTACGTCGAGTGCTGCTCAACTCACTCCTGGACTTTCACCTCAACTTGCACCATATTCATCACCTCTTCTTGCCTTGTTCCCTTGATTAATGCCCAACAGAAGACGCAGCTGAACGACCACTACGAGAGCAAGCACGCGGCCAAGGGCTTTACTCTGGAGCAGTGCTTCCCGGGTCACGCCTAAGCTCCAAGCAACGCATGTGGCGGCAATAGACAAAAGTGTGTATGATGTTGCGTGGCTCTATCTATCTGGTTGTTGTTGCCTACTTCTTGCCCTTGAAGCGGCGAGGCGTGAAGTGGCCCTTCTTCTGCTTCCTGGTCAGATTCGTCTTCTTGCTGCTCTTCGAGTCCGATGAGGCGGCTGGCGTTGACGCAGCCGCGGGCTTGGCCTCCCGGCGCTGCTTGCCGTACAACACGCTGCTGGTGCGCTGCTGGAACTTCTTGCGCTTCTCGAACGGGTTCTCCTTGTTGCCGCGCAGCAGCAGGCGGGCAGGCACGCCCACCATGTCGAACTCCTCGCGCAGCTGGGTCAGCAAGAACCGCTGGTACGCCTCGGGCACGTCGGACGGCTTGCTGACGAACACGGCGAACGTGGGTGGGCGGGACTTGACCTGCGTCGCGTACTTGACGTTCAGCGTCTTGCCCTTGACCGTCGGCGGCGGGTGGTGCCGCGCCATGGCCTTCAACCACCGGTTCAGGCGGCCGGTGGTCACGCGGAGGTCCCACTTCTCGTACGCCTTGAGCACCTCTGGCACCAGCTTCTTGATGCCATTGCCCGTGAGCGCCGAGATCGGCACCACGGGCACGCCACGCACCTGCGCGAGCGAGTCCTGCAACTCGTTCTGGATCCGCTGCATTTCGAGCTCGACGTTAGAACCCGCCAAGTCGCTCTTGTTGGCCGCGAGCACCAGTGCGCGGCCCTCTTCGATCACGCGCTGCGCAATGGTCAGATCCATGTGGATGAGCTTGGGCTCGCTCATGTCAACGACCACGACCACAACCTGGGCCGAGTCAATCGCGCGGAAGGCGTCGCGCACCGACAGGTTCTCGATCTGGTCGTCGTGGTCGCGCTTGCTGTATCGTCGGATACCCGCCGTGTCCACAAGCTTGATGGGTCGTCCGTGGAATGTCCACGGCACTTCCACGGAGTCACGCGTCACACCAGGCCTATCAGATGCAAAGCAACCGTTAGCTAAGTGGATGTACCATAGTGGAGGTTGATATCGCGACGTACTCGGGGCCCGTGAGCACGCGGTCGTTGCGTACAATCTTGTTGAGTAGCGTCGATTTGCCGACATTGGGGCGGCCGACAATCGCCAGCTTGATCGTGCGCGGCTACAATGAGAACAGCAGCAATAACGCAACACTCGTATCAGTACCGATCCGAGTCAACAGACCCGCACAGCCAACCCAACTCACATCGTCGTCTTCCTCCTCCTCCTCTTGCTGCTCTCCTTCCTCCTGCTTCAGCTGCGCCTCCTTCATCTCCTTGAGCTTCTCGAACTTCTCGTACTCGGGGATGATCTCGTCCAGCAGCAGCGTGAGACCTTCGCCGTGCTCCGCCGACAGCGGGATGGCGCCGCCCATGCCCAGCTGGTAGCAGTCGTTGAGCTCGCTCTCCCAGCGCGTGGGGTCGCCCTCCAGCTTGTTGGCCACGAGGTGGACGGGCGCCTTGGGGTTCTCTCGGCGCAACCAGCGCGCGAAGTGCGTGTCTACGTGGGTTACGCCCTGGCGGCCGTCCACCAGGAAGAAGACGAGGTCGGCCTCGTGCACGGCGCGCCGCGTCTGCTCCAGCATACCCTCCTCCAGCGTCCCGGACGGCGCGTCGGCCAGGCCGCCGGTGTCCACCACGTCCAGATCGAGCCCCGCCAGCGTTGCGCGCGCGTAGCGGCGGTCGCGCGTCGTGCCCGGCACGTTGTGCACGATGGCGGAGCGCGTCTTGGTCAGGCGGTTGAAGAGCGTGCTCTTGCCCACGTTGGTGCGGCCCACGAGCGCGATGCGCAGCCGCGGGTGGTCCTCCAGGAAGCGCCGCGGCTCCGCGTCGTCGACCAGCGACGAGAAGCAGCGCGCGGGGCGCAGCAGCCCCGGGCTCGAGCACGGCGAGCGTCGCAGCAGGCTCCGCAGCATGGTTGCTGTGGTTGATGCAGTAAAGTGTGGTGGTGGCGCGCGCGACGCATTTATCACCAATAGCGATGCGGGTTTCAGATATGCTACAACAGTACATATTCATCCTTAATTCAGTACAAGAATGTGAAACGTACTGCGCCGTTAAATTCTCCTTTTGCGACCAAGGTCTACAGGCCGAATGACCATGGGTCGGCCTCACCTGCCTATCTGGAAGGAGTTCGTGACGACGGTGCCCGCGGGCAGCGAGAAGCGCTGCCCCGACGTGGAGTGCCTGCACTGCCGCATCAGTGTCAACAACGCGCGCCCCATCAACCTCATGCGCCACGTGCTGCGCTGCCCGGAAATCCCCGAGGAGGTGGTCAACCGGCTGACCAGCGGCATGCGGCAGCAGAGGCAGTATCCCGCGCCGCAGTACACCGTCTCGGGGATGGAGGCGGGAATGCTGAGCACTGCGCGCCAGGCGGAGCCCAGCGGTGAGGGCGAGCAGGGGACGGAGACAAACGCAGCTCCGGTGACATCGACCACAACGCCGACCGAGAGGCGCCCGGTGCTGGGCAAGCGGCCGCGCGCTCCTGCTGCTGCTGCAACCGCCACCGCCACCGCCGGCAACGAGCGCCTGGAGGAGGTGCTGACCTCCATCCGAGACGTGTTGGAGCAGACGCTGGAGTGCAAGCAGCAGGAGCTGCAGCTCAGGAGGGAGGAGCTGGAATTCCAGCGAGAGGCGCTGGCCACGAAGATGGAGGACAAACGCCAGGCCAGGGAAGAAGAGAGGAGGGACAGACGTGAGCAGCGCGAGGCGGACAGACAGGAGAAGCTGGAGCTCGCCCGCATTGAGAACGAGAAGAACCTGGCCTTCCTCAAGGCGGTGATGGAGTCATCGCAACAGGCTCGGCGATCAGGATGAAGCGGTACTGTATGTAGCACGGACGTGGCTCGATCGCTTTTGGTATGTCTAAAAGACGAAAGGTGTTCATGTTTGCTAGCTTGAGAGAGTACATACTTGCATTTACAACTGGCGGTGTGTTGATTTTCGCCGCACGGCTACCACTTCTAGCGCTCGTACTTCTGCCACAGGTGGGTAAAGTGCTCATCAAAGCGACCTGCAGATACGGTTAGAGTGCAGGGCCAAGTTGCAGAGCACAAAACTCCACAGTCTTACCGACGATGGGTCCATCTTTATGGATGACGAGGTTCTCGGCGTTGCCAACGACGGCCTGTCGACTCCAGTTGAAGGAGCCTACATGCAGCAACATTCCGTCAGGGTCACACGAGTATGGCAAGCAAATGCACGGCCAGCGCACTTACCATTGAGCAAGATTTTCTTGTCAATGCGCGCACCTACATGCACCATAAGGTGAGGTGGCTGCGCTGTGGTCGTAAGTTGGATCTGGTCGTGCACTGACTGGCGTTGCTGTGGTCCAGTTCTGCGTCGTTGTCATCGCGCACGGGGATCCCCTGTTTCAGCAGCACAACACAACCCACACAGTCAGGCGTCACGGTCTACGTAGTTTTTCCACTCCTCTCATAGACCACGCACGGCGTCGATAAACTTCTGGATGTCGGAGCCTTTTCCCTTCGCCTGCCCGTCGTCCGTGATGACCCGAACCTTGACACCTCGAGCGTGCGCGTCCAGCACGGCCTCCGCGATCTATACAGCAAGAGGCAAACGTTGTCAGCTCCGTTCACATGGCCTCCTCTTAATGTAGTTCGGGCGCTGCAGCAGCCGCGTACTTCGTCGCAAGTGATGGTGAAGACGCAAATGTCCATGGTCTTGCTTGCGCCCTCGAGGTACTTGATCATGGTGAGCAGCGAGCTGCCCTGGTCGTGGATGGACTTGCAGTTCTTGCGTGTGCAGCCCTTGTCCGAGTGGAAGTTCTTGCAGGGCATGCCCGGGTCCGGGAAGAACAGCACGTCCACGAACGAGTCGCCTGACGCGGTGCCGGTGCTGGCGGTGGTCTCCACTCCGAGGCAGTTGCCCATGCTGTTGGTGGTGCTTGCTGTGTGGGAGGCGTCCTGCTCGAAGTGCAGCAAATGAGAAAGTGATAGCTGCCCGGTTGTGTGTCGGCGTGGGTAATGCAGTCGCAGCCATTACCCACCAATCAGCGCCCGGCACCTAGTGCGCCTTGGGGAACATACTAGTACTCGGGTATGCATCCCCAAGGCGCACTAGGTGCCGGGCGCTGACTGCTGTAGTGATACGTCCGAGCTTGACTCGAGCTTGACTTGATGGCAATTGCAATTGCACCGGAACGCGGCCCAAGTTGAAGTGCGCGGTCTCCTCATTGGTGGGATCCCCTCGTCCAATGGGCGCGGCCGAGAAGACCATGCCATTATTGTCGTATCTTCGCAAGCAGCAGCATGCGCGAGCCTCTGCAGCGCGAGGGCGTGCTCTCGGCCGCCGCCATGCTGGTGTCGGGCACCTTCAGCACGGTCATCATGAAGACCGAGTACGCCGTGCGCTCGCACGGCACCGCCACGTGCGTGGACCCGGCCTCGGGCGCGCAGACGACGCTGTGCCCCTTCGACAAGCCCTGGTTCGGCGTGCTGCAGATGAAGGTGGCCATGACGCTGTGCCTGGCTTTCCTGTACGTGCGCAAGTGCTCGCAGCACCGCCGATACCTGGAGACGCCCGTGCTGCGGATGCACAAGGGCGGGCGGCGGTACGTGGCCACCGCGCCGACCGAGGAGGAGATGGCTGCCATCAAGCGCAAGTACGCGGGCCACGCGGGCGCCGAGAACAAGGTGGACGCGCTCAAGCGCAAGTATCGACCGTCGCACAGCCACCATAGCAATGGGGACGCCAACGAGCAGTCTCCGCTGCTGGCGCCTCGCCTGCTCGGAGGAGAGGACGATCAGCAGGGACGTGTTTCGCTGCGCACCATGGCGGCCATCGCGCTGCCCTCGCTGCTGGACCTGCTGCAGACTGTGCTGTCCAATGTCGGGCTGCTGTGGATCTCGTCGTCCGTGTATCAGATGGCGAGGGGGTCGATCATCATCTTCAGCGCCTTTTTCTCGGTCCGACTCATGGGCAAGAAGCTCTACGGCTACCACTACGCCTGCATCTGGATCGTCATGCTGGCGGTGGCACTTGTGGGATATGCTGGTGTAGGGCACCACTCGAACGTCACGGCAGCAGACGACGCCGAGTCGACGAACGCTGTGCTGGGGCTGTTTTTCATCATTGCGGCGCAGATCCTGTGCGCGCTGCAAATTGTCGTGGAGGAGCACATGATGCTGGCGTTGAACGTGAGTCCGATGCTGCTGGTCGGCTTCGAGGGGCTCTGGGGATTGGTCTTCTACATCATTTTGGTTCCGATCCTGACGCTGACGCCTGGAACGGGGTCGGCTTTCGCTCGCACATGGCACGAGGACTTTGTCGACTCATTCGTGCAGGTCAAGAACTCGCCCACGCTCATGGTGCTCATCCTAGCCTACATCGTTGCGGTGGGCACGCTCAACGTCACGGGCAACTACGTTACCAAGCACCTGTCAGCCGTCATGCGCAGCATTGCAGAGGTTCGTTCTGACTTATCGTTTGGCTATTGATGCCACCAAAACACCCACTTTCCTCATCGGATGATAACGATTTCTTCTGTCTGCAGACATTGCGCACACTCGGCGTATGGATGCTCAGTCTCTTCGTTTACTACGTAGTGCAGTGGCAAGGCGTGGCATCGCCCGAGGAGCAGTGGACTGCGTACAGTTGGTAGGTTTACGCTTATGTCCTGTTGTTGTTGGCGCAGTCTGGAGCCGTGGTTGTCCGTTCTGACTGGAATGCGTGTGTGTGTGTGTGCGGCTGTCGTGGTGCAGGCTAGAGCTACTCGGCTTTGTCTTGATGGTCTACGGCACTCTTGGGGTACGTTCTGACTCAGTGTCGTGTTAAGGAGCTCTTTTGACCGATATCTTCTTTCTTCCTGTGCAGTACAAGCAGCTGATCCACCTACCGGTGTCGAAGCTCTACGACGCCGAGCAGCGTGACCAGCGTCGGGGCCGTGGCGACGACATCAAGTCTCCCTTCATGGGCAACATGCACAAGTAGAGCCTGGAGACGAATTCAATCAGCAAGTTACTTTTAAGTACAGTGGTCACGGTGTTGTCTTTCGTGTTTGATGTGCGTTGCGTTGGGCTAGCCCACAGCGAGAGTGGTGTGTGCTCCTCAACCCCAACAAGCTCATAGCTCTCTTAATCTCGTTTTAACACTTACCGCAGCCACCGTGCCTACAAAGAAGCGTGTGCAATTAATTACCTGTCTGCAGAGTATCGTGGCCTCTCTTTGACGCAAAGCCGAATTGCCATGTCTGTTTGCAGACGCAGTGGTGTTGCCAGCGTTCACGTACAACATTGGAGTGCCATGCCCTGGGGTGGGTAATGGGCGTCCTAATCCTTCCTGTCGCCATTGCTGCTGCTGCTGCTGCCGCAGCTTCTTCGGCGAAGACTGCATCTTGATGGTCTACAGCATGCTTGCGGTACAGAAAAGTTCAAGCTACTTTCCTTCAGCCGAGATCGCGCGTACACGATGAGAGGTTCATGCATTCTCTCATCTGTGTGCTGCACAAGCTGGTGGACGATCGGCCGATGTCCTCGAGTCGTGGCAATACGGGCAACCTGCCCGTAGATCGCGGGGCACGGAGCGAGCGTCCGCACGAGCGTGCGAGCACCGGCATCCGCGCGAGCGTGCGCTGCTCGGGCTGCTGCACTGCAGTGCGGGGGTCAGAGCTGGCGGCCAGCTGCGGCCGCGTCCACCTCGGTCCTTATCTCCTGATGGCGCGCGTCAAGCGTACCGGTCGGTCTCTGCACTCATGGCGATCAGAGCAAAGACGGAGCTGATTGGCTGTCGTCAGGGCACTCGCTTTAACAGGTACAGACGATCCCCTCGCTAGTCATGGCGTCGGGAACCCACTTTTTATTCCTAGTTGAGGGTATTCCTGTCATGGGGTGTGCCGTACACGTGGTACGCAAGTTGTACCATCTATATGGTACACTCTAGCAACAATCTCGAAGGCGGCCAAGTTGTACAAGGTGGGCATTCATCAGGCAATTATCTGGTGCATTGAGTGCTGGAACGCCATGGCTCCCTCGCTTTTTGCGAAGTGTTGGGCTCACACCGGGCTGTTGGACTACTACACATGCGAGTGCGATGAGCCGGAGGAGGAGGACCCGATCACCGACGAGATAAGCTCGATGCTATTGCGCTTACGGGTCGAACCCTATGTCCGTAGAGGAGCTGCTCAACCCACCAGAAGAGAACATCATCGACGAGCCCACGGATGAAGAGTTCTGCGGCGTCGACGAGGAGGAAACCCCACCGGCGGAAGGAGAGATCGATGCAAACGAGGCCGTTGACGATGATTCTGAGAGCACGGAAGAGAATCTGAGCCCTAAAGATATCAAGGAGCATCTAATGTGGGTCGCCAAACTACTCGTTAGAGCTGATGCTACAGGTGTGTCGGACAGATCTGTGAGTGGGCTCCGAACGATGCAGCGTGTTTTACGCGAAGAGCCTGGAAGAAAACAAGGACACAGGCAGCAAATGTCATTGCTTGACTACTTTGGACGTCCTGTACAGAATGGACTTACTATAGTTAAGCACCCCAGAATATTCATATTTTGCGATTTTTTGTAAGGGTATAATAATAATAAGTTACTTGGTTTTGTATATGACGGTCATTCATAAATCGTTGGGACCCGACTTTATATGCCTGGTGAGGGGGTATTCCTGACCTAGGGATTACTAGCGAGGGGATCGTCTGTATTGATTTTAAGGACACATACAAATAGTGATACTGTGTACGATATATAGTGTGTGATATAGACGTTCAGCGGATTTCGTAACGACGGCACCACGAGGGTAGGTCTTTAGATTGCTCTTTGCTTTGGTCCCACCGCTCAATTCGCCCGCCAGGTACTGTAGCTGCAGTCTGCTTGCCGTTGTCGTGGCTACTGCAGATCTCTTGCGCTGCGCTGCGCTCCGAGCTGCCGCCGAGCATATTGCCTGCTTGCGCAGCAGATTGGTCCTCGCCAACTTGCCCGCTCATCATTGGCCCAATATCGGCCGTTATTGTCCATTATTATCCGCCAATGGCCGAGCCTTCGCGTGCACAGCCGGGCCGCTCGGACCTCGGCCCACCGGCTGGCTCTCTTCGCGACCGACTCCCCCATGCCGTGCTGACCGCAGCCAGCTCGGGCCACACTCGATCTCCCAGCACCCAGGCAGGCGCCTTCAGGCCGTCCGTCGCACGCAGAGGCAGGAGGAGAACCCCCCCCCCCCCGCGCGCGCGCGTTACTAGAGATCCCCCCCCGCGCACAGCAGACAGCACAGAGACACAGACGCAGCATGAGCAACGGCGTGGGCTTCACCGTGTTCCAAGTGCCGGGCGCCAAGTCGACCAAGCGCTCGACGGGCGCGCGGCTCGGCGGCGGGCCCGTGCTCTCGAGCGCCAGCAGCTCGCACAACCTGGGCTCAGAGCCGTACGCCGCCTCCCCGCACGTGAGCAACGCGTCCATCTCCAGCGCCGGCTCGAGCTCGTCCCTCCTGGCGCAGCAGCGCGGCCAGCGGAACAGCGCCACGACGTTCGCGGCCTTCCAGCCGCCTGGCGGCCTGCAGCCGCTCTCGTCGCAGAACTCGAGCATCTCCACGACCATCGGCGCGCCCTACGCCGGCACCTCGGGCAGCATGGGCAGCCACAGCTCCACCAGCAGCAACTCCGGACTGGCCGTGCCCATGGGCGTCGGCATCGGCTTCAAGGCCGGCGTGGGCGACGAGGAGCAGCCACGCGGCGGCACCAGCTGGATGCGCACGGGCCGCGTGATCCGCGTCAAGGACTCGGGCGACAGCTTCCGCTTCCCGCTGGACAACGAGCACCTGCCGACCACGAACGTGTCGGCCGAGCAGTTCGAGGCGCTCAAGACCAAGCTGCAGGCCGTCGCCGAGACGCACGTCAACGCGCCCGCCACGTGGCTGGACAACCCGAGTCTGAGCCCGCAGTACCGCAACCAGAGCTGGAAGCCGCACCTCGAGAAGAAGAACTGCGTCATCTACCGCCAGAAGGAGGCGGCCGACGCCAGCAACTTGCAGCGCAAGTCCATCCTGCGCGCCAAGCTCGACACGTCGCTTGAGGAGCTCGAGTACGCCGTCAACTGCGCCACCACCGAGGACGAGCGCGCCTACATGTCGCACTGCTACCAGGACAGCTTCCTGGACTCGGCCGTGCTGCAGGTGCACGAGAAGGCGTCGAACGACGACCCGTTCCAGTTCATGGGCATCAAGTGGCTCGCGTTCCAAAGCTCCGTGGACTCGGTCTTCAGCTGCCGCGACACGCTCGTGGCCGAGTTCTCCAAGACGATGGAGGACGCCAAGGGTCAGAAGGTGCTGGTCAAGGTCCAGCAGAGCGTCTCCATGGCCGACTGCGACGGCCACGAGCGCAACTTTGGCTTCTCGCGCACCACGGGCACGTGGGTCTGGCTCTTCCGCAGCATGGGCACGTCCAGCGGCAGGGTCGACATGTCCGTCTTCTCCGGGGACCGCTTTGACAGCAACCGCAACACGCCGAGCTGGTTCGCGAACCGCGTGGTCTCGACGCTCTACACGGTGGCCATCCACCACGCCACGGCCGCGGACGCCAAGTTCCTGGTGCGCAGCCGGATGATCACAGACAAGGCGTGGGTGCCCAACAACGAGCGTCCGGCCTGCTCCGTGTGCTTCAAGAGCTTCAACCTGCTGCGCTCGCGCCACCACTGCCGCGTGTGCGCCGAGATCATGTGCGGGGCCTGCACCATCGAGCTCGGCATCCAGGCCAGCAAGCTGCCCACCGGGATGCTGCCCGAGACGGGCAACAGCTTCATCGTCAGCGTAGAAAAGTTCTGCCTCAAGTGTATAAACAAGGCCCGACAGGAGCGCCGCAGCGCGCTGGCAGCCAAGAGCGCCGGCGTGGACCTGGCGGACGAGGGCTTCGACGACAACGTCCCCTCGGCGTACGCGTCTCGTGCTAGTGAAGTGTTCTACGGCCAGGTGCCTCCTGCGCGTGGGTCGCTGTCCGACCACTCGGCCGATAGGGACGTGACCTCGCAGCAGAACCACTCGTTCGCGTCGTCCTCTTCGTCTACGAGCTCATTAGGGGGAACCAGCGGCACTAGCGGCGACAAGTCGGGCATTTCGTACGCTGGTTGGAGTACCAAGGTGCTCTCTGCTATCAACCGGGAGAAGCCGGCAGATGGAGCCAAGGAGCAGTCGCTGGTGACACTAACGTCGGCCGGCAGCAGCAGGACTCTGGATATCGGCGCCGCGCGCAACGGACGGCAAGGATCAGGGGACCGGCGGCGGCACAACTCGGACGCGTCGGGCGCGTCCACTAGCATCAGCTCGCAGAGCGACCGTGGCAGCAACTCGGTGTCGGACGGTAAGACCCGCAAGGAGCCGACAGACGCCGTCGTGCTGCTGGAGGAGCCCGACCAGGTGCAGAACATCACGCCGCTGCCGACGTCGTTCACCAAGATGGAGGAGCAGATCGCAGCACAGCAGGCGCTGCTCCGGTCCATGTTTATTGAGGGCAAGAAGATCATGGAGCAGCAGCAAGCGTACGCCGAACAGGTGCACCCGGCGCAGCAGCAGCGTTACATCAACCAGATGCAGCCCCCCGAGAGCGTGGAGAACAAGGGGCCACTCGCCCTGCCGCCCTCCTCGAGCTCTATCGAGTACATTGACTGAGCAGGCTTTACGAATCCCACCCATCGTTAGTTGGTTGCTGTCGTGACTCTGTTAGCTCAGTTCTCTGCATTTTGCATCGCTACGATACCTACCGTGTGCGTCCCGTGTTCAGATGTAATAAACATTTCCGTCTAAACCACTACGAACTCCTTCGACATGAAGAGCTGAGGATGAGCGTCTGACTAAGGCGAAGAAGGTTCAGGATCAGGGGCAGCGAGCAAACCGTGAACGTCGCTATCGCCACGAATTGAATCGCATGCGCGACCTCCTGGCTGACAATCAGCTACTACTACGTGCTAGTGAGTCGTCTAAGAACGTCCAGAAGCTGAGGCGCGAGCTGCTGAGCGTTCAAAAGCTGCGGAGAAGATCAAACGACAAGAGCAAAACCGATAGATCAGTTGGGCTGAGGTCATGCGAAGCAGCGACCCTCATGGATAAAGTAGGCGCGTTTGAAGCGTGAAGTGAGGAGATCTTTACATTATTCCACTCACTTGCTCTTCTTCTTCCTGCTGTCAGCGCTGGAAGGTTGGACGAGTGCCTCGTAGCGCGTCTTGAGCTTGTCAAACTCTTGCCGCAGAAAGTCGTTTTCCTCCTGTAGGTCCAGCAACTCCTGCGCCATCGCATTGGTGCTATCATCCATGGCAGACTGCGCTGAAGTATGTTGCAGCCGCTCGAGCTCAGCGATCCGCTCGTCCTTCTCGCGCATGCTTTCGCGAAAGGTTTTACGCAGCGTCTCCATCTCGTGCTTGAGTTGCTGCTCCATCATGATCGCCACAGGTGCAGGAGGTCCTACTGGACTTGCGCTGTTGCCGCAACTAACGCTCTTCGCTCCTGGCTTGGGAATCTTACTTCCAGGTCTCCTCTAGCAGCAATAACAACCAAGTTAGCCGAGACAACTAATTACACTGTTCGCTGTACGCTCGACTCACGGGGATGCGTGATACGCTCTCGTCTCCGATCGGGGGTAGCACAGGAGACGGCGGAGTCGGTTGGGTCGCAGTCTGCAGCGCTATTGCAGATTCACCCTGCACACTTCGCAGTTGTTTGTCCTTCTCTTCAAGTTGGGCTTTCAAGCCCCGGACAACCTCCGCTAAGCGCTCCTTCTCCGCCTGTCATTATTCACACCACAACACATGAGCTTCATCTTCATTGCCACTACTTGCTAACCACGTAACGTACCGCTATCGCGCGATACTGCGAAGCTTCACTTGGCTGAGGCATCAACGTGTTCGACTGCGCCGTTGCCCGGTCCCCGCCTCGACTTTTGTGCTCAGCGACAATTTTACGAAGTCGCTCCAGCTCAGCGCGCTCCTCGACGTTAGCACTTCCCTTCATCCCGTCTGCTGTTCGGGCACGTCTCGCTTCGTGCAGTTTTGCCTTCCAAGTCTCCAGCTGACGCTGTAGCGCGTCCACCAGGGCGTCATCCGTGCGAGACTTTTCCACGAGAACTTGGAACTTGTTGCGCGTCTCCTGCTTCTCCCTGTCCAAGATCTGCGCGCGCGCCTTCAAGGCGTCATACTTGCGAGTTAGGCGGTGGACTCGCTCCTGCAGCTCATCTCGCTGGCTCGTAAGTTGGTCCAGGAGCTTCTGTCGGTGGATCTGCTGGCCCGACAGATCTTGTTGTGCGCGCTGATCAACGTCCAATACTGTCGTCGTATCCGCTGCGTCCTGGGAGGCGACCGAGGTAGTGCCAGGCTTCACTGTGGCAAGCTGAGCCTGCAGCTTCTTCACCTTGGCTTTCAGCATAATAATGTGCTGGGCGCGGCCTCTGCGACTCGCGCCACTTGCAGTGCTGTCCGTATGACCGATGATGTCTTCGAGTGGCACGTCATCGCCAACTTCTCGGACTAACGCACGCTGGGTCTTCTTGAGTTCGTGCTGCAGTGAAACGTTCTTCGACTTCAACTCCTCGCACAACTTCTTCAAGGCGGCGGAATCGCCCCCGGTATCACTGGAGGACGCTTGCTCTTCGGGCTCCTGCGGTTGGCTAGCACCTTGATGGCCATTTGCGCTCACTTTGTCAGCAGCCGCTCGAGCCTGAAAGCGCTGGAGCTTCAGCTTGAGCGTGTCCACTTCATCTTCGAGCTTCTTGTTGGCAGCCTCGAAGGTTTTGCACTGTTTGACTGCATCCGCGGCTATCTGCTTCTCGCGCTGCAATGAGCGCTTCAATGTTCGCAATGTCTTCGCCTGGTGCACGATTTTCACGTCGCGAACGTCCTGTGTAAAGCAATTCAACAGCTAGACAGTGAGCAACGAAAAAGATTGAACAGGAAGTGAAATATACCGGTAGTCATCGTCGCTGCTTACATGCTCGATGATGTCCTTCTCCAGCAAGATGTCCTGAACCGCGTCAACGTCCAGTCCTGGCACTGGGGCCTGCGCCTCCAACTGAATTTGCAGACTTCAGATCGGAGATATACACAAAAGCTCAGCCGATATGACCTTTCCTACCCAACAACTCGCACAAACGTACGCTTTGACCTGTTGACGAAGGTCGCGCGCTTCGGAAGTCAACGTCGCGTTGGCGTTAGTTAGTTCCTGAAGCTCTTGCACACGATCCCACTGCACTTCCCCCTGGAAAGTGTGGCCTCGATTCAGTTTGCCACTGCTAACTGTAGCTTCGCCAAGGTCGTCTTCGTCATTATTGTTGCTGGAGATGCTATATTGCCTCTTGTTCAGCGATGGTGCGGACTTGGTCGCTGGCTTTTCGTCATCCGAGTCGGAGCTGCTGCTGTCGTCTTCGTCATCGAACCGAGGGACGGCTAACGGGGCCTACGGATGGCAAGACTCAGTAAGTCGCGGATTCAGCACAATGACCATCGCTCCAGCACTCAACGAACCTGCTGAGGCGGCATCCCTTGACGCCGTAGCGTGACATCGATCAGCTTCTTGCCATCCGGACGAACGTGCACGTGAGTGCTCTCCACTTCCATTGGCACAGCACAATCACTAAATGACCGTCGCCACTGCAGACCCGTTACTTCAGTGCAGTTCGTCCCAAAATGCCCAATCCAACCGCCTGCTATATTTCGAGAGCAACAGCGTCTTGATACGTCTTCATTCACTAAATACTCCACGCTATCGTACTACATTCTCACAACAAACACTTCGTAGCGGACGAAGAGAAATCAGTGCATGTAGTCCAGTCCACTCCGACCCGCCCGCATTACCGCGTCCGCTTCCTGTGCTGCTCCTTTGCCTCTAGTGTGAAGTTTGCCAGTCCTTCAATGATATCGCTGGTCTTGGCATTCGGCGCTGATCCCTTGCGAGTGACCGGCGCCACCGCAGCAGATGTGGATCGTGCTGTCCGCACCGGAACGGCATTCATCGTGGCAGTATCTCGTCGTGCCCGCGTGACGCGGTCGGTGACTTGCCGGAGACCAGCGAACAGGTCCTTCTCCTTGAAAAAGAGGCGAAGACTTCGCATGCGGCTCGCGTCCACCGTCATCTCGCCAAAGCCTCGCACTTCCACCTTGGATCCATCGCCCTTAGCACCTCGGAACTTGCCTGTGAACGGACCCCAATGACACCACGAGAAATAGCATTGTGGCGGCTGGGTGAACACGTCCAGCACCTCCATGGGGAACCCATCCGGGAAGGCTTCGGCCAGCTCCGCGCGCGGGTCCTGGCTTTCGTCGCTGTCTCCCTGGTCTGCGCCTGGACTTCTCCCTATGTCGCCTAGATACAGCAACCCCAGCATGTCGTTTTCGAGGATCGACGAGCCGGGGATTCGCGCGCCGTCGTTCACCTGCAAGTAAAAGGTTTCTTGCCGCACGCTGTGCCACTGATCGTAGCGCGCCTTGTGCGTAGCCTCCATGATGAACGTCTGACAACACTCTTCCACGTACGAGGCGAGAGGAGTGGCGTCTGGCTCGCGCATCCGGCCTTTCACGTACGCCAAGTCGGTCAGCACGTACTCCGGCGCACCATAGCGCCACTCGATGGCATCTCCGTTCGCTGGTTCCTTCTTGATACGCGATGGCAGCTTGGCGCCCTTCGCTACCAACGCGTCGAGCTCCTGCTGCGCCTTCGCCATCCTGGAGGCCGACGCTGTGAGCGCGGACCCTGCAACAGGCACAAACAGCAGCACGTTCCCAGCAGCATTGCTCCCCTGCGACTGGCCCGACGCTGTGGACGAGCACGAGTCCATTCGATTCAGACGCGACGTCGGCCGCGACTGTGCAGGAACCTCCTTCTCCGATGCAGATGTCGGCGAGCTCTCGGTGTGCGAGGTGGGTGTTGACACTGCGGTGGCCTCGTCGTCGTCGGCCACTCGAGGCTTGCTCTGCAGCTTCCCGCCTGCATACACTCGAGGCATCTTGGCACTTGCGGGTTTCGTTGGGACTGGCTCGCTGGTCTCATCAATCAGCAGCACAACGTCTCCAGGAGCTCTGTCATCATCTCCACGCTCGCTCGCAGACTTCCCTGAACTGGCAATGGAGTCCGCCGCCCTAAGCGCGTCGTGCTCGTTCAGCGGCAGCAGCAACCGCTTGTCCGACGCCGAGGCCAATTTGCCAGGCTGACGCCTGTCGTGGCGCTTGGTCACCTGCACCTCTCGCAGCGCCTCAAGCCACTGCGCCGCCTTCTCCCCACTCTCAGCGCCGAGCCGCAACGTGATGCACTTGGACGCGGATCCGATCATGACCGAGAACGTCTTGTCACCTCCGCTGCTGCCTTCCTCCGACGATGCGTCGGCACGCAATACAGTCCCCACTAGCACAGGGCTCAGGCCACTCGCCTTGGCGACGGAGTCACCGCCGTGCGGGTCCAGCGCGTGTCCTGAGGCCAACCACAAGTTGAACGAGGTCTCGTCCTTGCAGGAATACAGCTCCGGGCAGCGGGGCGTAACGAAGTAGTAGCGCTTGTCCGCCACCTTGAGCAGTCCGCGCTTGATGGACAGGTAGCCGCTGAGCCTGACGTCCACGGCCGCCTCGGGCCGCTGGTTGCTGACCGACAGGAAGCTGGCGTTGGAGCTCATGGAGCCCCCGTGTCTCGAGCGCGTGCGTCGGCCGGCGCTGCTGCTACTGCCTTGACTGTGGCTGCTCGAGGACGAGCCGGACATGCAGATGGCCCGGTCGTCAGCGTGTCCGCTGCTGCTGTGATGGTGGCGATTGTGGTGGCTGTTGGGCCGCAGCGCCGCGGCGGCCGCAGCCGTGGAGCTGTTGACTCTGGAGTTAGAGTGCGCCCTGGCTAGCGGCCTCTGCTGGGCCCGCGGACTCTCCGGCTTGTTCACGTTGGGCACGCTGGCCGCGCGGCCCTGCGGCATGACCTTGGGGTGCGCGCGCAGCGCCGCCACGACGTCCGCGGCTTCTTCCGCCTGCGCGGAGGCAGCTGCGAGTGCGGCCAGCGCGTTGAGGCTGCCGGTCTTGCTGTTGAGGCCCCTGCTCTTCTTGGGGTTGTCGTCCTGGCCATGGCGGCGCGCGTCGGCGGCCGGCGCCGGCGCTTCGTCCCGCCTGCGCGCGGGCTCGTCCTGGTCAGCCTCGTCGACGCGGAAGCTGCGCTCGGCGGCGTCGTCCCCCGGGCCGTCGCCGGCCATTCGGCTCGCGCGGCGGCCGCGCAGCCGATGTGCCAGCGCCTTCATCCCTGTATCGAGTCCCTCCACCTATTGCCTAGCGACGCGGAAAGCGCAGTGGCCGGCGACTTATGGCGTGCGATGGCGGAGAGCGCCGTCGCTTCTCGTAATCTTGCTGACATAGGGAACATCTGCAACAGCTGCAGATGGAAGGTCCTACCCTTGGGCGCAATGTGGCGCTGCTGAAAAAGGCAACTTGGTGGTCCCGACCGGCTCCTTCTTTCGCGTCCACACGAGGCAGGCCGCGGTCCGCAGAGCGCGCGGCGAGCTACGCAATGTAATGAGCTCGCGTCTGGCCCGAGCGCTGGCCTCCACGACTTGCAGCAGGAGAACGCTCCCGAGCTATGAACCTACGAGGCGCTGCCCCCATCGTGTCTTTGGCTCGATGCTTGTGGGCCCAAGGCTCTCAAGGCTCAAGGCCAGAGGCGGCCAGGAGGGCTTTGCACCGCGGAATCCTTCAGAAATGGGGCGCTGGCCGTGAACATGCTGGCGGTGGCATTTCGATGGAACGACTCGAGCACGCCCACGATTTGGTTGCCGTGCACCGATAACGAATCGTGACGGTCGGCATTTCGGGGCGAGGGAGGTGGCTTCGCTGCAGGAATTCGTTCCCACGACGTGTGTTCGCCCATGGCATGGCCGGGAGTCTGAAGTCTGCATCTTCAGTTCGACTTGATGTGAACGTTCTGCTGGGCTCAGTTATACAATGTCCTCCCGCTTTGACTAAAAGTTGACTTTCCATGGTAAACACGCTGAATGATTCTACACTGAATCGTGAATGCAAGCACAGCTGCTGCATGACAGCGCATATGCTGCAACTCGGACACGGCGAGAGCCTAAAGGACGAATTACCAGTCAGAGCAGCGGGCTGCCACACAGCAACAAGTTGTGGTTTGATAAGCGGGATCGAAAGTGTTTGTGGTAACATGCACATGTACCATGCCGTGGGGACGATGGTATCGTTCCCTTGCTGCTCGCTAACGTTGAACTCAAACACACATGGTATCAGCTTCTCCATTGCAAAATTTAGCTGCGCACATGCGTGTTGTGAGTGCGCCACCGCTTTCTATGCTGCCGCCTTCTGGGCGATTGGTTTGGCCGGCTGCCGCATCATGAGCAAGATCAGCGCCAGCAGTTTCTCGTACGTGACCAGGGAGATCGCGGCGGTGAGCACGGTTTGCAGCAGCTTGGCCTGCAGGCCGGCGAAGTAGCCAGCCACGCCTCTGTCGGCGTAAATCTGGGCGAGACACCCAGCCAAGCTGGAGGACCGTGCGGGGTTTTCTTGCGGCGATTTATGCTGCACTCGCATGAGCGACTGCGCGACCTGAAGCGGGTACGTGACCACGGTGGTGAACGACTTGGCCAACGCTCCGAGCACGAAGATATCCAACGCAGAGAGCGCTGCTACCGCGGGGCCAGTGGCGAGACGCTTCTTTTGCAGCGCAATCTTCATCCGCTCGTAGCTGACGTAGTGGATCACCGGGTTGGACACGAGCACCAGCGATGCCAGCGTGCCGTTCCACAGCGAGAGGAAGCCTTCGTTCGCGGTGACCTTGCGCAGGCAGTCTACAGCATACACATTCACGTCAGCTAACCAGCAAGCAAAACTAACAACAATACCCATGAAAGACAATACCCATGAAAGACACGCACCAATGACACCCGAGTACTTGGCGGCGTCCTTAGACTTGAGCCGCATGTTGGCGACCCACAACGGCGCACAGATGTAGACGTTGATAACACCGGCAATGCAGGACAGCGCGAGGTTCTGCACGGGCGTGATGTTGCCGCTCATCTGTCGATTCTGCTGCTGCAGCCGCTTCAAGAGCTGCGTCTTGAGTCCATTGTAGCTGCACCACAACCGTCAGCTAGACAAGCTCCCAAGACAACACCGCCACTCAACTCAACGCACCAGAAGAAGTAAATGAAGTTCGATCCCCCGAGCGCGACCTGCGTGGACACGTGCCCCTGGTACACCTGCCACTTCTTCTGCTTGAGGATCAGCAGCGCCTGTGCCCAGAAATTCTTGGGCGCGCGCTTCACTGGCGGCTTGACCTCCAGCTTCTTGTCCTGCTCCTGCTCTGGCTCCTCCTCCAGCTCATTGGCCTCCACTGCCAGTCGCAAGCAGCACAGTACACAGCAATCTCTGGTGTCAATTCCTGTATCGGTACCACCAGCCCAGTGGAGCCTGAAGCCTTCAGGCTGCGTACCCTGCATAATGGTCTTGATCTGGTCCAGCGGGTACAGCAGCGCCATGGCCAGCATACCGCCCTGCAGTAGGTAGAGCGATAAGCACACAGGTCAGCAGACAGACACGCAGGTACACTAGGCGCTGCAGGCGGCACGCACCGCGCTGCCGGCGATCCCATGCGCCAGCGTCTCCATCTTAGGGGTGTCTCCGACTGTGACGCGAGCTTCAAGCAGAAACCTTGACGTATGCATTTCCGTCTAAGTACGAATAATGATTGTCAAAGAGGTGCGTTGACGTTGACTGCACAGCACTTGGGCAGAACAGTAACGCGTTGCGTTGCAGTGCTACGTGCGACTGCGGAGAGGCTGTGCGACTGATGCAAACGCCGTCGCTGGCAATTTTGGTGCGGACACCTTCAGGTTTGCATCGACCCGCGGCTCGAAGGGATCACTTCGGCTGGTCCGGCGGCCATGGCGACGGCACGCTCTTTGGTTGCGGCGGTGTGGCACCTCTTGTGCTGACCGCACTTCTCCTCTACGAGTAGCGATGGCGAGTGGCTGCTACGGGATCGGAGCCGTCTCGCACGCCAGTCACTCGAGTGACCGGAAGCCTGTTTCAACGCTGTCACCGCATCAACCCAGTGTCTGCATGAACCAAGCGTGGCATGGCGATCAACGTGCGCCAGGCATGCGCCTCCCCAATTGCTCGCCACCCTTGCCTTTCATCCATTGCCAGACTCCCTTGCGGGGGTTAGTGCCGATGGTAAGACGCTGGCGCGGTGATCCATGCAGAGCGATTTCCTTTCCACCCACCGTTTGAAGCAGCAGCTCAGTGTGAACACACTGTGAAGACAGCGTCTTCAATGGCATCGAAGACTCTCGAGGCAAGTGAAGCCAAGAAGTCGAGAGGCGAGCTCGAGTGCGATTTGCAACTCTGACGCACATTTCACCAATCGACTCCAATCACTTTTGGCGGGATTGTAGAAACCTTGTTTGATCACTCGCCATCCTGGTCATGACCGCTAGACGTGCGCCAGTCTCCGATCTCCTCCACCGCCCAGAGCCCGCCACTTTCCGGCCGTCGCCATGCTGGGCCGCGTGCTGAAGGAGGTGAAGCTGCCGTTCCCCGACGACTTCTTCCCGGAGATGGCGCCGTCCGCGCAGCTGGCCGCCGACCTGCAGCTCTCAGCGTCGCGGCTGCTGGCTGCGACGCTGGAGGCCGAGACGCCCGTGACGCGCTTCCACCCGAGCCAGCAGCCGGACCAGTGGAAGCTCATCGGCGACAGCAATGGCCTGCAGCTCTACCGCGAGCGCGGCTTCGCCAAGGGCAACGCCGTGCGCGTGAACGCGCTGGGCCAGATGCCCGGCAGCCTCGAGGACGTGCTGCTGGGGCTCTACGCCGCCACCAACGGCGCGCTCAAGACGCAGCGCGCCATCATGCACGGCGACTTCCTGGATGCAGCTGTGCTGCACGTGCTGGAGGAGGATCCGTACAGCGAGAACGACACGGGCTTCTCGTTCCGGTTCGCAGGGCTCAAGTGGCTCGCCAGCGCCCCCACGGGCAAGCTCGTGCACAAAAGGGATCTGTGCTGGCACGAGGAACTTGGCCGCACGCAGGACGCCAACGGAGACGAGGTGGGCTACCTAGTTATGCAGTCCGTGAGGGTGGACGAGTGTCCGCCGTTCGAGCAACAGGGACTCACGAGGTCCACCGCTTCGGTGTGCTACATCTTCCGCCCGCTCCCGAACAACCTCGTGGCGATCTACATGAAGGGCCAGCACGCGGTCGGAGGCAAGTCGAGGGCCTGGAGTGCAGACGCCATCATGGCAGAGCTCTGGCTGGGCGTCGCTAGTGCGCTGGAATGCACCAAGGCCAAGCGACTGTCGAAGCTCGTGAGCGGCAAGGAGATGTTCGTCACCAGCGCACAGTACGTGGTCACTGTCTTGCGTGTGCTGCATCTTGTACTAATGAAGTTATTGCCGTTTCTTACAGGAGCAAAACGTGCGATATCTGCGACTCGAAGCTCAAGATGCTCAAGAGCAACCAGAACTGCAAGATCTGTGGCAAGAACGTGTGCGACCGCTGTCGGATGACCAAGCTCATCTACCCGTCGCGCAACACGGGGAACTTCCCTTGCAGCTACTTCTTCTGCAAGCCGTGCTTGAACGACGCAAAGGAGAAGCTGTATGGTCGTGGTGCCACGCGCGTGAGTTTCCACTCGGAGGACTCGTCAGGGCGATCAGGATCGAATCGATCCGGGTCGCCACGTTACGCGCGCGCTCCATCGACTGGCCGACCAGGACTCTCAATGATGTCATCGGCGTCTGACCCCACCCCGGGACATCGTCAGCGAGCGCCGTCGCGTGACCCGGTGGGGTCGGCTACAATGCCATCATTCAGAGCTCGAGGAGGTCGGCCGTTAAGCCCACGCAGCAGCTCTAGCAGCTACTACAGTGCTCGAGCTACGACCTCGTCGGATCCGTCGATGTCCGTGTGCAGCGCGTCTTCGACGACTGGAAGAGGATTTAGCCAGCTTAACGACAACCTCAGCAGCTCTTCTGGTGCTCTAAGTATTAGAGTTTACCAGCGAACGTCGGGCCGACCATCAGGCCAGTCAGTCGAAAGTCACGCGGCTGCAAGTCGGCTCAAGATCCAGCGCTCCGGGAGCGATGCGCTTCGTCGCAATGCAGCATCCAGAGCTTACACGACCAGCCGAATGCCAGCTCTCCCGGCCAGTCAAGCTTCCAGCGGTGGCATTTACACGGGCAACCAGTCCATTGACAGCACGTACGATGTCGAAGGGGGTGAGACCTACCGCGGCCGTGGTATTATGAGCGATGGCAGCGATATGAGCGAAGGTTCGTCAGATGAAGAAGACATGCAACTCACAAGCTACAGCAACCGGAGGCAACAACCCGTTAACATTTACGACGTCGATGAAGGCAGCGTGGTCGAGATCAACCGCGATTCCTGCTCCAGCAGCGACCCGTCAGTTGAGCCCGAGCCGGTCGACGTGTTCGAGGAGGACAAGCTCAAGTACATCAACTCATTCCGCTCTAACGGCACGACGGCTTCGTCAAACGGCTCAAGTGATCAGGAAAACCTCATGGAACGACTCATGCAGATCAACATGGCGGCTGAAGCAACGTATTTGATGACCAAGTATAATTCCAACATCCAGGGAAACGCATCAAGATGGGCATTCAGGGCAAGGCGCGGAAGCGAGACAAAGGGAAACTACCCCTCTTGCACCATATTAGCGCACACATTTGTTCTAACTTAACCCCTGAAACAAGCAACAGTTCCTTAAGCCACAAATATCGTAGCATTTGCTTTACTGCACAGGCTTCTTGCCGAGGCGTCTCAAGTGCGCCATTTGCCGGCGATACTCCATGATAGGAACGGCCGGGCTCCCACCTGTACGAGCATCACAACAACAGTCAACCCCCGCGTCTAAAACAACTACGCATGGTATCTTCGTACCGTAAGTGGCGTTCGACTCGAGGTGGTTCATCACGCCACTCTTGGCAGCGATACGAACGTTGTCGCCGATCTTCAGATGCTGCGCCACGCCAACCTGTCCGCCAATGTAGACGTTGTTCCCCAATGTGGTGCTGCCAGCAATACCGGTCTGAGCCGCAATGACGCAGCCTGTTCCGAGCTGAACATTGTGGCCGATTTGAATCTGCTTATCAAGACATCGTTAGAGAAGAGAGAGATGGTATTAACGTTGAGAGCGCAGTATTCGCTCTGACCAGGTTGTCGAGCTTGCAGCCTTTGCCGATCACCGTCTTGCGCCAGCTCCCGCGATCAATTGCGCAGTTCGCACTATCAACCATAGCAACGATACACTCCAGTTAGCGTCGCTGTAGTTAGCTTAACGACTAACGCCACCTTACGCACCCGATCTCGACGTGGTCGTGGATCTCAACACTCAGCTCCTGCGGCTTCTTGGCGTGCTCGCCACTGGCATCCAGCATGAACCCGAAGCCGTCCTGGCCGATGCGAGCGCCCGGGTGAACCACCACTTTGCTGCCAATGGTGCAGTTCTGCAGCGTCACGTTGGCACCAATAGTCGTGTCGTCCCCAACGACCACGTCCTCCCCAATTGTGGTGAACGCGCCAATGCGGCAGCCTCTGCCGATCTATTATAACCACAGCATTGCAATCGACACAGCGAACAGGTTAGGGGTACCAATCCCATTGCAGCGACTGCTGTAGACGAGTAGGAGCCTGCCAAACCTTCGCGGAAGGGTGGATGGAAGTGTTGGGGAACGCTGCTGTGCCATTCGACAGCGATGTCGACAGCGCGCGAGACGATTTCGACGCGAGCTCCGACAGTTCAGAAGCTGCTGCGCCTCTGCGAGCTATTGCAGGCGACAGCACCGAGCACTGGCGCGCGCAGCGGCCAGCAGTCTGCATGCGCACAGTCCACATCCCAGCGCCACACACGGCGATCTCAACTGCCAAAAGTTATTGAGCGGTGGTGAAGTTACCGAGTATCTTCAGACATGGCTACACTCGAAGAGCTCAAGGACGTGGCGCTGCCAGTGGCAGCCTGCCACGGAGGACTCGACGATGCAAGCGGCGGGGTTCATCATTGCTGTGTGGGCAGCGATCCCACTCTGACCAGCTTTGAGCGTCGTGACCGCCACAACTGTCCCCGAGCCTCGCAGCATCAATTCGTTCCAAGTCACGGGCGCTGCGTTCGATGAGTTGATGACACCAGCCAGGCTCTCGCACTGCGGTCTTCCCTCCCTCGTCCTTGAGCTGAGCGGAGGCGCTTCAGCTTCCGCGCTCTTCACAATCCAAGTCGCAGCGTCTCGCTCAAGTGCACACTCGACCGGTAACCATGGTGTCCAAGATGCTCAAGCTCTTCTCCCCACTCACGCTCGGCGGCAAGAGGAACCCGATCCAGCTGCAGCACCGCGTGATCATGGCGCCGCTCACGCGACTGCGCACGGGCGAGCAGGGCGTCCCCACCGACCCCGTGATCGAGTACTACTCGCAGCGCACCACGCCCGGCGGCCTGCTCATCGCTGAGGCCACCAACATCAGCCCCACGGCTCGCGGCTACTACGGATCCCCTGGTCTGTACACGCGCGAGCAGGTGCAAGGCTGGAAGAAGGTCACGGACGCCGTGCACGCCAAGGAGGGCAAGATCTTTGTGCAGCTCTGGCACTCGGGCCGTGTGGGCCACAGTATGAACCAGCCGAACGGGGAGCAGCCCGTGTCGTCGTCGACGATTCAGCTGAACGACGGCCAGTCGTCTCCTGTTACGCGTGACGGCGTGAGACGCTCGTACAGCGTCCCGCGCGCCCTCGAGACGCACGAGCTCCCTGGTATCGTGGCCGACTACAAGCGCGCGGCGGAGTACGCCATCGAGGCGGGCTTTGACGGCGTGGAGCTGCACGGCGCCAACGGATACCTGCTGGAGCAGTTCCTGTGTGACAGCGTCAACAACCGCACGGACGCGTACGGCGGCAGCATCGAGAACCGCGCGCGACTGACGCTTGAGGCGCTGGACGCTGTGCTGTCGAGTCTGGACTCGAGCCAAGTGGCCATCCGCGTGTCGCCCTTCGGCAACACGTTCGGCTGCACGGACTCGACCCCCGCGGAGACGTACAGCTACCTGATCAAGCAGTTGAAGCCGCTCAACCTGGCCTACCTGCACATCGTCGAGCCGCGCGGCCTTCACCCGGCGGCGCCAAACGTGCCTGAGGGCGGCACTACGACGTTCACCCGCGCTCTGTATGACGGCGTGCTCATGACTTCGTCGGGCTACGACCGCGCCGAAGGCGTCAAGGTCACGGAGAGCGGCCTGGCCGACTGCGTGGCGTACGGCCGCTCGTTCATCTCGAACCCGGACCTCGTGCGCCGACTGGAGCTCGACGCGCCCTGGAACGAGTACGACTACCAGACCTTCTACCCGAATCCGACGCTGCCGGAGTCCGCGGGCTACACCGACTACCCGGCGCTCGAGCTGAAGGCGAAGCTCTGATAACTCGAGAAAGCGTGAAACCCACCGATCGATCGAAGTCTACGTAGTGGCGCAGTCTAGCTAATTCACAAGTAATAACGTCCATGTGCGCACGTGTAGTCTGTGTGAATGTTATCGGAGCTCTTGGCTCGAACACGTTGACGTCAACACGCACAGCTGCTTGGATGTGCCAAGCTCGCTTCAGTTCCCAAGTTGCAGTCTCCCTCACAAGTGAACGCCTCCAAGTGGCCATGTCTTCATCAACCCCGAAACTCTTCACCCCCCTGACGCTCGGCGGCAAGAAGAACCCCGTGCAATTGCAGCACCGCGTGGTGATGGCGCCGCTCACTCGTCTGCGCACGGGGGAGGAGGGTGTGCCCACGGCTCTCGTGGCCGAATACTACGCGCAGCGCAGCACGCCCGGCGGCCTGATCATCGCTGAAGCCACCAACATCAGTCCCACCGCGCGCGGCTACTTCGGTGCTCCCGGGCTGTTTAGTGCCGAGCAGGTCGAGGGCTGGAAGAAGGTGACGCGCGCGGTGCACGCCAAAGGCGGCAAGATCTTCGTGCAGCTCTGGCACACGGGGCGTGTGGGTCACCCGTTGAACCAGCCGAACGAAGTGCTGCCCGTGTCGTCGTCTGCTGTCGGACTTGGAGACATAAAGACATCGGCCGTCACCCGAGAGGGGAGACGCAAGTACGTCACGCCGCGCGCGCTGGAGACTCACGAGATCCCGGGCGTCGTCGCCGACTACAAGCGCGCAGCAGAGAACGCCATTGCCGCTGGATTTGACGGCGTCGAGCTGCACGGCGCGAACGGATACCTGCTGGAGCAGTTCCTGTGTGACGGCGTGAACAAGCGCACCGACAGATACGGCGGCAGCATTGAGAACCGGGCCAGGTTGATGCTCGAGGCGCTGGACGCCGTGCTGTCGAGTCTGGACTCGAGCCAGGTGGCCATCCGCTTGTCGCCGTTTGGCGTCACCTTTGGCTGCACGGACTCGACGCCCGAGGAGACGTACGGCTACGTTCTGGAGAAGCTCAGCGCGCACGACTTGGCCTACGTGCACATCGTGGAGCCTCGCGGCTTCCACTTCAGAGGGCCGCGGGTGCCCAAGGACGGCACGACGCCGTTCTGCCGTCTGCGCTACAACGGCGTGCTCATGACGTCGTCTGGATTCGACCGCGCGGAGGGCATTAAGATCACGGAGAGCGGCGCCGCTGACTGCGTGGCGTACGGCCGGCCCTTCATCTCCAACCCGGACTTGGTGCGCCGTCTTCAAGTCGACGCGCCGTGGAACCCCTGGGACCGCAAGACGTTCTACATGCCGGCGAGCGGACCGCTCTCGCTCGGATACACAGACTACCCGACGCTGGAGAACAAGTCCTCGCTGTAGGCCATTGCTGCATTTAGCTAGTCGACTGCAACCATTCGATTAAAATTCAGCCGTGGGACGAGACCACCTCGTTCGTCTACAGCCTGAACGTTGAAGTTGAATCGCTGCAACTAGATGCGAGTCCGCCAATTCCTACTGCGCTCTAGCTACGAGCGCAAAAGCGCTGCACTCTCACATCATACCCAGAAGCCTCGAGCTGGTGTCCTACGGAGCTGTACCCATTCGTGCATTGCGAGCCCCTCCGTGCATTGCGTTCCTCGACAGCCGACTGCTGAATTTCACTACGCGCCGCGAGCTTTCACCAAGGATTTGAACAACTTCAACTACAGTAGACACAGGGTAGAGTCGCCCCAGCACAACAACAACAACAACTGCGAACACCAGCATCAATCGCCGGCGCTGCGTGTGCGACCACGTCCATCTTGTCCTCCTTCGGTGTCCAGTTCCAGCGCGTCAATCCCGCCGTATCCTTTCTGCGGCCAATCACCGTGGTCATTCGTGATCATCACTTGTCAATTCGCCGATTCCAGCGCGCATCAACTTCACTCCATTGCCATGAGCAGCGGACGCAGCACCGAGGACCTGCGCGCGCGTCTGCAGTCTCTGCGTGCGTCACGACAGTCCACACAAGAACCAGTTCGGGACTGGGGCGACACGTTCCAGCTGGACGAGCTCGAGGAGCTGCAGTTGATGCTGGAACAGGACGGAGGAGGCGGCGACGCCAGCAGCAACGCCGAAGAGTACGACGCCGCGCCGTCGTCGGGTCTGCCGACCCCGGACGGCCCCGACGTCTGGCGGGACACGAGACCCACGAGCCACTCGTACGTGGACGAACCGCACGCCAACCAGCCCATCGAGCGGCAGCTCTCGTATCGCCAGCCAGGACTCAACCCGGCAGCGGAGGAGACGTACGAGGCGGCCTTCCGCCTCATCCAATTGGCCGCGGAGGCGGAGCGCGGAGGCAATCCGCTGCAGGCCATCCAGCTCTACACGGACGCGGGGGACGTGCTGATCAAAGTGGGCAAGAGGGAACCGGACCCGCTGCTGAAGCAGGGCATCCGGGAGAAGGCCAATGAGATCATGAAGCGCGCCGAGGAGCTAGACGAATGGTACTATTCGGTGCAGGAGAGCGCGCGCAAGGCGGCGCTGCCCCCACAGCTGCAGATCCAGAGGACGCAGGTGCCAAGAGTGCAGGAGGCGTGGCAGGGACGCAAGCCGACGCTGAGTCACGCGCCGGAGTTCACGCACATGCGCTACACTGCCGTGTCGACGAAGGACCCCGTCAAGTTCTCGGACGACGGCTTCCAACTGCGCGTGGAGGAGGCCGGCAAGAAGATCCGCGTGTTTATCACCATCACCATGTACAACGAAGAAGGAAGCGAGCTGCAGGGAACGCTGAAAGGCATTGCAAGGAACTTGGAGTTCATGGCGGAGCAGTGGGGCGACCGCGCGTGGGAGAGCGTCGCTGTCGCTGTGGTGTCTGACGGTCGCACGAAGGCTAGCGCGTCCTGCTTGGACTTCTTGACTGGGTTGGGGGCGTTCGACGAGGAGATCATGACGGTCACGAGCATGGGCGTCGACGTGCAGCTCCACTTGTTCGAGGCCACGGTGCAGCTTGTGCGTGACGACAACTTCGAGTCGTTCTACCCGCCGATTCAGCTCATCTACGCGCTTAAAGAGAACAACGCAGGCAAACTGAACTCCCACCTGTGGTTCTTCAACGCCTTCTCGGAGCAGCTACTGCCGACGTACACTGTGCTGGTGGACGTCGGGACAATCCCAGGGCCCACCTCCATCTTCAAACTCGTCCGCAGCATGGACCGCAACCCGCAGATCGGTGGCGTCGCTGGAGAAATCGCCGTCGACCACCCGAACTACTTCAATCCGGTCATCGCGGCGCAGCACTTTGAGTATAAAATCTCCAACATCATGGATAAGTCTCTCGAGTCCGTGCTGGGCTTTATCAGTGTATTACCTGGCGCGTTCTCGGCCTACCGGTACGAGGCCATCCGCGCGGAGAAAGGAGTGGGCCCGTTGCCTGAGTACTTCAAGAGCCTCACGACTTCGACAAGGGATTTAGGGCCGTTCAAGGGCAACATGTACCTCGCCGAAGACCGTATTTTGTGTTTTGAGTTGCTAGCGCGCCGTGGTCGGAACTGGACGATGCACTACGTGAAGGATGCTATTGCACGCACCGACGTCCCTGAAACATTGGTGGATTTGATCAAGCAGCGACGCAGGTGGCTCAATGGGAGCTTCTTCGCGGGATTGTTCGCGATCAGCAGCTTCAGTCGCGTCTGGAAGGAGAGCAGCCACAGTTTATCGCGCAAGATCGTTCTCACGCTGCAGTTTATTTATTTGGGCGTGCAAAACCTGCTGAGCTGGTTCTTGTTGAGCAACCTGTTCCTGACGTTCTACTACGTGTTGACGCTGACGCTGTACAGCAAGTACCCCGCGTTGTTGGCTATCGTGCTGGGTATTTATCTCGCCATTGTGGGCGGAATCGTGGTGTTTGCTCTCGGTAATCGCCCCGAGAAGCGCACGGCGGCATTCTACTCGTTCAGCTACGTGTTCATGGGTCTCGTCATGCTCGTGGTCTCCGTCATCTCGATCTACGGCCTCGTGGCGGACGTTAGCGTCACGGATCCGCGAGAAGACCTGGCGTCGTGCAGCGTCTCGAACTTTGAGTTGGTGGGGGGAGTCGTTACGGCCATCGGCCTGGTCTTCGCTTCCGCCTTCATCCACGGCGAGTTCTCGGTTCTGCTCAGCACGCTCCAGTACTACTTCATGCTGCCTACGTTCGTGGTAAGGCCTGCTGACTCTCCTTAGTATTGCTGCGAACTTGTTGTTAACATTCACCTTTTGTTGCTTGTGTTGCTGTAGAACATCCTGGGCATCTACGCTTACAGCAACTTGCACGACCTGAGCTGGGGCACGAAGGGGCTGGAGACAGCAGGCCACGGCGCAGCAAAAGTGGCGCAGGGCAATGGCAACCTGAAGGAGATCGTCGCGCAGCAGAAGCGCATCGAGGCCGAGAAGCAGCGCGCCGCCCAGGAGAAGGAGGACGTGGACAACAGCTTCCGCGCCTTCCGGTCGTCGCTGCTGCTCTTCTGGCTCGTGACGAACGCCGTGTGGATGTACTGCATGACCTACTTCGTGTCGAGCTCGTGCTACCTCAAGTTCATCTCGTACGTCGTGGCAGCCTTCAACGTCGTGCGCTTCCTCGGGTCCGCCGTGTTCCTGTGCTTCCGCATCGCCCGGCGACTGGGAACCTGCGGCGCCTCACGTTCTGGTAAAGCTGGCCGCAACTATCAAGCACATTTGCCGGCCGAGTGGCAGGCGCACTACAAACGCAGCAGCAACGCAACCACCGAGGCCACAACAACCGGCAACGGCCAGCAAACCTACGTCGGTCTCAACATCTCGGACCTCAGCTCCCCCGCCGCCACCAACTACAGGAACATGGACGAAGTTCGCTAACGCTAAGCTTGGTTCAATACAACTTACTTGTTGCGCTTGTCCAGCATTGCCTGTTGCAGTTGAATTATAATCCTGAACGTTATCCTGTACGTTAACCTGTACAGTACCCGATTAGCCTGTATATGGACCCGTGTCGACTACCGAGATACTATGTACAGCACACAACTTTGGTCAAAAAGTTTTGTCGTGATGCTGGACATGCTGGGTCCGCAGTGGCGCGACCCCATGCAGTGGGTCTTTGTTTGCGCAGCCTCGTTCGTGCGCGCGATCAGCTGCTTCATCCGCTACGCGGGGGTCGTCTGCGTGGCGGTCGGCATGGGTGCGAGCGCTCAGCCTCGTTCTCAGCTCTAATCATAAACGATTTTTTCTGATTGACATTGTGCCCAACGTCAAATTTCCTAATTGATAGCGCTGATTTTCCTGGTGGGGAGCGTGTTCATGCACGCAATCATCCCCATTTTGGCGGAGACAACGCTGCAGGTAGAACGGGGTAGAATGTGGGGGTGGGTTGCCATGGCGAGGGTGTTCGTTCTAACTGGGTTGTTGTTGGGTGTTGTTCAGTTGATATGCCACTTGGCGGTGGCGATGGTACTGCTCTTCAACATCTACTTTAACTACGCGCTGTGCATCGCCACGGACCCGGTAGCAATTAGAGTTACAATGTCATGGTATTGTGGTGGTCGATGCGTTCTACTCACTCTACCTCTGTTTTGATCAGGGGGTTATTACGGCCAAGTGGAAGGACGAGGCGGATTTCTGGGACGTCGAGGCGGAGAACGCTAACAACGAGGGAGAAGACGAAGAAGAAAGTGATCTCGAGCAAGGAGAAGGTGACAGTGAAGAGGAGAGCGCGGAGACGGAGCTGCTCCCAAGGATCCGACCGAGTGCGCTGACCCCGGACGGAAAGAAGGGAGGGGGTCGTGTGCAGTTACCGAGGGTGCAGCTTGTGGACCCGCAGAGTGTCGCGAGACAGAGAGGCCGCTACCCGAACGCTGGGGATGGAATCACGTTCTGCAGGAGGTGTCGCCATTTCCGACCGCCTCGAGCTCACCACTGCTCCGTATGCGACCGGTGTATCGCTCACTTGGACCACCACTGCCCCTGGGTCAACAACTGCATCGGACGTGACAACTACCGGGTACGAAGACTTGGAGGGCATTAAGATTGTTTACTGAGGCGGCTGTATCTAACCTGGTTGGATTGTTGCTGCGTAGTATTTCTTCACCTTTCTGGTGTGGCTGGCGGTGGGATGCTACTACGCAGCCTACATGAGCTACAGGGCAGCCTACACGGACCTGACCCGCGAGCAGTACGCCAAGGTACGTGGTCTGCATTATTTGCATGGTTTACCCGGATGGTAACATTTGGTACTGTATCACTTTTGTAGATGCTCGTGCTCGCTCAAGTAAATTCTCTTCACATTTCAGCCTCAAACACGCTTCAGTTCGCCTTCGCGATGTCTGGTGCCGCGGGCTTGGCTGTGAGCATCCTCGCAACGTGGCACATCTATCTTATCGCCACAGCACAGGTGAGATACTGGGCATTCACTGATGATTATCTACCTGGATGCTGAGTTGTATTTGTGTTGCTTAGACGTCGGTGGAGCTGCAGATCAATCGCCATCCGCGCAATCGCCGTCTCCATGGCGGAAAAGTGGTCAGTCCATATACAACTGGCAGCATACACGGCAATTGGGAGCTCGTCTTCGGCCAGTGCAAGTACAAGATTCTGTCGCTGATGCCGAGCACGCGCCTTCCACCGAACCCGCGAACTCTTAACAAGAGCAAGCGGCGCGCCGCTGACAGGGTACAACCCGCTATCGCCGCAGGATCTCATGCTCCTGACGCCATGGTATAACGAAGGAAGTGCAGTTGAGCGATACACGTTTATGGATCCATTAGACAGGGTGCCAGATAATCTAAGGCTGGCTGGTGCGGGTGAAGGTGTAGATGCAGTACACGTCGCTCATCTCGTTGAAGTGCAGAGCGAACAGTTCAGCCACGGCGTCGTTGCCCACGAGCGGGTTCGTCTTGTAGTCCTCGGGCACCTCCTCCACTTCGCAGGTGAAGCCGCGAGCCTCCATCGCCTCCTTGAACTCCACGAGCGAGTGCCGAGCCTGGGAAGCAACGTGCACGAACCGACCTTCAGCAGCCAGCATACCGTCCACGACGTTGACGAGCACCGGCACGATCTCCTGGTGATACACGAGGTCGGAGCCGAAGAGCACGTCGAACTTGTCGCCGTCACAGCTGATGGGCCAGGTCTCGCGCTGAGCCCAGTCGATCGCCTCAACCTGAACAATACCATCCTCGCTCGCCTTGCTCTCCTTGAGAGCCTCCGCCTGCTCGCGCTGCGCACGAATGGCCTTGCAGTCGGGCTTGTGCTTCTTCCACGCCTTCTTCTGGCACTCGCGAGAGCAGTAGGCGACCGATCTGCAGCCGCCGCACGTCATCAACTTGCCCTCCGGGTTGTCCGGGGTGAAGCGCTGAACGGCGCCACACCGGCCGCAGCAGTCAAGCACGGGGGCCTCCTGCTTCTCCTCATTGTCCGCTCCGGCCTGCTTGTCTGCGGACTTCTTGTTCAGCTCAACGTTGTGCTCGAGGTTCTGGATGGTGTGCGCGAACAAGTCGGACAGCACGACGCGCGCGGCGTTCGTGTACTTGTGCACAGCGAGGCCGCTGACGCCGCAGCCCGAGCCCAGCTCGCACACCTGCTTGCCGTCGAAGATGTCGCGGTGGTCGATCACCCAGCGACTCAAGATGAGCGCCGCCGACCAGATGGACACGCCCGTGATGTCCTCCTCGGCAGTGGAGCCGAACGCGTCCTTGCTCCACTCCAGCGCCAGCTCCCTGGCGCGCAGCGTCGGCAGGCCGGGGGCGAAGTTGAATTCTAGCACGGTCTCCTGCAGAACCTTGGGCGAGTTGCTGTCCGACTCGTCTCCGTCCTCCTCCACCTCCTCCTTGATGGCGTCCTTGCCCATGCCCGTGCCCTCCGCCAGACGCTCCTCCGACGCCGAGCTGTGCTCCAGCAGCATGGCCACTGCACGATGAGTGAGTATCAACACTGTCACCACCAGAAAACTTTAACACCTATTTCACAACGTACAGATCTCCGTGTCCTCGCACTGGAAAGCCTCCGTGACACAGCCTCGGCCGAAGTTGTTGCGCGCCAGCACGTCCAGGTCCTTCACGCCGTCCACCAGCAGCTTGACCACCTCGCGGTGCTTGTTCTGCACGGCCCAGTCTGCAATAAAACATAATTCAATCAGCTTCAAATGACCCTCATATAAAAAAAATCTGCCTGCTTTGCACGTACGCAGAGGCAGGTTTCCGCTGGCGTTGGGCACGTGGCGCGCGCCGTTGTTCAGCAGTTCGCGGACGCACTCCGCGTAGCCATTAGCACAAGCTGCAGCGATGCAAAAGATAAAAGCCCAATCAATTGCAACAATGTCAGTGGCTTTGAAGACGGTCGAGGTGAACATGTTCAATAGACCGCACGCACCCATGTGCAGCGGCGTGTTGAGCGTCTCCGGTTGCACGAAGTTCACGAACGCATCTCTCTCGGCGCCGTCCACCGACTGCAGCAGCGTCTTGAGCTCCTCCTCATCTCCAAAGCGCGCGCACTTGAGCACTTCCTCCGCCATGGCTGTCAAGTCTCTGCTACCAGATGAGGTTATGATGGAGCTATGAGCCATCCGTCGCACGGGCCAATGAGAAATCGAGGGGATTTTGGGTAAATATGGTGTTTTTAATGACATGATGTTCATTAGTCAAAACCTGATTCCCTGTCTTTACTGACTGACTACCTTTTGACCTTCTCGTTGAGCAATAGAAAATCTCGCACAGAGATGAAGGCGATTCTGCGCGGCGTGGCGACATTCGCAGACGCATCGTATCACTTCATTTCGTGCAAGGCGAAGAAGCTGAGTATCCTGCTGAAGGATCGGGTGAGCTCGAGGCAATGGTAAGAAAGGCATGTGTACGGGCATTTCGTTGGGTGTTCATTCCACACCCCCGACAATCCCCATCCAGGATGCGTCCACTGAGGAGTATGCCAAGGTAAAAAGGTGGTTCATGTTTTACTGTTTTCCTGCTCCTTCTTAACCGATGTTTTGTTGGCTGCCAGCTCGTTGATGAGGCTTTGAGAAACTCAATCGACCAGACTGACGATTATTCAGCCGATTCAAGCATCGACCCCGGCAGTTCGGATGAGTCTGGCTCGACACGCACGGGCACGCCATCTATAGGCGGGATTGCAGCTGATCTGGAGTACACCTCAAGCGAGAACGCTGGAATGAATTGCAAGGGCCAAATCTGCTGGAGCTGGATCGATGCGAATGGGTTCGAGCTCTCGGGTGGGAACTTCGGGATACGCTACCTTGTGGACGTAGTACGTCCTGAGTCTGGTAGAGTTCTTAACGCCCACGGCTTGATTGAACTGCAGCTCAATGGGAAGGGTATCCGCCGCGATCGTGCAGTGCCCATTGCGGGGAAGCCCTGCAGTGCTTGCAGTGCTTCCCGCGTTCGTAGCTCGCAACTGAAGAAGAATGACGTGCTGACTGTGGCTGTCGAGAGTGCTCTGAATATTGCGGCTGCGCTCACTATTGTACAAGTCAGGGACTAACTCCTGCGGCTTAGTCAAGGCAAAGGCGTACATCGACACATCTCGTTCTATTCACAGTTTTTTTCTCGGAAGGCTATTCACAACGTCGTTTCTTCATTTTTCTCTATGCGCACCCTTGGGTCCACGATCGTGACGGCTGAAGCCTTTTCAGTTTGTTGCCAGGTGATGGCTCTATGTCATGCTCGCACTCATGGTCTCCAGCCTTCTCAGCTTCGGGTTGGGTCTCAGCATCATGCAATAAGTCGATATCTGACTCGCTGAATCGGTGCTGGGCCGGCGTCGACGTCCTCACTGCTCGAGCCGACGAAACCTCCACCATGGACCTGCGCAGCTGGTTGATCGCTCGGTGGGTCGATTCACCGACGCAGAGCTGCTTGGCGCGCGTGGTCAGCGCGGTACCCGCGCCGATTAGACCCGTCGACAGCGACGTAAGCCGCGAGCCCCAGCGACTCGTGCTAGTCATCGACTTCTTGTCCGGACACGAGTTTCGCCACCGCGGCGCTGAGCGGCTGGGCTGGTCACACCAGTCGTCGAAGTCGTCTTCGGCGTAGGCGAGAATGGACGCGCGCTCGCTGAAGCCGCGAGTGAGATGGAGGACGTGATGGCACACGAACCACCCGCCACATGCGTTGCGCACAGCCACAGCAACGGCCGGCACCCGCATGCATGGCGCGCACGTGAGTGCTCATAACGCTGCGCTGGATCCGCGAGCACTTGTCAAGCGTGGCGCTGGCGGGGTCGAGTGCGAAGGGAATTTCTCGTTGCTGCTGCGGCGGCGGCTCGACTGGCAGGCGAGAAGTCGTCATCGGTCCTTCATCCCGCCGCGAAAAGTGCGCATATAGGGGTGCCCTTTCCGAAAGGCCACCTGCTATCGGCTATAGATCGAGGTTATTCTACTCTGGAGGGGAATCTTTATGCTCCAGAGGTCACACGAAAGTTCCAGTCGTCCTCGTCGGACGAGCGCAACGGCGACGTCGAGATGGACGCCCCCGTCGCCAGAGCACAGGATCGAGTCCAGACCTCCGCCGAGGTGTTCAACGACGCTCTCGCCGATGCGATGGGCTCACAGAGATCGCTTGAGCGAACCTCTACCCTCCCCGCGATGCCTCAACTCCCTGCTCGATCCGTACCGTCGGTGACAGGGGAGCCTGAGTTTGGGACGGGCACGCCAGTGAGAACGGCAGGTTCGTCGCCCGAGGCCATGAGTGTGGACGGAGAGGAGAAGGACGAAGAGGAGAAGGAGCCCGAAGAAGAGAAGGAGACTGAGTCCTTGGAGGACGCTATCGGGGCTGCTGTGCAGGCGGAGCTCGACAAAATAAGGACCGAAACCCCCGAGCAAGCTGGAGAGCGCGCCGCCAACGCAATCATCTTCATCGAGCTCAACACGGATGGCAAGAAGGGCAGTACCCCAATCCCCACGATTGCGGGGGTATACTTAGTGGAACTCCTGAGGTCGGCATCCATTCTTCTGCCTCTGATGAACAGCAGCTGGGTGGAGAACAGCAAGGCTTGGAAAAAGAACAAGTTCACAATAACAACGAGAGTCTTCAAACTAGGTTAGATTTTGACGAGTAGATTTGGTTTTTGACAATACTGTCAAAAACGTCAATTTGATACTAACATTGTTTTCCTAATCTATAGGGGAGGCCGGAAACATGAACAGCCGGTTCGACACTTTACATGGCAATAGAGACTGCGGTTTGTACGCGAAGAAATTGGCCTGGAGGTTCGGAGTCAAGGGCATGGAACCGAGCGTGCGCTTCGACATGGAAAAGGCCTTCAAAGCCAAACTGCGTCATATGGGCTTACACCTCGATGTCGACAACCACAACGAGTTCGTGTACTGCGAGAAAGCGGATGGCATCGACAAACTGAGAGATGCAATGAAGGAGACTATGGACGAGTTCAAAGAGAAAGTTCGAGCAGAGGCGACAGCTGATCACAGGGTGTTGCAGGCGCTAGCTGACGAGGACCCCGAACGTGCAATCGTGAAACTACAAGAGATGAAGAGTCGGAGTTCCGCAGCTGGCCTGAACGCGGAGCAGCAATTCGACGACCTCCGTGCTAGCGTGGACGCTGTTCGTGCCGAGCTAGCTGTTATGAAGACCGAGCTGCAGATCCTCAAGACTTCAGTGAACACACTAATTGCCGCACAAGCAACTTCGACCCACTCGTTGACTGAAGACATTGCAAAATTGGTTCGAGGATTGGTGCATCACCGACAGCAAGCCCCAGGACACCAACAGCAGTCGGAAGGGGCCGGTGTCTGTCAAGTCATCGTGCTGCCCGAGAACCAGCTTCGCCCCGGACTCTCGCAAAGAAAGTCAACGTCGCTCGGTCGTTACTCGTGTAGCCATCTCGGTGCGAGATTCCTGCGTTGTGAGCAACGCGCGCCGGTGGTCAAGCTTTCCTCGTAAGTCTAACTTGACGGGTTAGCGGGCATGGAAGACTGCTCTTCACGACGGAAGCAGGGCCGTCCGATGTAGACAGCGTGCTTGCAGTCAATTTATGCTGTGTGCTTTGCACAGCCGTGACGGTGCATCAGTGCGTGATAGCAGGCGCTCGAGCCGTTATCGGGGATCGTTCAGCGACCGTGCGGCGATCAGGAGCCTGTGGACGAACGCGTCGGTGCTGGAGCTCGCCGAAACGGAACTCGCAGGGCCCAAACTCAGGTCGGGTGCGCGGATCGATTGCTCTCAAAAGATGTATCCAATCCACTTCAACTTGAAGACGCATCATGTACAATACGAACATGATTTTGACAAATAAGAAATAATCCGGCTTGTCAAATCTGCCGCAGACAACCTGACGCCGATGATTCTGCTGCTCGTGTTGATGGCGCTTTCCCTTGCGGGAGGCGGCATTGGACTCGATGCTGCTGAGCACGACGCTGCCATCGGGAGCTTCCTTCGAGAGCGGTCCCCCTGGCAGCCCATGTGCCTCTACACCTTCGACGACCCAGACATCGGCAGTACCATCGCGAACCGAGTGCCCGGCGGTGCCTGTCCGTTCGAAGCCCTGCAGCCCGACAACCAGCTCGTGTCAAGCTTGAACACCGCCACTTCGTTCTGGCAGCTCGGAGTTCACCTGGCCGAGGCTCCAAACAACGACACCACGCGCGTGCAACTTTCATCGGTCAGCTCCGTCTCGGCGCGTGAGTTCTTCACGGTGTCGGCTGTAAGGAACGACTCCGTTAGTGGATCAGGTGTGACGTTCGAGATGGTGATTCGACGTCGCGCGAAGAGCAACCAGAGCATGACGCTGTTCTCCATCGCCAACGAGTACGACAACTGCGTGGACGCTGGCTTTCGTCTGGATTTGAACGAGCACCAAGTGTTAGCGTTCATCTACTTCGTACCTGTACTGGAGGACGGGGGTGAAGCGGGAGTCGAAGCGTGCTACGAGCAGCGGCTCTTCTCCGTGGACACTTCTGCCGCCTGTCAGCTACCGCAACTGCTTGAGCCGGTAGAGCGTACTCCGGCCGTACAGATCACTGTCACGCTAGACCCATCAAGCGATAGGGGCCATTGGAAAACCGACTTCTACATGAGCTACACGGACGCGGAGACGATGAAGAGAGTTGACTGTGTGGTGCATGACGAGCAACAGCCGCCCAACGCGCAGGTACTGAACAACCTCATTGAAGGCAGGTACAAATTGTACTTGGGCAACAGTCCGCGCAACGTCAGTTCTCCGCGGAAACGAAAGCGGTTGGCTCCTGTTCGTGAATTTCAACTTCTGGGGAACTCGAGCGGTTTGAACGCTACAGAGCGGCTGCGAGCGATGCTTAAGCAGAAGTTGATGAGCATCAGCGGCCCACGATTACCTAAAGCCATGCGCATTTTTGGCGACAATTCGCTCTCGCTGAAGATTTTGGGGATCACTTTCCCTCCGTTGAATGAGGACACGCCACTTGCCTATCTGAGAAGTAAGATGACGGACTTCAAGGAGCAATACGGCGACCGAATCGTCGACTACTTGGTGGATTTAGTGCAGAAGAAAGCGAGCAAGACCGTGGTTGGGCAACGTAATGGAGATACCCTAACACCGGCTGGCCAGAACATTGACATGGGTAGTGCGTTCTCCAGATCCGCGCTGTACCAAGGTGCCGGCGGGGCGACATTTGATCTTTTCCACTTCGCTATCTATCGTCGAGTAGTGACGGAGGAGCAGGTGAACTCCATCACAAGACAATTGCTATTGCCGTCCCGCCAGTTCCCGTCCAGCCAGCAAACAGTGCGAACCCCCGAGGACTCGCTAGTTCTGTTGAACCTGACCATGCTGCACGGAGTGTTTGATGATTTGCGTCTGGAGCTGCGTGGCTTGCCCGAATTCGGTCGTTTGCTGCTGTTCCCGAACCAAACTGTTGTGACAGCAAGCAATTTGAATGTGTTTCGAGAACTGCCACTGGAATACCAGCACCATATATTTTTCCGGCCTGAACCTGACCAAAACAACGAAAACCTTCCGCTCCCGAACCCCGTCGCGTTCTCTCGGAGACTGCAGCCGTACGCCACCGTCCGATTCGGTGTGGCTGATAGCTTGGCAGGGCGAGTTGTGAACAGGAGCGCGGAGGCGAGAATTGACGTTTTTGTGGATGCTGTGAACGACGCCCCGCGCCCTCGAAACTCCGAGCTGGAAACCCCAGTCAGAGTTGGCGTTCCTGTTATTTTGAATCTGGAAGGTGACGATATCGATGGAGCTCCTGCGGCTTCATCAGCAGATGGGGAGGTTAGTGATGCAAGCGGGTTCTTGTCGAGCTTTTCCTTCACGAACGCGGCAAACTCCTCGACGCACCACCAATTGCTGAAAATTGTACGAATGCCGAAGTTCGGGAAACTTTTTGATTGCAATACAACCTGCGACACGATGAGATTTGCTGAGGAGCATGAACTCGAATCTACTCACGTCTATCGACACAGCGTTGATACCAAGACTGCGAACCTTTCTACCACGTTGATGTACATCTATTGCGGATGGGGACGTAAGAATCTTGGTGCGAGTGAGACCGGCCTGGTGGTTGACGAACTATGGTACAGATTATCCGATGGAGATCCTGGTATCTTTTCTGACGTTGGTGTCGTCAGGTTTGTGTTGGTGGGTGGAACGAGCACAGCAGACGGCAATGTGCTAGCAACTATTCGCGTGGATGAAGACTCGATTCGAGTTTTGGACCTTGGTGAACTGGACCCGCTGACACCATTCTTCAACTCGAGGACACGGTTCGAATTGACAGTTCTCCCTCGCCACGGCAATCTTTTCCAGTTGAACGACGTCAACGAAAGTGGCACAGCAGCAACAGCAGAAAATGCGACCGGATGCGTGTCACGCGAGCGCATTGGAGCACGCATCAAGACTACTGGCACAATCGTTTCCGACCCATTTGGTCGAGTGATCTACGTACCCAAACTCGATTATTCCAGCTTGGATCCACGCTTTCCATTTGTGCGAGACGATGACGGCGACTTCTTCGAATACAAAGTGTTCAGTACTCCAGCCAACAAGGATTCGCTAGTGGTTCATGCAAAATCACCCGCGGCACTTTTCACCAATGGATCGGTGGCACGAAGAGTGAGGCTGGAGGTTGTCAACGTACCTGATGACTTGGTTGTGCTTCCGCCGTTCGCATTCACTGCAAACTCTTCAAGTCTCGACACTGTGCCAGCTCCGGTAACGTTTGAAGACCCGGACAGCATCAATTCCGACCAACTGTATCAAGTGAATGTCGAGGCTGCAGATGGCACATCTGCGATAGCGCTTGGCTTTGCGATTACCGACGACGATGTCATGGCGGAGTGTCCGTATGAGCGCCCGTGCGTTCTCATCTGGAGCACGAACGGGACGCGCTTGACCACAAGCTCCAACAACACTCGAGACTCGGAACTGAGCTTCCACATCACTACACAGCTATTCGACCCGTCACACATCGAGGTGACTGGGACGGTAGCTGCACTGAACACGGCACTTGCCGCTCTTTCAATTCGAGACCTTTCTGGTGTTTCTTCAAACGTCGCGCATACATCAGGATTCAAACTGTGGGTCAAGCGTCTTGGTGCTGGGGTTGAGGACGAGGCCACGACAGCTACATTTACTATCAAGTTTCCTGGCGATGCTACCAGTGTGTCGTCCTCCAGCGGAAATTTGGTTTCAGCTTTGAATTCCCAGTTAGAGCGATACGTCTCGACGCTGCTTTTTCTACTAGCAGGCTGGGTGGTGTTGTCCAATGGCTCGTGCATTTCATTTGGATTTTGCTGCTGCTGTTGCAGCCGCGCACGGAAGAAGAGAAGGCGGAAATTTGAGCAAGAACAACGACGTTTTAGGGAACAAGTTGCCCAGAACGATTATGAATACTCAGTGCTGCTCACGAGTCTGGCGGATATGGTCTTGCAACCAGACTTGCTGGTCAGCGTGTGCTTGTTGAAGAGCTGTGTGAGATCCACTGACCGTGTGAAGGAAACAGAAGTTCTGATGCAAGCATTTGTCTTGCGAAGTCTGCTGCCGGTGCTGGAGAGTGAGCGCCAGGGAGCTCGATTTGTCTTCAAGCTCATGGCTCTCGAACACTCTGAAGGAATTGCAAGCGTCCAAGGGAGTGGGTCGATCTTCCAGCGCCAGGCCTTTTTGGCCCAACATAGTGCAGCTAGTATGGCGCTTGCTTCCTTCTGTCGGCTGGTTGGCAGCAAATGGATGTCGGAATTGTTGTCACGTGGTGATGCAAAACAACTCTGCTCGGTAGACATAATCGTGGAGCTTGAAACTCTGCTTGACAAACTCACCCAACGCATTGCAGCGCTGCCTGTTGAAATCGTGATCTTGTGTCAAGCGTGTGCCAAGTTGTTTAGTGGAGAAGACGGCAACCAGAGCCGCGAAATGGAGTTGGACGCGGTGCACCTCGTCTTCTTCAACCATTTCTTAGGTCCAGCGTTGCTGTTCCCACGGGAGTGCGTGCCGGGCTTCCACCCTTCGATAGGGCAGGGGAAAGCGATGCGTGCTGTTGCGTTCCGGATTGCAGAATTCGCCGGTGAATGGGGAACTTGTGGCAAGAGGGACGACGTCCGATCTCGCAGCTGCAGCACTGACAGTCTGCTGGGTACGTTCTCAGCAGAGCTGGAGGCAATAGCTGCATGTCAACGCAAGTACGAACAGGCGATGGAGACTATTTCCTGGTCTTCAACGGTTGCAAGCTCTTACGACCCCAGCGAACCGAAGTCTGACGTCGACTGCGAGTTCATGGGCATGTGTCTTATGAACGTCCACAGTTTGCTAGACAGCGACTTCCACGAATTCAAACGAACACTACACACTCAAACGAACTCTGAGCAGACAGACGCCACGATAACTCGGATGACTCGCCTGCTGAAGGCACTGAGCTATCCGCTCGCCAGCATTGATGAGCTCGTGGAGTACGCACGATCAGAGCTTATGAAGGACCCACTGCTCTGGAATGACTTCAGTTTTCATGGATGGCACAACCGCGTTGAAAGTGAGCGCCACCACCGCCACCGCCACCGCCACCAAATTCAAAGGCTTGGTGACGAGAATCCGCAGTCTCTACTGGCAGAACACTTCAGCGACGACAGCGACTTCATACTCGAGGAAGAAGACAAATCCCCACGCGAAGTCGACTGGCTCAACACGTAAAGTTGGTGTAGTTGAAGTTGATTTGATATCTGTGGTCAAAGTATGCCCAAAAGTACACCAAAGATACATTTTTTACTAAATCAATACAAACATGTATAACATCAATTACTTATATATTACAATAACGCCTCGAAAGTATAACTATTCTAAATAAAGTCCACAAACCAAATTTTGGATCGAAGACTTTGCATCGAGGCAGCATGGCGGACGCGCAGGAGGAGCTCGAGCCCGTAGGCCCGCTGCTCACGGACCGCATGTCGCCGCTGTGCCTCAAGGCCGAGTACGTGGGCAACGTCAACGCCAACTTCATGCATGGCATCGAGTCGCTGAACGCGCGCTACGAGGCGCTGCGGCGCGTGCGCGGGGACGGCAACTGCTTCTTCCGGGGCTTCATCTTCGCGCTGTGCGAGCGGCTGCTGCCGTCTGCTGGGGCAGGGGGCGAAGACGCCAACGCCGCGCTGCGCAGACGCATCCAGCACAAGATCCAGCAGAGCAAGAGCGAGCTCGTGGCCATCGGCTACAGCGACGTGGCCATCGACGCCTTCTGGGAGACGTTCGTGGACTACCTGGCCGCCATGGAGACGCGCTCGCACGACGAGCTGGTGCAGGACTTCCAGACGGAGGGGGGCGAGTCCGAGTACCTAGTCTGGTACATGCGCCTGCTCACGGCGGGCTACATGAAGCAGCACGCAGAGACGTACCAGCCCTTCATCGACGGGCTCTACCCGGGTCAGACGGTCGCGCAGTTCTGCGCCGCCGAGGTGAGGACTAACATCTTATTGAGGCTGAAGGGTTGTGAGAGCTGATAGGATGCTGCTGTGCTGTTGCTGGTGTTGCTGGGTGCTAGGTGGAGCCGATGGGGAAGGAGTGCGACCAGCCGCAGATTGCGGCGCTGACAGAGGCGCTTCAGGTGGGTGTCAAGATCGAGTACCTGGACGGAAGTGCTGGACCCGGTCAGGATCTACAGAGCTACGTCTGTTCACCGACAGTGCCGGCAACGGAGCAACAGGAGCCCGTATCGATCACGCTGCTGTATCGGCCCGGACACTACGACATCCTGTACCCGCGGGAGGCTGGAGCAGAGCAGGAAGAGGCGTCCTAATGCCACGACGGGAGCTGCACACTATAGCTATTTGGTTGCATCTCTGCCTCATATTTCTCTCACTCATAGACGAGATGCCGCTGGACTAATTCGTTGCATTGTGCCTCGACTGCAAAGGCTCTACTTGGTCTTGTTGGCGATCGCCACGTCCTCGGCCGCCACGGAGTGCGCCGCACTGCACAGCTGCGCGACGTTGATGAAGTTCTTGCACACGCAAGCGGGCAGACACACGTAGTAGCACAGCTGCACAAATCGACAACACATACAATGAGTCGATGAGCCAGTATCTCTCGACTTAAGGAGCCCAATGAGAGCAGCGTCCGCACCTGCATGACGGGCACGTTGATGTACGGGATGAGCAGCGTGGGGTCGAAGTAGAGCACGTAGAGCAGGATGTAGAACAGCTCGGTGCCCACGCAGCAGAAGCCGAAGAACGGGTAGCAGCCGTAGTAGAAGCGCAGCAGGAAGTTGCGCTCGGCGGCCACGATCTTGTGGTGGCCGCGCGACGAGTACATGTGGTACCAGTGGCTGGAGAAGTCGAGGATCAGCAGGTACATGAAGGCCACCATGTACTGCGGGTACAGGTGGGATAGCACCACGAGCAGACCCGCCGTCGAGCAGCGGTCCGTGACCATGTCCAGCACGGCGCCGAACGTCGAGCCTGCGAGGTAGCAGCAGCAGCAGCAGCAGCAGCACATACATACGAGTCAGAGAGTAGAATATTCTACGTGGTTACTGGTAGAACGGGACGCACATTGGTTGCAGAGTCGCGCGAAGAAGCCGTCGAAGTAGTCGCACGTGAAGCTCAGCGCGTAGCACAGCACGCTGGCCTTGTAGTCCGTGAGCGCCACCGCCAGGCTGTAGAGCGACAGCAGCACGCGCGTGTAGCCGATGAGGTTGGGCACGTAGAAGAAGACGCCCGTCACGGAGCGCTGCTTGGTCTGCTCGGCCATCGTTCCCCTTGTTGTTCCGCCGCCTTGACCTTCTTCTCGGGAATGAGCCTCGCTTGGTCGTCAAGACCTCCCTTTCTAATAAGTTGCATGAAAAGTTGCCCTAATCATGCGAAGTTGCGAAGACGTTGCTGGTAAGCAACGTAGAGAATACGTTGCTAATGAATGTTGGTACGGTGACCCCCATCACAACTCCACAACTGTACATCATCCCGATGGCGGACGCGTCACCTCTTCCGGCGGAGCTCTTCCGCCTGTACCCGGACGCGCTGCGCGACTCGCACGCCGCGGCCTATGCGCTGCTGGTCGTGGCGCCGCTGACGGCGCTGGCGTCGCGTCTATTGCTGTACCGCGGCAAGAGCACGACGCCCCTGCAGGTCTACCTCGTGTCGCTGGCGGTGCCGGTGCTCGCAGTGCTGTTTCCCTACGTAAGTACATACGCGTGCGGCTGGTTTAGTATTGCTGCCAACATTGGAGCGCTCATTTGTATGGGTTTATTTGCTGGGTGCTGCAGTGGTACTGGCCCGAGGAGAACAACGTCTACAGGATGCTACAGGTGCGTCTGGACTTGCCAATGGACAGGACTGGTGATAAGGCTGCGTGGAGTATTAACTGTTTTCAATAATTGTGCCAACTGCCGACACGCAGATGAGTCGAGCGGAGTCGCGATACCAGTGGTCGCAGAAGTACGCCTTCTTCCGGAAGCACTTCCAGGCGGGCCACATGTCGGCCGAGGCCTGGAACACGATCGACACGGCCTACGACGTGCGTCGCTCACTGCCTCTTGTCCGAGCTCTTTAGATGAATATTGACGGGGCTAACTCGGTGATTTGTTGACACTGGACAGAACATTTACAACGAGAAATCGCGCTTCCTGTACGACTTCTGGGGTCCCGGCCAGGAGGAGATGTCGGTGTACGAGACGCAAATCAACGTCGGACTCTTCTACGTGCTGTGGATCGCCATCATGTACGTGCTGAGCGGTGTGGTCGATTTACAGGCAGCGTGGTGTCTCAGTTGAAGCTAACTTTCGTTGCTGCTGGTACGATAAGCTATGCTGTCACGACGCCGAAGGCAGCCCAAGCTGCGAGCAAAATTTCTTTCGTGGCACTCATGGCTGTAGGTGGCATTTCAGCATTAGATGGCTATACTATATGTTTGTTTCGTCTAACGCTTTCTGTTTGCCTGCAGCTTCTTGCCATTGAGATGACCGTGCGGTTGACCCGCTACGATCCCGTGATCACGGAAATCGCCCCGTTCACAACTCCGCGCGAGTACTTGCTGTGGGGCCACCGGTTCTTCCCGATCCTCGTGTTCACTTTAGTTATGATCAAGAAGGTCTTCTACGTGGATATGGAGAAGCACCACCAGCGCGTGCTGATTCACATGCTGGAGAAGAATATGGTACGTGCGCTCGCGAGAGGTTGCACACTTCTTACCCATGTAAGTACTAATTAATCTTCTCTGTGCCAGGAAACGGTGGCGGAATTGCTCGAGGTGGGAAAAGAGCTGATGCCCGAGGCCGCGACCTCCAACAAAACTCCCAAAAAGTAGACCCCCTCCCCATAGACCAGATCACATGTTTCGACTCGAGGTGTCCATACAAAAGCAAAACCCATAGTCTTCATTTGGAATCCTGTGTTATCTCGAACGATGGGGGTGATTATCAGGACGATGCTGCAGCAGTCGAGCTCGTCTCGTCTCTTTTGGCGGACAATTGGTGGCGACGGCGGATCTTTCATGAAAGGTGTGCCAAGAAACGTCAAATCAAGCAGCACGATCGAGCGCTTCAGACACCAAGACATGCAACCGATTGCCGCCGGTCCACGAGCAAACTGTCCGTCAAAACTGTCCAGCGATACACACAGCTTTTTTCCAGGCCTCCGTTCGATTTGCAAAGCGTCCGAACGCGAATCGATCGGCATGCGTATGGCTTTGATGCGGCCTTGCCGATGTACAGTTGGGACTTGGACATGCTTACTCCGCGGGTTTTAGTCGATGCATCCATTAAAGCGTCGATCTTGCTGGCGGGCTGCTACGTTAGCGCCTTCGCTTTGTCCCCCGCGCTTGCATAAACGGCAACTTCGACGTCTGCTTGGTGCGCGTGGACGTGGATTGACAGCCTCCAGCTTGCGTCTTGGCCAGCGATCCAGGCTTGCGTTGCCCCCGCTCACCGGTCGACACGCTGCATACCAATGCTGCCGACTTCCTCCTCCTTCTCTCTCTCTCCATTGCTCTCTCATTTTCCAATCTCCTCTGTTCAGACACCAAGCTGCAGCAGCCAAGATGCCTTCGGACGCCTTCAACGAGAAGCACGAGCTCGGCTACGTCGACCTGGAAGCTCACGATGGCCACTCGACCACTACGGGCACGCACGTCCTCCTAGAGGAAGTGGCCATCGTTCCGTACCAAGTCAAGAACCAATTCGCCAAGGAGATGATGGCCGAGTTCCTCGCCACCTTCATCTGCATGCTCTTTGGCCTGTCGTGCATGGCCCAAGTCACTCTGAGCGGAGGGAGCGCCGGCAGCTTCGTGACCATCGCGTTGGCCTGGGGGTTCGCCTACTTCATGGGCATCTCGATCGGTGGCGGCGTGTCTGGCGCCCACCTGAACCCGACGGTGACCGTGACGCTCGCTCTGCTCAAGATGCTGCCGTGGAAGAAGGTGCCGTTCTACATCCTCATCCAGACTGTCGCCGCCTACGTCTCGGCCCTGGTGGTGTACATCGTGTATCGTCCGCTGTTTAACGAGGTGGACCCGGGCCGCACCACGACGCACACCGTCTTCGCGACGTTCCCGCACGAAAACGTGGGTAACTTCACGTGCTTCCTGACCGAGTTCCTCGCCGCGGCGCTGCTGATCCTGGGCATTCTGGCGCTGCTGGACCAGCACAACCGCCCCATTGGCCGTCACGCAGTTCCGCCGGCCATCGGTGTGCTTGTGAGCGCCATCGCTATGGGCTTTGCCACGAACACGGGCCTGGCCGCCAACGCCGCTCGCGACCTGGGACCTCGTCTCTTCATGCTCACCGCAGGCTGGGGCTCGCGCGTGTTCACGCTCGGGAATTATTACTTCTGGATTCCGCTCGTGGCTCCGATCCTGGGCGGCGCTGCCGGGGCATTCGTGTACGAGGCCATGGTGGGCTACCACCACGCTGGACGCTCGTTCGGACCGCACCCGGAGTACCGATTCTAGACCTTAGGTCTCAGCTCAATAGATTGTGTGCTTTGTTATGTCTTCCGGTGCTCCTGCACTCTCACATGAGAGTCTCAAGTGAGAGCTCATGCAGTTTGATGCACTGCCGACCATGGGATGAAGTTGAAAACTTGTTGATCCCATGGACAACGAATGAATGGGATGCTACCATTAAGCGCTTTTCTAATAAAGGAATCCGAGTGGCCGACAACAACGCAGCACGAAGCTGCACTTTTCTGATGCATAGCGATGTCGGGATGGTGAAGCGCGAGTGCAAATTGAGCTGAGCTGGGCCAACGTCTTGATCGCGAGTCGCGAGCCGCGAGCCTGTGCAACGCTAAACCGATCTGGCCCATCTCTTTGGTGCTTGGTCAAAGCTGAAGTTGCTGTTCGACTGCTTCAGGACACCTGGTACGATAAATGCAGAGTGATCGACTCTCGACGGCGGCGCTTGTCGTGCACCGACAACAACGTCAATGCCAGTACGCACGATTCCTTGCGCGCTGCGGCGTGTCGACCACGAGATCGTTCTCTATGGGGTCCTTGGTCGCATAGTGCTAAACGCGCCGCCGCATAGGACACGCCGCACCGATTGCTCGCCAACCAACACGCGCTTTTTAATCCGGCCAGCACTGCGACTCTTTCGGGTCGAAGCGCACAACCGCATTCGCCTCCGACAGGGCAGGTCGAGCTTCCGTGGCAACTTCCTGGGGATCCGCGGCAGCGATGAGCGACGCTCCCAAGCTCGGCCTTGACTCCGGCCAGACGCTTATGGCCCAGGGCCCGGCCGCGTTCCACGAGTTCGTCGCCAAGAAGATCGAGCCGGCATTGGGACGCAGTCTCCCGCAGATGGAAGTGCGGTGCAAGGAAGTCTCGCTCATCGCCGAGGTCTCGGTCGTGCAGCGGTCCGCCAGCGTCAAGTCTGAACTGCCGACCATCTACAACAGCGTCAAGCACGTTGTGCAGAAGCTCACGGCCACCAGGAATGTGACCAAGCGACACATCCTCAACCGCGTGAGTGCTGTCTTCGAGCCCGGCTCGATCACGCTGTTGCTCGGACAACCGGGATCGGGCAAGTCGTCGCTGCTCAGACTCCTCAGCGGCCAGTTCCCCATGGAGAAGAACATCAGCGTTGAGGGCGACATCACGTACAACGGCCGCAGTCGGCAGGATATCCTATCTCGACTGCCGCAGCTAGCGGCGTACGTGCCGCAACACGACAAGCACTTCGCCGCGTTGTCCGTGAAAGAGACGCTTGAGTTCGCCCACAAATGCTGCCCAGAGGAGCTTGTGCTTAGAGACGCTGATGGGCTCCTTACACGAGGGTCTGCCGAGGACAACAAGGCAGCGCAGCAAACAGTGAGAGCACTGAATGACCACTACCCAGCGGTGATGACGGAGCAATTGGGTCTTCAGAACTGCAGCGATACCGTTCTAGGCGATGCACTTCGACGCGGTGTGTCCGGTGGTGAGCGTCGGCGCGTGACGACGGGCGAGGCGGAGTTCGGCATGAAGTACGCAACCTTCATGGACGAGATCAGCACCGGCCTGGACAGTGCAGCCACATTCGACATCGTCGCCAGTCAGCGCGATATCGCCAAGAAGCTGCACAAGACGGTGGTCATCGCGCTGTTGCAGCCGGCGCCGGAAGTTTTTGAGCTTTTTGACAACATCATGCTGCTGAACGACGGTGAAGTGATGTACCATGGCCCGCGCGAGCAGGTTTTGCCCTACTTTGAGAATCTGGGCTTCGTGTGTCCGCCTGATCGCGATGTCGCCGATTACTTGTTGGATCTCGGTACCGATGAGCAGTACCAGTACGAAATCGTGAAGGCCGGGAACCACGCATCGCTGCAGTGTCTGGCCCCACGGCTGGCGAGTGAGTTCGCGGAGCTCTTACAGCAGTCGCACATCCACCACGAGACGATGCGCGCTCTCGAAGCACCTCTCAGTGTTGAGCGAGCGGAAGACGCTAAGGAGCACATTGACAAGATGCCCGAGTTCAGGCAGTCCTTTTGGGCCAGTGCTTGGACGTTGACCCGCCGTCAGACCACCATCGCTCTGCGTAACACCGCGTTCATTCGGGTGCGAGCGTTCATGGTGGTTTTCATGGGACTCGTGTACGCTAGCACCTTCTACCAGGTCGATCCGGCCAACGTGCAAGTGTCGCTGGGGGTGCTGTTCCAAGGCACCATGTTCCTGCAACTAGGCCAGGCCTCGCAGATCCCGTCTTTCATTGCGGCCCGCGAGATCTACTACAAGCAGCGGCGCGCCAACTTCTATCGCACCGCGTCGTTCGCGATCGGATGCTCCGTGGCGCTCATTCCGACGGCTATGGGCGAGTGCATTGTCTTCGGCTCCATCGTGTACTGGATGTGCGGGTTCATAGCGGAGGCGAGCTACTTCCTGTTCTTCATGCTGACCATGATCCTGACCAACCTGGTGTTCTGCGCCTGGTTCTTCTGCGTGACGGCGATGTCGCCCAATTTCAACATCGCCAAGCCCATGTCCACGTTCTCCATCGTCTTCTACATTGTCTTTGCCGGCTTCATCGCGCCAAGGAGCCAACTTCCGTCCTTCCTCTCTTGGATCTATTGGATCAACCCGGTCGCTTGGTGCCTACGCTCCGTGGCGGTGAACCAGTACCGCTCGCCGGTCTTCGACGTCTGCGTGTACGACGGGGAAGACTACTGCTCCCAGTTCAACATGACAATGGGGGAGTACTCGCTCGCTCAGTACGATGTACCGTCGGATAAGGCGTGGGTCTGGGCCGGAGTGGCGTTCCTGATGTTCGCGTACGTCTTCTTTATGGCTCTCGGGAGCTACATGCTCGAGAAAAAACGCTACGACGCAGCTGTCGCGGCCGTGGTCGTGGTTACAAGTATAGTCGAAGACGCCAAGGTGGATGAAGAGAAACACAACGGAAGTGAAGTGAGCTATGCGCTGGCCTCGACTCCAAGAGCTGCACCCAACGCGTTCTCGTCAGACGAAAGCTCAGGCGGAGTCGTTGTCCTGGACTTCCTCGAGGAGCACGACAAAATGTTTGTCCCCGTCACCTTGGCGTTCAAAGATTTATGGTATTCCGTCCCCAATCCGAGCAACAAACACGAGTCGATCGATCTGCTTAAGGGCATCAGTGGCTACGCTCTACCGGGTACCATGACGGCGCTCATGGGCAGTTCGGGTGCTGGTAAAACCACGTTGATGGACGTGATCGCCGGCCGCAAGACTGGAGGCACCATCAAGGGCGAGATTCTGCTCAACGGATACCCCGCGACTGAGCTGGCCATTCGTCGCTGCACAGGCTACTGCGAACAGCAGGACATTCACTCGGAGGGGGCCACCATTCGAGAGGCCCTCACGTTCAGCGCCTTCTTACGCCAGGACAGCAGTGTATCGGAGCAAGCCAAGTTGACGACCGTGGACGAGTGTCTGGACTTGCTGGACCTGCGCCCCATTGCCGACCAGATCATCCGCGGTCGCTCACAGGAACAAATGAAGCGCCTCACCATCGGCGTCGAGCTCGCGGCGCAACCGAGTGTGCTGTTCCTGGACGAACCCACCAGCGGCCTGGACGCGCACTCGGCCAAGGTGATCATGGACGGCGTGCGGAAGGTGGCGGACAGCGGCCGCACCGTGGTGTGCACGATCCACCAACCTTCGTCCGAAGTTTTCTTCCTGTTCGACAGTCTGCTGCTGCTGAAGCGCGGAGGTGAGACTGTGTTCTTTGGTGAGCTGGACAACGCTCAGCCGGACGACCGCGAGTGCGGCCACCTGATCGACTACTTCGAGGCGATTCCGGAGGTGGCACGTTTGCCCGAGGGCCAGAACCCAGCGACGTGGATGTTGGAGTGTATCGGTGCTGGTGTCTCGGCCGCCGCTGAAAATTCGACTGCGAATCCTTCAGCGAGCGTCAACTTCGTTCAAAACTTCCGTGAGAGCCGTGAGCAGCAGGCTTTACTCGGTGGCCTGGGCCAACCTGGTGTCGCTATCCCTGCACCCGGCCAACATGGAGAACTCGAGTTTAGCAAGAAGCGAGCCGCTACCGCCGCCACACAGTTGCGTGTATTGGTCGGTCGGTTCCTGACCATGTACTGGCGCACGCCGTCGTACAACTTGACCCGCTTCATCGTCGCTGTTGGGCTGGGCTCCGTGTTTGGCCTGGTCTTGGTGAACGGGGAGTACACGACGTACCAAGGTCTCAACGCTGCGGTGGGCGTCATCTTCATGACGACGCAGTACAATGGGATCGCCGCGTACGTGGGCGCACTTCCGTTCACAGCCCACGAACGCGCACCGTTCTACCGCGAGCGCAGCTCTCAAAATTACAATGCGCTCTGGTACTTCATCGGCGCCACCGTGGTGGAAATTCCGTACGTCTTCTTCAGCGGCTTCCTGTTCACGATCATCTTCTACCCGCTCATAGGCTTCACGTCCTTCGCCACCGGGGTGCTCTACTGGATCAACCTGTCGCTCTTCGTGCTCATGCAGACGTACCTTGGCCAGCTGCTCGTGTACGCGCTGCCGAGTGTGGAGGTCGCGGTGATTGTCGGCGTCCTCGTCAACGCGACGTTCCTACTGTTCGCCGGGTTCAATCCGCCGGCCGGATCCATCCCAGCAGGCTACCGGTGGCTCTACCACTGCACGCCGCACCGCTACTCGCTGTCTGTGCTAGTGTCGCTACTGTACGGTGACTGTCCCGTGGAGCCCACGTACGACGAGGCCACGCAGTCGTTCATCAATGTCGGCCCGCAGCTCGGATGCCAGCCCCTGGAGGGCACGCCGCTGTCCATCGGCCACACCACCGTCAAGGGCTACGTCGAGGGGGTCTTCAACATGAAGCATGACGAGATCTGGGCGAACTTTGGCTGCGTCTTCGTGTTCCTGGTCGTCTTCCGCGTGCTGTCGCTGCTGGCGATCCGATGCATCAACCACCAGAAGAGGTGAGGTGGCAAGATACATTTCGGTAGTCTTTCAACTATGCACGAAAGGGAAGTGTTGAAGTGTTGAAGTTTTGACGAAAGCACAGCAAGAACCTCAGGGCCCGCACAATGAAAGAGCAAAGTCAATTGATACGTAATGAGGCGTACCCGAATCGCCTAGACCAAGCTAAGCCTCGTGCAAAACAATGAGGGAGTGCGCTTAGCTTAGTACCGGTACTCCGGGTACGGCCCGAACGAGCGGCCGGGGTGGTGGTAGCCGACCATGCCCAGGTAGGCGATGCCCCCCGCAGCGCCGCCCAGGATCGGAGCCACGAGCGGGATCCAGAAGTAATAATTCCCGAGCGTGAACACGCGTGACCCGAAGCCGACCGTGAGCATCAAGAGTCGAGGGCCGAGGTCGCGGGCGGCGTTGATGGCCAGACCCGTGTTCATGCCGAAGCCCATGGCGATGGCGCTGACGAGCACGCCGATGGCGGCGGGGACGGCGGCGCGGCCGATGGGGCGGTTGTGCTCGTCGAGCAGCGCCAGGAAGCCCACGACCAGCAGCGCCGCGGCGAAGAACTCGGTCAGGAAGCACGTGAAGTTGCCCACGTTCTCGTGCGGGTACGTGGCGAAGATGGCGTTCGTCGAGGTGCGCTCGGGGTCCACGATGTTGAGCATGGGGCGGTACAGGGTGTAGACGACCAAAGCGGCCACGTAGGACGCGACGGTCACGGTCGGGTTCAGGTTGGCGCCGGACACGCCTCCGCCGACCGTGATGCCGAGGAAGTAGGCGAAGCCCCACGCGAGCGCGACGGTCACGAAGCTACCGAGCTCAGCGTGACCTGCGCTGTGCAGGCCAGCCCGACGAGGACGCAGATGAAGGTGGCGAAGAACTCGGCCACCATCTGCCTGGCGAAGACGCTCTTCACTTGGTACGGCACGTGGGCCACGCCGTTGAGCGAGCCCACGTCGGTGGAGAGTCCGTCGTGATCCTCCAGGTTGATATACTCGTCGCCGTGTTTGTCGTTGTAGGCGTCCGCTGACATGGTGCAGTCGAGGAAGATGAAGAGGGCGGTCGGTGTGGAACCGATGAAACTGTGTGTGTGTGGGGGGGTGGGGGGGGGCTCTGCGAAGGAGTTTGAAAAGTGAGCTGTACTGGAGCTCCATTGCGGCGCCTACTGGCACCACTGCTGTCGCCGCGGTCGGGATCAACAGCGGCGGCGCTGTCGCTGACGCCTGCGAGCGTAGGTTGCCTCCCGGCTGCACCGGCACGCGGCAAGTACAGCTTGCCGAGCAAGTCTGGATCGCTGGAACGCAAGGCAAGGCTACAGGCGTCCATACACGGATCCACACCGAAGTTGAAGTTGCCTTTCACGGTGGCAAGCATATCGCTCTACTACACTTACAGACAGCAGTACCATGGCCGCTAGAGGTGGGCAATGAGGACCTGGTTGAACCAGCGTGAATCAGCAATAAGTTTAGACGGCGCCCGCGGGGCCACCCCTCACACTTGCAGGGTTGGCAGAATATCGGCGCGGAGGTGGTGTTGACGGCAACGCCAATCGCCTCCCGCGGAGCATTTGCGTTTGGTCGCTGCAAATCGAATTGGGGAACTGAAGATCGGTAGATCACGGATCGGTGCGCTTGCAATGGCGACACTTGTGCTGCGTGTCTTGTGCGCCGCCGGGTTCGTCCGCGTTGGCGTTCCTCTTCATCGACACCAGTCGGTGGGAGCAACCTAACAAAAGATACGAGGCGCAAGATCGAGCTTTCATTTTTTGTATCATGTTGATACTTTCCTGTAAACTCTACTCCGGGTTCCATGTAGTGCTTGGCTGCTGTCTCACGTAAAGTTTACCTACGCACGCTTTCAAGAACCTCATAGAGGTCGATGTCAATGGTTCGATCCGGGAGCTGTTCGCCTTTGATTGGAGGGATGCTTGCCTCAGCCGACAGGCCCAGCAGCTCGCGCGAGTCGAACGACGCCATCGTGTGAGGCCCAACCACAGGCACGGGGTCAAGATTGGGCAATGAGCGCGCTAGGTTCGTCGTGGGGTCTCTCTCCACCCTGTGCAGCTTGTACTCCACGACCGTCAAGCGCTCCGTAACCGCTATACACAGAACGAAGCGCACTCCGGGGATCCTGGCCCACTGCCGAGCCTTCCAGTCGAGCAGCCCCTTCTCGTCTCCCCAGCCTCGCGATTTCCCAACTTCCAGTATAAGCGTGAACCAAGACGCATAGGACTTAACTCCAAGTGGACAGAGCGCTCCTATAGCCATCCGAGGACCAAAGTGAGCGTCGGGTTCGTAGTCTGGTAGCCCGGGCAGGTTTGTGGTGGTTTCAAAAGTGAAGCTCTTCATGTACGCCCGGAATCCAGGTTGGTTCCACAAAAAATACATGACCTCATGGGCGAGACGCTCGTCTTCTTTCCTCGGTGGCCTCACGAAGTAAACCGTGCCGTTAATCCACTCACAGCGCGTGAAGTGGACGCTTTTCAGATACGCTTGCCACTCATCCTTTGACGCCGCACAGACAGGAATGATGCGCGACTCTCGCTCACTCACAGCCTAAGTCGACCGCCGCGAGCTCGCGGTTGATGCGGGCCACTGCCATGGTTTTGGCTTTTGAATTTGACAACGGAAGCGATTGAATGTGACGACAAGCACTTTCCCAGGCCCAAGTTCTCAACCGAATAAACGCATATTGAACAAGCATCTATCGTCTTCAGCCACACAGCGGCTTTTGAAAGAACGTTGTGCATCTTGGTGTTGATCCTCCATTTTGCATCTCGTGTCTTTTGTTAGGTCGATGAAGAGGAACGCCAACGCGGACGAACCCGGCGGCGCACAAGACACGCAGCACAAGTGTCGCCATTGCAAGCGCACCGATCCGTGATCTACCGATCTTCAGTTCCCCAATTCGATTTGCAGCGACCAAACGCAAATGCTCCGCGGGAGGCGATTGGCGTTGCCGTCAACACCACCTCCGCGCCGATATACTGCCAACCCTGCAAGTGTGAGGGGTGGCCCCGCGGGCGCCGTCTAAACTTATTGCTGATTCACGCTGGTTCAACCAGGTCCTCATTGCCCACCTCTAGCGGCCATGGTACTGCTGTCTGTAAGTGTAGTAGAGCGATATGCTTGCCACCGTGAAAGGCAACTTCAACTTCGGTGTGGATCCGTGTATGGACGCCTGTAGCCTTGCCTTGCGTTCCAGCGATCCAGACTTGCTCGGCAAGCTGTACTTGCCGCGTGCCGGTGCAGCCGGGAGGCAACCTACGCTCGCAGGCGTCAGCGACAGCGCCGCCGCTGTTGATCCCGACCGCGGCGACAGCAGTGGTGCCAGTAGGCGCCGCAATGGAGCTCCAGTACAGCTCACTTTTCAATTTCCCCCCAGCGTGGCCCACATGCCGTACCAAGTGATGAGCGCCTTCGCCAGGCAGATGATGGCCGAGTTCTTCGCCACCTTCATCTGCGTCCTCGTCGGGCTGGCCTGCACAGCGCAGGTCACGCTGAGCTCGGTAGCTTCGTGACCGTCGCGCTCGCGTGGGGCTTCGCCTACTTCCTCGGCATCACGGTCGGCGGAGGCGTGTCCGGCGCCAACCTGAACCCGACCGTGACCGTCGCGCTCGCGCTGCTCGGCATGCTGCTGTGGAAGAAGGTGCCCTTCTACATCCTCGCGCAGACCGTCGCGTCCTACGTGGCCGCTTTGGTCGTCTACACCCTGTACCGCCCCATGCTCAACATCGTGGACCCCGAGCGCACCTCGACGAACGCCATCTTCGCCACGTACCCGCACGAGAACGTGGCAACTTCACGTGCTTCCTGACCGAGTTCTTCGCCGCGGCGCTGCTGGTCGTGGGCTTCCTGGCGCTGCTCGACGAGCACAACCGCCCCATCGGCCGCGCCGCCGTCCCCGCCGCCATCGGCGTGCTCGTCAGCGCCATCGCCATGGGCTTCGGCATGAACACGGGTCTGGCCATCAACGCCGCCCGCGACCTCGGCCCTCGACTCTTGATGCTCACGGTCGGCTTCGGGTCACGCGTGTTCACGCTCGGGAATTATTACTTCTGGATCCCGCTCGTGGCTCCGATCCTGGGCGGCGCTGCGGGGGGCATCGCCTACCTGGGCATGGTCGGCTACCACCACCCCGGCCGCTCGTTCGGGCCGTACCCGGAGTACCGGTACTAAGCTAAGCGCACTCCCTCATTGTTTTGCACGAGGCTTAGCTTGGTCTAGGCGATTCGGGTACGCCTCATTACGTATCAATTGACTTTGCTCTTTCATTGTGCGGGCCCTGAGGTTCTTGCTGTGCTTTCGTCAAAACTTCAACACTTCAACACTTCCCTTTCGTGCATAGTTGAAAGACTACCGAAATGTATCTTGCCACCTCACCTCTTCTGGTGGTTGATGCATCGGATCGCCAGCAGCGACAGCACGCGGAAGACGACCAGGAACACGAAGACGCAGCCAAAGTTCGCCCAGATCTCGTCATGCTTCATGTTGAAGACCCCCTCGACGTAGCCCTTGACGGTGGTGTGGCCGATGGACAGCGGGGTGCCTCTGTGGCAGAGTTAGTTGAGCACTCACTATTTTTACCCTACCGAAATGGGTCTGCCAGATACGTATGCAAACCTGGTCGGGTTTTTGTAAAGCATTGTTTTGTTGCACACATATAGTGTCATTTTTCACGGTTTTCCCCAAATTGACTCCGCCTATTGACAGGACCCGTGTTTTACCATATGAAGTAACATTGAGGTGGTGCACACCAATTGATGCTTCACCGAGACGTTTGGGTGGTCTCCACAACTGATCCGAGCCACCATGACGGATGCCTATGCGAGCGGCTACGTGCTGGCCATCGCCGGCATCGTGGACGCGCTGATCGCGGCCTACGAGGAGCAGGAGCCCGTGAACATGACGCGGCTGAAGAATGACGTGGCCAAGCAGTTCCGCCTGCCGTCGATGCCCAAGCTCGTGGACATCATCTCGGCCGTGCCCGAGGACTACAAGGACAAGCTGCTGCCCTTCCTCAAGGCCAAACCTGTGCGCACAGCGTCGGGTATTGCTGTCGTTGTAAGTGGCGATTCGACGCACAGTTTGCGCCTGCTCCCGCTCAAAACTGAGCTCTGGAGCCCGCAGGAGAGATGATTGACACATTTTTGTTGTTATATGATGCTATTAGGCCGTTATGTGCAAGCCGCACCGCTGCCCGCACATTGCCATGACCGGCAACATCTGCGTCTACTGCCCCGGAGGCCCCGACTCGGACTTTGAGTACTCGACGCAGGCGTACACGGGCTACGAGCCCACCAGCATGCGGGCCATCCGCGCCCGCTATGACCCGGCGCTGCAGACGCGACACCGCGTTGCGCAGTTGAAGCGCCTAGGTCACTCCGTGGACAAAGTGGAGTTCATCGTCATGGGCGGTACCTTCTTGTCGCTGGACGCGCGCTATAGGGACTATTTCATTCGCAGTCTGCACGACGCGCTGTCGGGCCACTCGTCCACGAGCGTGGAGGAGGCGGTGAGGTACTCGGAGCAGAGCTCGACCAAGTGCACGGCCATTACCATCGAGACGAGGCCGGACTACTGCTTGAAGCCGCACCTGCACGACATGCTGCGCTACGGCTGCACGCGCATCGAGATCGGCGTACAGAGCGTGTATGAGGATGTGGCGCGCGACACGAACCGCGGACACACGGTGGCCGCTGTCTCGCACTGCTTCCAGCTGGCCAAGGACTGTGGATTCAAGATCGTCGCTCACCTGATGCCCGACTTGCCGAACATGGGCATGGAGCGCGACCTCGCCGGCTTCCGCGAGTACTTTGAGAACCCGCGCTTCCGAAGCGACGGCATCAAGCTTTATCCGACCCTTGTGATCCGAGGCACAGGCCTCTACGAGCTCTGGAAGACGGGCGCGTACAAGAACTACTCACCTGAAGATCTGGTGGATCTGATGGCGCGTCTGCTTGCTTTGGTGCCGCCGTGGACCCGAGTGTACCGAGTTCAGCGAGACATCCCCATGCCGCTCGTGACGTCGGGTGTCGAGCACGGTAATTTGCGTGAATTGGCGCTGGCCCGAATGCGCGATCTCGGCCTTGTATGCAACGATGTGCGCACGCGCGAAGTGGGGATCAAGGGCATTCATGACCAGAGTGTTCCCGACCAAGTAGAGCTCGTTCGTCGCGACTACGTCGCCAATGGTGGCTGGGAGACGTTCCTTTCGTACGAAGACCCACAGCAGAACATCTTGATCGGCCTGCTGCGTCTACGCCAGGCCAGTGTGGCGTCATTCCGTGTCGAGATTCCTCCGGGCTGTTCTATCGTGCGCGAGCTGCACGTGTACGGGTCATCGGTTCCGCTTCACGCACGAGACCCGACCAAGTTCCAGCACCAGGGCTTTGGAACGTTGCTGATGGAAGAGGCTGAGCGGATTGCACTGGAAGAGCACGGCTCGCACAAACTTGTGGTTATCGCTGGCGTTGGGACTCGCAACTACTACCGGAAGCTGGGTTACGAGATTGATGGGCCTTACATGTCCAAGTGTCTATGAATGGCCAATGCTGTTTAACCGATACGGACACGTGTGAGCACTGTGCATTGTATTATTCTGGACTGCGTTACGTTATCTCTTCTGGTGGTTGATGTACCGGAGCGCCAGCAACGACAAGAAGCGGAACATAAAGAGGAAGATGAACACACACCCGAAGTTGCTCCACATGTCGTCGTACTCCATCTTGTACACGCCCGCGATGTAGCCCTTCACCGTCGTGTGGCCGATCGACAGCGGCGTGTTCTCCAGCGGCTGGCACGCGAGCTCCGACCGCACGTTGATGTACGTCTGCGTGGCCTCGTCGAATGTCGGGTCTTCGGGGCAGTTGCCGAACAGGATCGACACGAGGATGGAGAGCGAGTATCGTTGGGGAGTGATGTGGTAGAGCCACTTATAGCCGTCCGGGATGGATCCCGCGGGCGGGTTGAAGCCGGCGAAGAGCAGGAAAATGGCGTTGATCAGCACGCCCACGATCGCCGCCACCTCGACGCTTGGCAACGCGTAGATGAAGAGCTGGCCCAGATACGTCTGTATCAGGATGAAGAGCGACAGGTTGACCCAGTACAGCAGCCACTTCGTGAAGGTTGTGAAACCCATCAGTGGGTAGAAGGGGACGGTGAACAGGAAGCCACTGAAGAACACGTACGGGATCTCGGCCAGTGTTGCGCCAACGAAGTACCACAGCGCACTGTAAGTCTGACTATCACGCTCACGATAGTACGATTCACGCTCATGGCCTGTGAACGGTAGCGTTCCGACATAGGCAGCGATGCCGTTGTACTGCGTCGTCATGAAGATGACACCCACCGCAGCATTGAGACCTTGGTATGTTGTGTACTCCCCGTTCACCAGCACCAAGCCGAAGACAATGCCGAGACAAAGCGAGATCATCAAACGCGTCAGATTGTACGATGGAGTACGCCAATAAATCGTCAGGAAGCGACCGACGAGAATGCGCAGCTGTGTGAATGCACTGGCGGCGCGTTTGCTCTTGAAAAGCATCTCGGACATTCCGCCCGAAGCCGGTTTAATGACTCCTGGTCGATCCAGTCCACTGAGCAAAGCCTGCTGCTCGGCGCTCTCACGGAAGTGCTGCACGAAGTCCACGTTAGCACCAGCGTCTGTCATTGGCTTCTCACCTGATCCAGCCACTCCAGCACCGATACACTCCAACATCCACGTCGCCGGGTTCTGGCCCTCGGGCAAATGCGCCACCTTCGGAATCGCCTCGAAGTAGTCGATCAGGTGGCCGCACTCGCGATCGTCCGGCTGAGCGTTGTCCAGCTCACCAAAGAACACCGTCTCACCTCCGCGCTTCAGCAGCAGCAGACTGTCGAACAGGAAGAAAACTTCGGACGAAGGTTGGTGGATCGTGCACACCACGGTGCGGCCGCTGTCCGCCACCTTCCGCACGCCGTCCATGATCACCTTGGCCGAGTGCGCGTCCAGGCCACTGGTGGGTTCGTCCAGGAACAGCACACTCGGTTGCGCCGCGAGCTCGACGCCGATGGTGAGGCGCTTCATTTGTTCCTGTGAGCGACCGCGGATGATCTGGTCGGCAATGGGGCGCAGGTCCAGCAAGTCCAGACACTCCTCCACAGACGCGAGTTTGGCACGCTCCGATACACTGCTGTCCTGGCGTAAGAAGGCGCTGAACGTGAGGGCCTCTCGAATGGTGGCCCCCTCCGAGTGAATGTCCTGCTGTTCGCAGTAGCCTGTGCAGCGACGAATGGCCAGCTCAGTCGCGGGGTATCCGTTGAGCAGAATCTCGCCCTTGATGGTGCCTCCAGTCTTGCGGCCGGCGATGACGTCCATCAACGTGGTTTTACCAGCACCCGACGACCCCATGAGCGCTGTCATGGTACCAGGGAGAGCGTAGCCGCTGATGCCCTTGAGCAGATCGATGGATTCGTTCTTGCTACCCGGCTTCGGAACGGAGTACCAAAGGTCTCGGAACGCCAGCGTGACCGGTACGAATGGTTTCTCGTGTTCTTCGTCGAGGTTGAGAACGGCCATATCTGCTGGCCGATCAGGACTCGCTCGTGGCGTCGCCATTTCGTCGTAGCTGTTGTCGACTTGGCCTCGATTGCGGCGGCTGTGTGTGTCTACATGTTCAACCGCGACTACCACTACGGTTGCCGACGGAATGTCGTAGCGCTTGTACTCAAGGACCCAACTGGCCACCACGACGAAGAAGACGTTGGCAAAGATGAGGTAGACGACGCCAGCCCAGACCCACGCCTTATTCGACGGCACGTCGTACTCGGACAGCAAGTACTCGCCCATTGTCATGCCGTATTTCGCACAGTAGTCTTCTCCGCCGTAGACACACACATCGTGCCGTGGAGAGCGGTACTGGCTCACGGCGACAGCGCGCAAGCACCAGGCAACGGGGTTGATCCAATAGATCCAAGAGAGGAAGGCCGGAAGGCGCCCCATGGGCAGCACAAACCCGGCAAAGACAATGTAGAAGACGATGGAGAACGTCGTCATGGGCTTGACGATGTTGAGGTTGGGCGACATGGCGGCCAGGGTGAAGAACCAGCCGCAGAGCGTGAGGTTGGTCAGAATGATGAAGGCCATGAAGATCAAGAAGTACCCCACTTCCGCGATGAATCCACACATCCAGTAAACTAGTGAGCCCAGCACGATACATTCGGCCACCGACGTCGGCACGAGGGCAACAAGTGACGCAATGGCGAATGAAGATGTCCGGTAGAAGTTGGCTCGGCGGTGCTTGTAGTAAATCTCACGGGCCGCGATGAACCCGGGGGTCTGCGAAGACTGGCCCAGGGCCAAGAACATCGTCGACTGAAACAAAATACCAAGTGAGACTTGGATGTTGGTCGGGTCAACTCGATAGAAGGTGCTGCCGTAGATAAGTCCCATGATGACCACCATTATGCCACGCACGCGGATGAAGTCAGCGTTACGGAAAGTGATTGTGGTTTGGCGTTGCAGGAGGGACCACGTGCTGGCCCAGAATGCCTGTCGGAACTCGGGCATTTTCAACAAGTGCTCCTCGGCATCACGCAAGCGCTCGCAGGCCCAAGGCGCGTCCAAAGCCTGCACAGCCTGCTGGTGGATGGCCGACTGGCGGAACAGATCCGCAAACTCACTCGCCAGTCGAGGAGGTTGAACGGAGAAGGATGCGTGATTGCTCGCCTTCGCCACCTCATACTGGTACTGCTGGTCCGTGCCCAGATCCAGCAGGTAGTCGGCTGCATCGCGGTCGGGAGGGCAGACAAAGCCCAGACTTCCAAAGTAAGGCAACGCTTGTTCGCGCGGGCCATGATACATGACCTCACCGTCGTTCAGCAGCAAAATGTTGTCGAACAAATCGAAAACCTCCGGTGCAGGCTGCAGCAACGCCATGACTACCGTCTTGTGCAGCTTCTTGGCGATGTCACGTTGAGTGCAGACGATGTCGAACGTGGCCGCGCTGTCCAGGCCCGTGCTGATCTCGTCCATAAAGGTCGCATACTTCATGCCGAACTCCATCTCACCGGTTGTCACGCGTCGGCGTTCACCACCGGACACGCCTCGCGTCATGGAGTTGCCGATCACTGTGTCACGACACATATGCAGGCCGAGTTGCTCAATGATCACATCGGGGTAGTTCTTGTAGAGCGACTCGGCCATTCGCAACGCCGCTTCGTTTTGCTCAGGGGTTCCGTTTGATAGCATCTTCTTGCCACGTCGAGACGCCACTTCCTCTGAACAATATGCATGGGCGAACTCCAGCGTCTCCTGCACAGACAAGGTCGGGAAATGCTTGTCGCTCTGGGGGACGTACGCGGCCAGTTGGGGCAGCTTCGGCAGCAGCTCCTTCCACGTGCACCCGTTGTACGAGATGTCTCCTTGCAGCGTGACGTTCTTCTCCATGGGGAACTGGCCGCTCAACACCTTCATGAGCGACGACTTGCCGGATCCGGGTTGTCCGAGCACCAGCGTGATGGTGCCCGGCTCGAACACGGTGTTCACGCGGTTGAGTACGTGTCGCTCGGTGACGTGTCGGGTTGCGGTAAGTTTCCGGACGACGTGCTTGACGCTGTTGTAGACAGAGGGCAGCTCGGACGCAGTGGCGCTTGATTCTTGGCGAACAACGGGCACTTCCACGACGAGCGAGAGGTCTTTGCAGCGCACCTCCATCTGCGGCAGCGCGCGTCCCAACGCAGGTTCGAGTTGTTGCGCGACGAAGTCGTCGAAGGCGGCCTCGCCCTTGGCCATGAGTGCTTGGCCGGACTCGAGGCTTGGCTGGAGCTTGGGTGGAGCTGTAGCTTGCGGTGCAGTAGGAGCGATCATGGTCGTGTTTCGATAGTCGAAGTGTTGTCACTGTTCATCTAGTGGGATGCGTCTTGGACAAGGCAAAACGAAGAATGAGCTTCCAGTTGCAGTTCTCGCTTCAGCCGCTTCGAACGGTTTGCACACTCATCCGGCCGGGATCATTCCGAATCCGTGGTAACTTACCATAGCGTGGTTGAAGAATGTCACACGTTGATCTCGGATTGAATGGAGCTAACGAAATGCCAAGCAGCAGCACAAAAAGTCCCCGTCAGGTCACGATTACAACGTCCCAAACAATCGATGATCTCGTTCTCGCAGATCCTCGCTCGCTTATATGGCAGCGGGCGCAGATCCTCGCAGCGTACATTTGACTCAAATGCCATTGAGAGCGTGCGCTCTTGTCTCCGTTTGCGTTTTCATAACCGGTGCATCTTTCGACGGTCGTCACGTCAATGATGAGGTGGACGAAATCCGTTAGTCGGTCGTCACGATGAGTGATGAGGTGAACGGCCTGAGACGAGTTGCACCGCGTCGCATCACTCCACTGAAGTCACTGACTCGAACATGGTACAAAGCACAAAGTCAGATATCCAGCAGCCTCTTTGCCAAGGACCTTCCGTTTGGGGCTACATCTCAAAAAAAGTTGGATTTCATAAACATTCAAAAACTGAGTTTGCGTCTAAGTTGCTGTGGTCGTTTTAGTCGAGCTTCTCCTTGGCGGTTGGGATGTGGATGACGTTGGTGCCCGTGACCTTGATGAGCGTCTCAGGGGAGCGGAGCACGCGCACGAGCGTCTCGAAGATGCGCACCTCGTCCTTCAGGTGCCCGACGTAGTGCTCGTGTCGGGCGATGTAGATGCCCTCCACCAGCTCCAGCACGTCTTCCGGGTCGGGCAGCTCCTCGTACTGGATCTGGAACAGCTTACCGCGGAAGAACCCCTTGACGGCGCTACCCACTGTGACCACCACGAACACGTACACGGCGGTGAGTCCGTATGAGCTGATACCGAGCGTCGTGAGGCCCTGCACGATGCGGTCCGACACGGCCACGATACAGAACGGGTAGGCCGCGGAGCAGTAGTTCGTGCCCGACTCGCCTATCACCGGCGTGATTGTCCACCACGTCGAGCCGTCCGACGCGTGCTTGGTGACGGCCACCGAGCGCATCTCGGTCGACCGCTGGAGCACGCCACTGTTGGCCGTCAGCTGCAAGACGGCAGGGAAGAGGTTGTCTATCTGGATGGACGCCACCGTCGAGGTGTCACCGTCGTCTGTCACGGTCTGTTTAATCATCGGGATGAGCGCGTTGCGGTGTTCATCCGTCATTCGGACGGAATACTTGGACGAGATGACCTCGTCGTCCGTGGGTCCCGGCCGCGTGAACGTGAACTCGATGGTCCAGTTGAGCGCCTGCGTGGACTGCAGCTGCGTCACGAGGAGGTCCATGCGGGGCGGGGACAGCGCCCACACGTCGTACGAGAAGACGTCGAATTCGACGCACTGCACGGACGCGCTGTCCGTGTTGAGGTCGACCTTGCAGGACGGGCTGTTGCTGTCGCTGTTCGAGTAGAGCTGGTTCATGGTCTCCTGCTCGTCCACGATGCCGAACACGACCGTGGTCAGCGTCACCTCGTTTGCCGTCGTGCTCGGGTTGATGGAGCTGAACATGGCCAGCGGACCCACGAGACAGATGAGCAGGAAGAGCAGCATGACGCCGGCCGACGTCATCTTCTTCCTCATGGGCTGCCGCTTCTTGCCCTGCAGGATCTCGGCCTCCTCCACTCGGCCTTTCATCTCGCCCTTGACGCCAAAGAGGTGGGCGGCCGTGTCTTCCAGCAGCACCCAGTGCTGCCAGCTCAGCGACGTCTTGGTGCAGATGTAGTCCAGCAGCGCGCGCATCTCGAACAGGAACGGCGCCTGCATCATCAGCCCGAAAAGCATCTCGCTCACCGCGGTCACCTTGGTCTCCTCCGTGTAGTTGTAGCGGCTGCCGAGGTACGCCGGGTAGCCGTATCGGATCTGCAGCGCGCCGAGCCAGAGGTACACGCACTGGAAGAGGTAGAACGCCACGAGCGCCGGACGCTGCTGGAAGTAGATGTTGGTGTTGCTCGGAAGGAAGTACCACACCGTCATGTGAAGCACGAACGTGTACGCGTACTGCAGTACGACCTTGGACTGCAGCGACGAGCAGACGTACGCCACGCGGTCCCAGATGATGAAGACCAGCTCGATCAGCACCAGCAGCACGAGGTACCCAGACAGCAGCGACGACGACGACACGCGGCTGTTTGCGTCCGCCACCGAGGTGCTGCTCGAGTCGGCCTCACCGAGCTCCTCATAGAAGATGACGGCGTAGATGGACGAGAAGAGAAGCACCGACAGCGACGCAGTGTAGAAGTCGCGGCCGGGCTTCTCCCCCGTGATGGCCACCTGGATGTCCTTGTCCCATTGAGCTGGCGGCTTGCAAATGACCGTCTGGAAGTACGCGTAGATGTTGGGGTACTTCTTCTGGAGCCACGATTCCTTGGCCCGCGCGTGGAACCCGACCTCCGAGTCGTCCGCGTCCATGTCGACCTGCTTCGAGACGACGTTGTCTCCACCTGCCCTTGGAGAACGGGGCGACATGTTCCCTCCTGTAGCAGCTGCGAGCTGCAGCGACCGGCGCGACGAAGGAGAGTGCGCCACGTTGTCAGCCTCATTCTGAGCTGCAGCCATCGCCGCCTCCGCCTTCTTCTGCTCAGCTTCCAGCTTCTCCTGCTCGTGCATCTCTTGTAGGACCTGCGCCGCGACTTCGTTGCAGATGTCTGCGTTGTCCATGCTAATAACACTTGCGTTGGTCGCTGCCCTCTCCACTATCTGGAGGTTTCTGCTGCTGCGTTGAGAAGTGAACGACGGAGCTCCTTGCGCTTTGAAGAGCGAGTGCGCGCTCTTGGTACGCTCGAGCTTCTTGGTGGTGACTGGGCCATCGTACAGGAACGCGTCGTCGATAGAGTCGTGCGACGAGGAGAACGACGTCCGCAGTCCGCGCATGACTTCGGACTTGTAACGTGACGAAGCCTGGTCGTCCACCAAGTCCCCACTGTTAGCTTCCAACCAGAAGCCCTGAAGCCGAAGCTCGCGCTGGTGCCACAGCAGGAACAGCATGACGTAGAAGTCCCACTGCAAGCCGTCATACACTGACGTGATATCGCTGATGGCGATCCCGTCGAACTTGTAGAGTCCGAACAGCACCATCGGCTGGATGGACTTGGCGTTGGTCGCTGCGTCACTCGCTGTCGTGCAGTACGGCTCAAAGCTCGGGTAGAAGTAGCCGACGTCAGTCATTCCGGTGCAGAAGATCGAGAGCTGGAACAAATACCGCAACGCGATGATGCAGCACGTCTGGTTTGGCAGCGACAAGATCACACAGGTCAGTTCGCTGTCAATAGGAAGATAAACTAGAGTGCTAATGGTACGTACATAAGCCAGCAAGTGCGTCCACACCATCGGGGCCGGACGAGGGTTCTCGACGACCAGAAAGCCGAAGACGGCCATTACGTAGACCATGTTCAGCAAGTCCGCCTGTCAACACAATCAGCAACAACAACGACGTGTAAGTACTTATCGTTTGCGAGGTGTGTGCATATCGGCAGCAATGTCGTACCTGAACAGTGAAGCAGATGACCATGGCCACGCAGCAGATACTCGCGCTCTTGCTGCGCACCCCATTGATGACAAGCTGGCCGATCTCAGCAACTGAAGGCTCGTTCAGGTCGTCTTCTTCGTACTGCGTCGTCTCGAGCTTGAACCCGGCGTTCTGGAAGTTGTACAGGAGTCTGTAGAGCGGTATGCGCCAGGCAAAGCCGCTCTTGTCGTCGAACTCCTCGTCCTCCGGGTCGCCCAGCGTGCTTTCGTCGCCCGTCACACTGCTCCATTCGCTTTTGTTCTCGTCGAAGTTCGGGTCGTCATCGCCACTGCGAGACGGCGGAGCGACGTCGAGAGGGTTCGGCAAGCTCCGCTCCTTCAGGCATTCGACAATGCTCTCGCCCAATGCCTCACGCGGAACAGCAAACGCCAGCGCCGAGAGGAACATGTTGAACTCCTTCGTCAACTCCGACTGGAACACGTACTTGACGTCGCCGCGGCTGCCGGCGTGGCGCACGACGACCTCGAAGCAGTACAGTGACGGCGACATGTCGTCGAACTGCACCTTGGTGTCACTGAGCTTGAGCGAGATCACGTCGCGCCACTTGAACGACGTTTTCAGGCGCTTCCTGTGCTTGCGACTGCGATGTCTGAGCGCCTTGTCTTCGTCTTGGTAGAACACCAGGTGACTCGAGTCGATGACCACGTAGCGGTGCAGATACTTGGCCTTCATCCAGGAGACCAGGAAGCCGAAGCGAGGCGCTGGCAGCTTCTCGCGCCGATACTTCATCCAGCCAGCGGTGGTCGATCCATCCAGATTCAAAGGGTAAGTAGCGATGGGGTCGCTGGCGGCACTGAACGGGCCTTCTCCCATCCGCGAGACTGCGCACACCTTGAACTGGTAGCTCGTTCCGGGGCGAAGGCCTTCGATCCGAGCCTCGCAGCGGTCACCAGAGATCTCGACGATGTCTCCAAAGTCTCCGAGGAGTGTCATGGACGGAAACTGTTGCCGCGAGATGCGGTAGTAGCGGATCTTGTGGTAGCTGCCCGTGGGCTTTTCCCACGAGATCGTGGCCGAGTTCTGCGTGCGTTCAACCGCAACGGGCTTGGTCGGGGCCATCGGGGGCAGATTGTGGTGCAGACCCAAGGCGATGTCCATGAGCTCCTCGACTTTATGCACGAGCTTGGAGACGATGATCTTGAGCCGCTGGATCGCCGCGTTCTTGTCCTTCTTCATCGCGTACCATTGCTCCGTACGTCGACGATAGAAGTCGCGCACGATCTCCTCGCGACGAATTGAAGCGCGGCTCTGCTCGCTCATGAGGATCGCGAACACGGTCTGGTACGTTGGCGCGATGAGGATCTCGCACTGGATGGAGATCAGCACAAACAGAGCGATGAGGCCGTACGGGACCTTGTTGGCCTCCACGCCGAGGAAGTTGGCGACGGACATGCAGCTATCGTCATCCCCCGACCTCGTTCCGATGAGGCAGTTGCTCAGCGCAGCGTACACGTAAGGCGCGTTGATGAGGGTGATGACGAACAAGTGGCCCCAGTTCCACTTGCGCAAGTACTGGATCCACGGGTTGGAAGGCTCGCGCGCTTCGTCCAGTCGATACAGCATCACCAACGCCCCCAACAGATACGCGATGGAGACTGCACCGCCTTGCTTCGCGCCGAACACGAACACTAAGAGCAGTAGCAGCGGCAACCAGTTGGCGAGGAACACAAACTCCAGGTAGTACCAAACGTACTTGCGCATGAGCAAGACGTACGTAACTTCACTTGAGGACCCTGCGAACGGCACATTACCAGAGCCTCCAGTGCTGTCGTCCACCAGTGCACTGTCGTAGTTTTGCTTGCGCGTTGACGCTGATTCATCGACAACCGTGATCACCTCCTCGTCCTCAACGAACCTCTTGGAGTCCGGTAGGAGATACACGCTCAGCAGGGCCACGAAGTCGGTCATCAACGCCCACTTGTGCTGGTTGCTCAGCACCAGCCACTTCTCGTAAGTGTCCGAGATGGACCGCCACGGGAAGGTTTCCTCCATGTTGATGTCCAGGAAAGGAGGGAACCACAAGATCACCGAGTACTCCAGCACGATCACCAAGGACAACATCCACGCTAACGCCCACCACCGTCTACACACCGTCGCAGGATACGCGTACATCATGCTGTACACGATCAGCAGGTAAATCATCGCAATGATGTCTTGGTGGACGAAGCATGACACTGTGAGCAAGAGCATCACCACGTTCACGGACGCCTTGCTGGCGTACGTGGTGCAGAAGCTGCGCAGGCACGAGAAGAAGTCCTTGTCATCCGCGGAGATGGCTGACAGCGATGTGTGGTCCCGTTTACTGTCTTGTTCATTCTCCGATGTCGGCTTTGCCTTCTTCGAGCGCACAAGCGCAATGTCGTCGTCATCGTACGTGAAAGCTCGAGCGCGGTCCTTGAGATCATCTTCGTCGTCATCCACCTCGCAAGAGGAGGTGGGGTGGTACGAGTCCAGGTTGTTCGCTGCATACAACGCGTACTGCTCTTCGAATCGAGCCGTCAGTTCCTCGAGCTCTGCTTGACGTCGAGCTGACGACGATGAATCGAAGTACTGGGCCACGCGCTGGAGCGCGCACATCAGGATGATCCAAAACTCCCCGGACAACAGATCCCACAGCTGCGGCTTGCCAACACTGTCCTTGTAGCGCTCGTCCAGACGAATCATGCCGACCCAGTCGCTGTCGTCGCCAGGCTTGAACAGCACGTCACTGTCACTCTGCTCCGTGTTGAAAGTGCTCAACTGGATCAGGTACTTCAAGAGAATCGACAGCGCTGCTAGCCAGAAGAGCGGGAACCAGAGCTGCTTCCACGAGTCGCTCAAGGCGCGGCCTCCGATCAGGATGACGATGTAGAGCCAGCCCACGAAGCTGATCTGGTCCAGCGCCACCCACATCGTCACGATCACCAGCGTCGTGGCGCTGAACGAGATCAACAGGTGCTGCACCGTTTCCATCACGAAGCGAATGCAATCGGCCGCGCGGCTTCGGCCGGCCGTGAAGAAGTCGTACGGCGTGACGTCCTTCATCATGGACGAGAGCTGCCAGAAGCACAGCCCCATCATAACCGCGGTGGGGAGCAAGTACAGGAACACGTCCGAGATTCCGCTGTTGGACGCATGGTACTCGAGGCCAAAGTCTTGAGCTGAAATGAAGGCGGACGTGAAGAAATGCTCCTCCAAGTACGTCGACACTTCCTCGAACTGGTAGATGTATCGCGCCACCAAGATTACGACTTCAACCAGCAGCGCCAGCGACCACAGCACCTTGAGGCGCAACGACGTTCTAGGAGCCGACTGGAAGCCGCCCAAATGGTTGCCGAAGATGATGAGGAACAACACCAACTGCACGCCCCCGACCATATTCGTACTCAAGCTGGTTGGCCCGCTCTCAAACTGCAGCGCCACGACGATGAACGCGGTGTAGCAAAGAAGCACGCCACAGATGCGGAACCAATTGTCGATCTCCACGGCCAGCCTGGAGACGAAGAAGACGGGGTTCTGCCGGACATGCTCCCGCGTCTTCATTCGCTCCTCAATCGCTTCACTGTTGGCCACGTAGATCACGAGCTGGAATACCAACTGGAAGATGATCAAAAGCTGCGCGCTAAACAGCGTTGGCCATAGTGACCCCCACGTGTAGAGCCCTGGGTGGTAGCACTGCAGACCGATGAGCTCCATCTCGGAGCTCTCCGTGCAGTCAACATTACGGAGAAACACGGCAAAGCAGGCTCCCAGAGCATAAAGCAGCAGCACGCGCCAGAACCGCCTTCGCTTCTCGAAAAACAGCATGAGCATCGCAGCAAGAACCAAGTATCCGATCTGTAAGAACGAGACGTGCGTGCTCAGCGCAACAACTGCATACAAGCAACAACAACTCAAGTGTCAGCATAATTCACACAATACAGCAGCGCTGATCACCACAAAACGCCTTACTTAGAATTGTTGCAAGGACCAGCGCGTCCAGATGAGTGAAGATGACTCGTTTTGCATCGACAATCCACAGGCGCGCTGCTGCTTGCCAGCCTGATTGGACCTCCTGAAATGATGCGCAATACCACAAAACCACCATCAGACCCCGAGCATCCGTTAGCTGCATCGTAGAGCACACGTACACTGCGCATCTTCGCCAGGCGCACGAAGTTGGCGAAGCTCGCTCGTTCACCATTGACCACCGGGTCCGCATCCTCAGCGGCGCGAGAGACCTTGGCCGTGTTTCGACGTTTTCGGGACTCCCTGAGAACGTCTTGATACCGCCACTGCGTTCGGATGGCCAGGAACATGAACGCGAGGCACAGCGTGTGCGCTCCAATATCGAGGAATGGGTAGTCGAACACGCGCAGGCCATAGGTCGTGTAGTCATCCGGCACGAAGTTGATCGTGAGGTTGCTCGTGTATTCTGCCAGCGCCATGAGCGTGCCGTACGCGATCAGCAGCCACATGAAGATCGACGACGACAACACCCCGAACGACGCGATGGTCACGAACGCCAATGCCAAGAACGCGGCCGACAGGTAGGAAGGGTACGACACGCACCACACGATGGCCGCCGCGCTGCCCAGCAGGAGACCTCCGTCGCGGGCAAACGCTCGAACTACGATGGACTGCTTACTCAGCAGGTCTTTGATGTCTGCAGTCTGGGCCCGATGCCGTTCATCAAGCGGGTCGAGCAGCGACCGCGCTACGTCGGCATCTACAGCACCCAAGTCGACCGTAGCGCCTCCTTCATGGGAGAACCCGGATGCCAAGCTCGACCTGCTTCTCGTTTCACTCTTCTTGTCTTCCGCGTGCAGGTTGTGCAGCTTGGCGCAGCTGATGAAGAGCAGGAAGAGAAAGCCCGCGAAGAAGTAGTACTGCCATTGAACTCCGCCGTCTCGAAAGTTTGCGAAGCCCGCGTACTTGCCGATCTTCTGCACGGTGGCGTTGTCGGTCAGCTGGTCCACTTGGTAGACGTACCATGCCACGATGATGATGAGGCTCAAGCCCAGCACGACGTTCGTGGTCTTTGGCCCGAGGAAGTAGCTCGAGAACTTGACGCCCGACTTGCGCGAGAGCAGTTCCTGCACCGTCATCCTGCGCACGAACACCGTGTAGCCGATCAAGCGCTGCAGCAGCAGCAGGTACAGCACGCCCGTGGCGAAGGCCGGCACGGACGCGGACGTGAGGAACAGCAGCACGGCGCTAAACAGCTCCACTGCGCGCAGCATGGATCGCCGCCGGTCGCGCTTGGGCTCGCTGTGGTTGATGAGCTGCTCGCCCATCTCGAACAGGTCGAAGTGCTGCTGGGCCAGCTCCTGCTCGCGCTGCTCCTTGGACCGCGTGTTGAGTCTCCGCAGCACGTACCAGTAGTGAAACGCGCTGCAAACCAGCACGAGCACGTCCACGCCGACGCCCTGGAGATACTCCTTCGAGTTGTGCATGGGCCGGAAGCCGAAGAGCTTGGCCACGTCCGCGCCCGCGTAGCTGTCGTCGTCTCCGTAGATCCCCCTGATGGCCGCGTGGCAGGTGCAGGCCACGAACGCCACGGCCAGCGTCAGCAGCGTCACAGCCCGCGACTGGAACGACTGCACCGTGCCGTAGCAGAACACCAATAAATAATACAGCGACACGAGGTTGGCCCGCGCGCCCACGGCCACGATCAGGCACAGCGCGAACAGCACCTCGGCCGCCGTCCGCAGCACGGCCAGCGCCCGTAGCGACATTTTGTGGCCGGGCCGCCGCTCGCTCGGCACTTGGTGGCTGCCGGCCGTGCGATGCGAGTGCAGGCCGGACGCGTTCAGGCGCAGCGACTGGTCTCGGCGGAACGAGCCGTGCGGGCCGAAGGACGGCGTGGCCACCTGGCCATAGGCCGAGCCCGCGTCCTGGGGCCGCGTGGGCGTCAGGAGGATGCGGCCGTCCGCGCCGATGAACGAGGAGGACGCGTCGTGGCCCGAGGCATTCGGCCGCCGCATTTGATACAAGGTGGGAGGAATGTGGAATGGCCCACATGGGCGGCGGTGCCCGTTGATGGGCTCGATTTTGCACAGCAGCTTGGGCTGCTCGAGACATTTTGTGCATGGGAAGGAGCGTTTCAGCAATAGCAGCCATCGCCTGAGAAAGTTTATTCGCGTCGGCCGGCGCGTTCTGGTGCCTAGTCGTCGCTATCCATGGCTGTCTGCCTGCAGTGCAAGTTCCAGCATGCTCATTGACGATTTCGAGCTGGTGGGGGCAGAGCCACGCGCGACTTGGTGTCGGCCACGAGTGACTTGCATCAGCAGCCCACGCGGCGACTTCGTTCTTCACGTACAGTATGTAAGAACAATGCATGTACGTAGCTCGTGCTGATAATGTGCTGGCGTTCGTCCGCCACGCAAGGCCGGTATCGCCGACACAACTGACGGTGCTGCTTGGTGATGTCGTCTCCATCGAGTAGTCGGACCAAGTTCGACAAGTCAGCAGCGTCACTGTGCGCGGTCAGTCACTATTCTACTCAACACTGTCATCCTGTTGATTAGTGCACCCATGTCTGAATATCGAGGTGTCCTTCTTACCACTTCAACTTCGAGTTGGGACTTGCATCACGACTCGTGTATTCACGAGACCACCTCCAAGGCGGAAACGCCATGCTCACTTGGACTGATCACTTCGAGTCTTGCGAGGATTACCAGCAAAATTAAGATGTGAACTAATTTTATATTGTTGCTATGCCTACTTCCTGCAGCTCTACCGCTTCTGGTGGTTGATGTACCGCAGTGCCAGCAGCGACAGGAAGCGGAACACAACAAGGAAGATGAAGACGCACCCGAAGTTGCTCCACACCTCGTCGTACTTCATGTTGTACACGTCCGCGATGTAGCCCTTCACCGTCGTGTGGCCGATCGACAGCGGCGTGTTCTCCAGCGGCTGGCACGCGAGCTCCGACCGCACGTTGATGTACGTCTGCGTGGCCTCGTCGAATGTCGGGTCTTCGGGGCAGTTGCCGAACAGGATCGACACGAGGATGGAGAGCGAGTATCGTTGGGGCGTGATGTGGTAGAGCCACTTGTAGCCGTCCGGGATGGACCCTGCCGGTGGGTTGAAGCCGGCGAAGAGCAGGAAGATGGCGTTGATCAGCACGCCCACGATCGCCGCCACCTCCACGCTCGGCATGGCGTAGATGAAGAGCTGGCCCAGATACGTCTGCATCAGCACGAACAGCGACACGTTGATCCAGTACAGCACAGCGGTGCCGAACGAGCCGACGCCCATCAGCGGGAAGAAGATGATCGTGAACAGGAGGCCGCTGCCGAACACGTACGGGATCTCGGCGACGGTGGCGCCCACGAAGTACCAGAGCGCATTGTAAGTCTGACTATCACGCTCACGATAGTACGAAGCGCGCTCGCGCAGCGTGAACGGCAGGCAGCCGACGTACGTAATGTAGCCCTGGTACAGCGCCGTCATGAAGATGATACCAATTGCCGAGTTCAGGCCTTGGTACGTCGTGTAGTGACCACTGACCAGGACAAGACCGAAGATCACTGCGAGAGCAAACGCGATCAGAAAACGAGTCAGGTTGTACGACGGTGTGCGCCAGTAAATGATCATGAACCGGCCCATCAGCATCCAAAGCTGGGTTAGCGGACTCGCGGCGCGCTTGCGCGTGAAGATCAGCTGCGGTAGGCGGTCGGGGGCAGGGGTGGATACGCCCGGTTGGCTCAGGCCATCGATCAAAGCCTGTTGCTCGGCACTCTCGCGGAAGTGCTGCACGAAGTCCACGTTAGCACCAGCGTCTGTCATTGGCTTCTCACCTGATCCAGCCACTCCAGCACCGATACACTCCAACATCCACGTCGCCGGGTTCTGGCCCTCGGGCAAATGCGCCACCTTCGGAATCGCCTCGAAGTAGTCGATCAGGTGGCCGCACTCGCGATCGTCCGGCTGAGCGTTGTCCAGCTCACCAAAGAACACCGTCTCACCTCCGCGCTTCAGCAGCAGCAGACTGTCGAACAGGAAGAAAACTTCGGACGAAGGTTGGTGGATCGTGCACACCACGGTGCGGCCGCTGTCCGCCACCTTCCGCACGCCGTCCATGATCACCTTGGCCGAGTGCGCGTCCAGGCCGCTGGTGGGTTCGTCCAGGAACAGCACACTCGGTTGCGCCGCGAGCTCGACGCCGATGGTGAGGCGCTTCATTTGTTCCTGTGAGCGACCGCGGATGATCTGGTCGGCAATGGGGCGCAGGTCCAGCAAGTCCAGACACTCCTCCACAGACGCGAGTTTGGCACGCTCCGATACACTGCTGTCCTGGCGTAAGAAGGCGCTGAACGTGAGTGCCTCTCGAATGGTGGCCCCCTCCGAGTGGATATCCTGCTGCTCGCAGTAGCCTGTGCAGCGACGAATGGCCAGCTCAGTCGCGGGGTATCCGTTGAGCAGAATCTCGCCCTTGATGGTGCCTCCTGTCTTGCGGCCAGCGATGACGTCCATTAGGGTAGTTTTACCAGCACCTGAAGACCCCATGAGTGCCGTCATAGTACCAGGGAGAGCATATCCGCTGATACCCTTGAGCAGGTCGATAGACTCGTGTCTGTGGTGGGGCAATGGCACAGAGTACCATAGGTCTTTGAACGCCAAAGCGACTGGTACAAATCTGGCCTGTTCCTCGTGAAGGTCAACCACGACCATGTCGGACGGAGTTTCTTCATGTGCTGGTGAGCTTGATGCAGCTCTTGGAGTGGCGACCATGACGTAACTGGCTGTTGCATCTGGCCGGCTTGGTTGCTCTTGCTCTACCAGACTTTCGTCCAGCTCGCTCTTCTCCTTGTCATCGTCGAAGTTGGTGGCCACTGCCACCGTGGCAGCAGGGACGTCGTATCGCCTGTGCTCGAGAATGTAGCTGCCGGCCACCACGAAGAACGCGATCGAGAACAGCAGGAACAACACGCCACCCCACACCCACGCCTTGCTTGACGGTACGTCGTACAGTGACAACGAGTACTCGCCCATGGTCATGTTGTACTGCGAGCAGTAGTCTTTGCCCGCGTACACACAGACGTCAAACTTGGGCGAGCGGTACTGGTTCACGGCAACTGCACGCAGACACCACGCGAGCGGGTTGATCCAATAGATCCAAAGGAAGAAGGACGGAATTTGGCTCCTTGGCACGATAAAGCCTGCAAAGACAACGTAGAACGTGATGGAGAACGTCGAGCAGGGCTTGGCGATGTTGAAATTCGGGGCCATGGCCGTCAGTGTGAAGAACCACGCGCACAACGCGAGGTTGGTGAGAACCATGCACAGCAGGAAGAACAGGAAGTAGCCCACGCCACCGACGAAGCCGCACATCCAATACACGAAGCAGCTGAACACCAGACACTCGGCAAAAGCCGAGGGCACCAGCGCCGTCAGACACGCGATCGCGAACGACGAAGTGCGGTAGAAGTTGGCCCGCCGGTGCTTGTAGTAGATTTCCCGGGCCGCAATAAACACTGGGGTTTGAGACGCCTGGCCCATGGCCAGGAACATGGTCGTCTGGTACAGCACGCCCAACGCCACCTGAGCATTCGTCGGGTCAAACCCGAAGAACGTGCTGCCGTAGATGAGACCCATGACAACCACCATGAGCGCTCGGACGCGCATGAAATCCGTGTTGCGTAGCGCCAGAACCATTTGCCGGCGCATGACAGTCATGGTGCTGGCCCAAAACGACTGGCGGAACTCGGGCATCTTCATCAGATACTCCTCGCCATCACGCACACGCTCGTCACTCCAAGGCGCGTCCAAAGTTTGCACGATTTGCTGGTGAATTTCCGACTGGCGAAACAGATCCGCAAACTCACTCGCCAGTCGAGGAGGTTGAACGGAGAAGGATGCGTGATTGCTCGCCTTCGCCACCTCATACTGGTACTGCTGGTCCGTGCCCAGATCCAGCAGGTAGTCGGCTGCATCGCGGTCGGGAGGGCAGACAAAGCCCAGACTTCCAAAGTAAGGCAACGCTTGTTCGCGCGGGCCATGATACATGACCTCACCGTCGTTCAGCAGCAAAATGTTGTCGAACAAATCGAAAACCTCCGGTGCAGGCTGCAGCAACGCCATGACTACCGTCTTGTGCAGCTTCTTGGCGATGTCACGTTGAGTGCAGACGATGTCGAACGTGGCCGCGCTGTCCAGGCCCGTGCTGATCTCGTCCATAAAGGTCGCATACTTCATGCCGAACTCCATCTCACCGGTTGTCACGCGTCGGCGTTCACCACCGGACACGCCTCGCGTCATGGAGTTGCCGATCACTGTGTCACGACACATATGCAGGCCGAGTTGCTCAATGATCACATCGGGGTAGTTCTTGTAGAGCGACTCGGCCATTCGCAACGCCGCTTCGTTTTGCTCAGGGGTTCCGTTTGATAGCATCTTCTTGCCACGTCGAGACGCCACTTCCTCTGAACAATATGCATGGGCGAACTCCAGCGTCTCCTGCACAGACAAGGTCGGGAAATGCTTGTCGCTCTGGGGGACGTACGCGGCCAGTTGGGGCAGCTTCGGCAGCAGCTCCTTCCACGTGCACCCGTTGTACGAGATGTCTCCTTGCAGCGTGACGTTCTTCTCCATGGGGAACTGGCCGCTCAACACCTTCATGAGCGACGTCTTGCCGGACCCGGGCTGCCCAAGCACTAGCGTGATGGTGCCCGGTTCGAACACGGCGTCCACGCGGTTGAGTACGTGTCGCTCGGTGACGTGTCGGGTGGCGGTGAGCTTGCGGACGATGTGTTTGAGACTGTTGTAGACGGAGGGCAGCTCGGGTGTGGTGGAGCTGGAAGACTGCTCGACTACTGGGACCTTGGCGATTATCGACAGGTTTCTGCAGCGCACCTCCAGCTGTGGCAGCGTTCGTCCTAGAGCGGGTTCGAGCTGCTGGGCGACAAAGTCGTAGAATGCGGCCTCGCCGTGCTCCATGAGCGCGTGCCCGGACTCGAGACCTGGCTGGAGCTTGGGACCTGCGGCTGTCGGCGGCACGTCGATAGTGGTGCTTGGTGCGATCATGGTCGTGAACTTCTGCAGTCCATCGAATGGGGTGTTGTCGGGGGTATTGAACGCGCTTGTGAACCACGAAGCGAGTTCGCTAATGAGCTTTGATGGCGCGAGGGAACGGAGATCGCTCCTCGAAGACCACGCACTTGGTCCCAAAGGCTTTGCACACTCATCGACGCGCAATTCAGCGGATATGTCGTTAAAAAGAGCCTCCTTAACAAGTTCCTTTGGATTCATAACACTTTTAGTAGTGGAGGGATTTTTGTATAGAATAATGCTTTTTGTTAACCTTTTTAGACCTGATACTGCTTTCACACTGTATTAGTTTGTAGCATGTCGCATGTTGCTGGATCCTGTGACGGGGCGACACATACTGTAGTCGGTCGACTACCGGTATGCGAACTTGCGACCAAGCGCGATAAGCAGGAAAGCCTCGGTCGCAGAGGCCTCCTCTCGGTCTGCAGAGTGCAATTGCGCGAGATTTTCAAGACCGCGGCCGCAACAGAGATTCTGGGTTGCCGTTGCGGTGCCGTCGCGGTGGTAACGGCCTCCACCCGCCCTGTTCATCCCTGGTCGGTTGATGCACAGCAGGTTCATCCAATCTTTTGCAGGGATGAACACGGACGGATCAGTCATCGCCTTTCCGGACGATGTGCATCTCGCCGATCGCAGGTTTATTATAACCCGGTGAAGATGGCCGATCTTCAACGCTCTGTGGATAAAGGCTTTGGGGGTTCCAAGGCCAATTTGCGGAGGGCGTGATATCCATATTGACTACAACACCAGCGGCATTATTTCTTGTCGCCTGTGTCCCCTGTGCCTTGGTACATGCACTCGAAAGCGCCCTTCGCTAGGTGACTCGACGTCATGTCCATGCGCTTCTGTAAAACCTGAAGTTTCTCTTTTGAGACGGACGGCCAGGCAGTGCTTTGCATCGACTTCAATTCGGAAATCATCGTTCTAACCAAGCAGTATTCGCTATCTGTATTTTTGTATTAATATCGCTCACCAACCACAAGTCTCAAAGAGCTCGATGACAATGACTGTGGATTTCTAGGAAGTAAGCGGCGATTGGGACATCAATACCAGCACGGAGGGTCCTCTCGCCAGTGGTTTAGGTCGCTACGGTAAGTCTTACAACTTGTAAGACTTACTTGTACAAGTGCGTACATGTAGCATCCGTTGGATCGTCTTCGAGATATGGTGATGAGTGTACCGTAGTGGTCGCCATGCACCAGCTTCGATGCAATCCCCGCATTCTTCATTTTGCGCCGTGGACCTCAAAGGCGTCGCACCGCGGCCTTTCAATCGCAAATTAAGGTATGATGGAGGTGCGCTGCAGAAACCTGTCGATAATCGCCAAGGTCCCAGTAGTCGAGCAGTCTTCCAGCTCCACCACACCCGAGCTGCCCTCCGTCTACAGCAGTCTCAAACACATCGTCCGCAAGCTCACCGCCACTCGACACGTCACCGAGCGACACGTACTCAACCGCGTGGACGCCGTGTTCGAACCGGGCACCATCACGCTAGTGCTTGGGAAGCCCGGGTCCGGCAAGACGTCGCTCATGAAGATATTGAGCGGCCAGTTCCCAATGCAGAAGAACGTCACAGTGGGCGGTGACATATCCTACAATGGAAAGACCTGGAAGGAGCTACTACCGAAGCTGCCCCAACTGGCCGCGTACGTCCCGCAGACCGACAGGCACTTCCCAGCGCTGACTGTGCAGGAGACGCTTGAATTTGCCCATGCGTGTTGCCCGGAGGAAATGGCGTCGCGACGTGGAAAGGAGATGCTATCGTACGGAACCCCTGAGCAAAACAACGCGGCGCTGCTAACCGCGGAGTCGCTCTACAAGAACTACCCGGACGTGATCGTGGAGCAACTCGGTCTACAGACTTGTCGTGATACGGTGATTGGCAACGCGTTGAAGCGCGGCGTGTCCGGTGGTGAACGCCGACGCGTGACAACCGGTGAGATGGAGTTCGGCATGAAGTATGCGACCTTTATGGACGAGATCAGCACGGGCCTGGACAGCGCGGCCACGTTCGACATCGTCTGCACGCAGCGCGACATCGCCAAGAAGCTGCACAAGGCGGTGGTCATGGCGTTGCTGCAGCCTGCACCGGAGGTTTTCGATTTGTTCGACAATATTTTGCTGCTGAACGACGGTGAGGTCATGTACCACGGCCCCCGCGAACAAGCACTACCGTATTTCGAGAGTTTGGGCTTGGTCTGCCCTTCCGACCGTGATGCGGCCGACTTCTTGATGGACTTGGGCACGGATCAGCAGTACCAGTACGAATTGGTGAAGGCGGACAGTCATCCGTCCATGGCATGTCCGACACCTCGATTGGCCACTGAATTCGCAGACCTCTTCCAACAATCAGTCATTTACCAGCAAGTCGTGCAGGCACTGGAGTCACCATGGAGCAGCGAGCAGTTGCGTGACGCAGAGCTGCACCTCGACAAGATGCCGCAATTTCGCCAGTCCTTGTGGGCTAGTGCCGTGACGCTGACGCGCCGACATTTTACAGTGGCACTTCGCAACACGGCGTTCATCCGCGTGCGCACCTTCATGGTCCTCGTCATGGGGCTTGTGTACGGCAGCACGTTCTACAACTTTGACCCAACGAACGCGCAGGTGGCGCCGGGGGTTCTCTACCAGACCACCATGTTCCTTGCATTGGGGCAGGCGTCGCAGATGCCGGTCTTCGTCGCGTCGCGCGATATCTACTACAAGCATCGACGCGCGAACTTCTACCGCTTGCTGTCGTTCGGAATTGCGAGTCTCGCTGCGCTGTTCCCTGCAGCTGCAGCAGAGTCCGTGGTCTTCGGTACGATGGTTTACTGGATGTGTGGCTTCATCACGGAGGTCGGCCCTTACCTGCTCTTCCTGCTCTGCATGGTTCTCACCAACCTCGCGTTGTGCGCGTGGTTCTTCACGCTGACGGCCATGGCCCCGAATTTCAACATCGCCAAGCTGCTGTCCACGTTCTCCATCACGTTCTACGTTGTGCTTGCCGGAATTTGTCGCGCCAAGGAGCCAGCTCCCGTCCTTCTTCCTTTGGATATATTGGCTGAACCCGGTCGCGTGGTGTCTGCGGACGTTGGCTGTGAATCAGTATCGCTCGAGGAAATTCGACGTGTGCGTCTACGACGACCAAGACTACTGCGCACAGTACAACATGACCATGGGCGAGTACTCACTGTCGTTGTATGATGTGCCTTCGGATAAAGCGTGGGTTTGGACAGGCGTCTTGTACTTGGTGTTCGCGATCGTCTTCTTCATCGTCGCGGGCAGCTTCATCCTCGAACACAAGCGCTACGATGTTCCTGAAGCAACTGTGGCCGTGGTTGCACGCGTCGACGAGGAGAAGGACAACAACGATCCAATGAAGGAGCACCACGAGTACGCCGAAGTCGTCACTCCACGTGCAGCGTCACCGACGCAAGACGGCCTAACTGATATGGTCGTCGTCGACATTCAAAAGCAGCAGGCGCACTTCGTACCGGTCACGCTGGCGTTTCGAGACCTCTGGTACTCCGTGCCTCTGCCCCATAACAAACATGAATCCATCGACCTGCTCAAGGGTATCAGCGGATACGCTCTCCCTGGTACTATGACGGCGCTCATGGGGTCGTCGGGTGCTGGTAAAACCACGTTGATGGACGTCATCGCTGGCCGCAAGACAGGAGGCACCATCAAGGGCGAGATTCTGCTCAACGGATACCCCGCGACTGAGCTGGCCATTCGTCGCTGCACAGGCTACTGCGAACAGCAGGACATTCACTCGGAGGGGGCCACCATTCGAGAGGCCCTCACGTTCAGCGCCTTCTTACGCCAGGACAGCAGTGTATCGGAGCGTGCCAAACTCGCGTCTGTGGAGGAGTGTCTGGACTTGCTGGACCTGCGCCCCATTGCCGACCAGATCATCCGCGGTCGCTCACAGGAACAAATGAAGCGCCTCACCATCGGCGTCGAGCTCGCGGCGCAACCGAGTGTGCTGTTCCTGGACGAACCCACCAGTGGCCTGGACGCGCACTCGGCCAAGGTGATCATGGACGGCGTGCGGAAGGTGGCGGACAGCGGCCGCACCGTGGTGTGCACGATCCACCAACCTTCGTCCGAAGTTTTCTTCCTGTTCGACAGTCTGCTGCTGCTGAAGCGCGGAGGTGAGACGGTGTTCTTTGGTGAGCTGGACAACGCTCAGCCGGACGATCGCGAGTGCGGCCACCTGATCGACTACTTCGAGGCGATTCCGAAGGTGGCGCATTTGCCCGAGGGCCAGAACCCGGCGACGTGGATGTTGGAGTGTATCGGTGCTGGCGTGGCTGGATCAGGTGAGAAGCCAATGACAGACGCTGCCGCCAACGTAAACTTTGTGCAGCTTTTTCGCGAAAGTAAGGAGCAACAGGCTATGCTGAATGGACTCGACCAGCCTGGTGTTACACGACCTGCTCCTAATCGACTGCCGCAGTTGGTTTTCTCGAGCAAACGCGCGGCCACCCAGTGGACACAACTGCGGATGCTGGTCGGTCGGTTTTTGACAATTTACTGGCGCACACCGTCGTACAACTTGACCCGCTTCATGATCTCTTTCGGACTCGCTGTGGTTTTCGGCCTTGTCCTGATCGATGGCCACTACACGACGTATCAAGGTCTGAACTCGGCGATTGGCATCATCTTCATGACGGCCCTATACCAGAGCTACATCTCGTACGTCGGCTGTCTTCCGTTCACCGCTCGAGAACGTGTCTCGTACTATCGTGAGCGTGATAGTCAAACTTATTCAGCCTTCTGGTACTTCGTCGGGGCCACCGTAGCAGAGATCCCGTTCGTGTTCGCGAGCGGCCTGATCTTCACAGTCATCTTCTTCCCGCTCATGGGGGTTGGATCATTCAGCACAGCCGTGCTCTACTGGATCAACGGCTCGCTGTTCGTGCTTCTGGAGACGTATCTGGGCCAAATATTCATCTACGCACTACCGACCGTAGAGGTGGCTGCTATCGTGGGCGTGTTCGTCAACGCGACCTTCCTGTTGTTCGCCGGCTTCAATCCGCCTGCCGACTCCATTCCAACCGGGTACATCTGGCTGTACTACTTGACCCCGCAGCGGTACACGTTCGCCATCTTAACCTCGCTGCTATTCGGCGATTGTCCAGAAGACCCGACGTACGACGAAGCCACGCAGTCGTATATCAACGTTGGCCCCCAGCTTGGCTGCCAGCCGCTGGAGAATGCACCGCTGTCGATCGGGCACACGACGGTGAAGAACTACATCGCAGACGTCTTCAATATCAAGTACGACGACATCTGGAGCAACTTCGGCTACGTCTTCCTGTACATCGCTGCCATCCACGTGATCTCGCTGCTTGCACTCCGATACCTCAACCACCAGAAGCGGTAGGGAAGCCACAAAGCAATTTCGCTTGGGCTTGCATATCCAGCCAAACTCTTTTCACTACAAACGTCCAATACACACCCAGTTGATTCTTTCTTCATCGTGTATGATATCATTGTTGCAGACGGCAGGGCAGATGCGATGCTGGCGATGACACCACTGAGCTTCTGCCTTTTATCACTTGGCCTTCGTAGCCTGCTCAATTCTGCTTGCAATCTAGACCGTCGTGTCCACTTGCTCATCGTCCTCCGGCTTGGCGAAGTCAGACAGTGCCGGTGCATGAAGCAACAGCGATGGCGGTAGTCGCTGCGGGTTCTTGTCCGGGTCGAAGTGGTCCGTGTCGTACATGCTTAGCCACTCCTTCAGCGCCACGCGCAGCTCCTCGATCTCCCCGTACTGCGTCACAATTCCGCGCTCCTGACACGCGAACTCCAGTTCACTGAGTGTAAGATCATCGACGCCTTCCTTCAACAATAGCTGGTCGTCCACACTCAGCTCCTCCATCCTCCGCTGGAGCCTCTTCTCCAGCTGAGACTGCATCAGAAACTTGTTCAGCACCGCGAAGCTCGGGAACAGGGCCGAACCTTCGGCCAGCACGTGGATGTGCTTGATCGAGAGCGCGGGGAGTGCGGCCGGACCCTCGAAGAAGGGCGCGAGCTCGGCCACCTGCGTGGGCCGCAGACCTCCGCTGCCGGCTACCTTGGCCAGCGCTAGCATCTCCTTCAGCGCGCCGTCCTTGTGGTCGATCTGCTGGAGCAGTTGGGCCAGCTCCGGGTACGTCTTGGCCCGGGCCAGCACGCCCTCGCGGAAGAACTGCGTCCTCTGGTCGGGCCGCCAGAATTGCCAGGGCAGCAGCTGCTTCGGGAACTGGTAGCCGAGCAGCGGCGCCGCGTAGCCCAGCAGGGGCACGCAGAAGAAGGCCAGGATGGGCAGCGACTTGAGCAGGTCGCGGTGCGCCTGACGCAGCAGCAGCATCTCGCGGCGCGAGAGGTTGGCCTGGCCGCTGGACTCCTTGACGCGGCGGCGCAGTGCCCAGGCCTCCTTGTTCTCGTGGTACAGGCCTTTGGAGCCGGCCACGAACGGCTGCAGCCACTTCTGCAGCTTCTGGTACGGGGACAGCTCCTTTGGCGCCGAGCTCAGGTGGCGAGCCGCGTACGCGGGTTGCAGGCGGGCAGCGGGCAGCAGGCGGCTCGACGTCGCCACGCGTTGGGCGCGCACGCGCAGAACGGAAGGCAGCATCATGGGCCACAGGTGCGGAAGATACCAAAGTGAGACTGTCACATGGCTGGTGTTAAATTCGGGGCTAAATTTCGGCAGCTAAATTCGGCGTTAGTGTCGCTAGACAGCGTACACAGAATACCGACTGAGCCACCGACTGGCGTTTTCCACACCAGGATCCTCTCTTCACTTTTACGCCGAAGGGGGAGAGATCTAATAGCCTTGTAGCAGCCATGGCGACGCAGGACGTGGAGATGGCCGAGCCCGAGCAGGTGCACCCGCTGCAGACGCAGTTTGAGGACGCGGAGGACATTGCGGCTGCGCTCACGGCGAACGCATCGCCCGACGCGGCCATCCAAGCCTTCCAGCGCATCATCTCCTACGGTGCAGCGGACCGCAAATAATCATAACCCTTGCAGCTCTTTGCACTAACTTACTATTGTTGTGACTGGCAGCCGGGGAGGACGCGGCGCTGGAGCAGGTGCAGCGCGTGAAGGAGCACTCGATCTACAAGCTGGCGCAGCTGTTCATCCAGTTCGGCCGCGAGAAGGAGCTGGCCACGCTGCTGCAGTCGCTGCGACCGTTCTTCGCCACGCTGGCCCGCGCCAAGACCGGCAAGATCGGTGCGGCCCGCCTGCTGTGGTTGCTGCTCAAAGATTTGGATTCACCGAATACTGACGGATTTTGTTGTTGTTGTTGACGCTGGCAGTGCGCACGGTGATCGACATGGTGGCCAAGGTGAAGACGCTGGACGCCGAGAAGGCGCTGCAGCTGCAGGCCGACCTGTGCCTGGACTCGATCGAGTGGTGCAAGCAGGAGAAGCACACATTCCTGCGCCAGCGCGTGGAGGCGCGTCTGGCCTCGATCTACTTCCAGCAGGAGAAGTTCCAGCCAGCGCTGGACCTCATCACCGAGCTGCTGTACGAGATCAAGAAGTTGGACGACAAGCAGCTGCTGGTGGAGATCCACCTCGTGGAGAGCAAGCTGCACCACGCGCTGCGCAACGTGCCCAAGGCCAAGGCCGCGCTCACGGCGGCGCGCAGCATCTCCAACACGATCTACGTGGTGCCGCGCACGCAGGCGCAGATCGACCAGATGTCGGGCATCCTGCACGCCGAGGAGCGCGACTACAAGACGGCGTACTCGTACTTCTTCGAGGCATTCGAGGCGCTCGCGACGCTGGACGAGACTGAGGGACTCAAGTGCCTCAAGTACATGCTGCTGGCCAAGATCGCCAGCGGCGGCGCCAGCGAGGTGAACCTCATCATCAACAGCAAGCAGGCCATGAAGTTCATCGGCATCGATCTGGAGGCCATGCAGGCGGTGGCCAAGGCCCACGAACAGCGCTCGCTCGAGCAGTTTGAAGCGGCAACGAAGAAATACGCCCCGCGTACGTGTGAATTGGTCGTCGATGGTGAGATAAATCTGATTCTAACCTGTGGATTCGTTGCTGTTTCACAGAGCTTGTGGAGGACGCGCTGATCAAGAACCACCTGGGCAAGCTGTACGAGCAGCTCCTGGAGAGCAACTTGATCAAGATTATCCAGCCCTTCTCGTGCGTCGAGATCGCACATGTTGCCAAGCTGATCAAGCTGCCGCTTCCGCAAATTGAGTTGAAGTAAGGGCGTCTGATACCTGCTTTTCAGCTTGTGCGTAGCCGTATTGACGTGCTTGTGTATGTTTGCTGTCCGTAGGTTGTCGCAAATGATCTTGGACCACAAGTTCCACGGTATTCTGGACCAGGGCAAGGGCCAATTGATTGTCTACGACAGCCCTACTGAGGATGTACGTGCAAGTCTCACGACCTTCTTTCTGCACGATTGTTTGGAGACTGACTGTCACTTGCATGCTTGTGTTGTACTTCGCTAGAAAACATATACCTCTGGCCTCGGTGTCATCGAGAACGTTGGGAACATCGTAGACAACCTGTTCCGGCGCGCCGACAAGCTGCAGGCATAAGCGCGCGATATACTTGCAGAAACATGGAGCTTAGTCAACATCGGCCCTGATGTGCTCGCGGTAGGAATGCGATGCACACAGGTGCTGTAAGTCAGTAATCGACAGGTTGAAAACTACCATCAATTGAACAAGTGCAACCATTTCAGTTCTCGTAACTTATTAGTTCATTTATGTGGGCGTCGACGTTGTGTTCTGCCGCGGTGTATCACCGCACAACATGTACGACAAATTTCAGGCATGTTTCGGCGCTACATGCGCGACACTGGCCGCTGGAACGCGACTGCTCTGGCCTTGAACTCGGACACAAAGCGGGCAATCGTGTTGAAGTTCTGCTCGAGCGGACAGTCCTGGTTCTCCTCGTACTTGGACCTGAACCGCTGTTTCTGATAGAGAGCAACCACACACTTCATGTTACCATCAGATACTCTGCGCCGGAAGAAATCGAACAAACTTACGCTGCGCTCCAGTTCATCAAGGAGTTTCTGGACTGCGCCCAGATCACTATCAACCTCGCTAGCAAACCTAGCAAAGGCTGTCCGCGACCGAGCTGCTTCTTCGGCTGCCTCTGGGGAAGCACTCGTCGTTGAAGCCGCTTCAGCTAGCGATACCGCAAGCTGGTGGCCCTCGCGGAGCTGCTTCATTTCGGCTTGCATAGCGCTCACAGACACATTGCAGCACAGAGGCACTTGGTTGATTTCCTCGTAAAACTGCAGGAGGTAGTTGTCCTTGTCGTTCTTGTCTCCATAGTCCCGCTGCAAACACAAGACACCTGGTTAGAACATATATGACTTTCACCGATAGCAAATGAAGACCAACGACTCGTACCTGAATGAACTCCACGAACGTATCAAGTAGCGATATCGCCGGGTCGACGAACGACTTCGTGGTCGTCAACGAGAGCAGCGACTCGAGCGAAAAGCTTCGAGCCTCCGTCCCGTTGACGAAGTTTCCGAAGTCGCGCAGAGCCCACATCGTTCTCTTGAATTTGTCGCTCGAGTGGAGCTGATTCAGAGCCCTCGTCACACGTTGCGCCAGTTGCCTACAGTCGAAATGTCAAACAATGCCCCTGGAACTTTAACATCGTGAATACCGCAGTACGTACTCCAGCTCGTACACCCGCGACGTAAACTCGAGCTTGAACTGGAGGCACTCAAGCTTCTCCTTCACCATTGGGACCGCACGGATAGCCGCGAAGAACCGCTCGTTCTGAAGGACATTCAAGTGCACAAACAAGAGCGTCAATAACATGCACGTACAGACATCCCCCCACTCAATCACCTACGAGTCCCAGCGTTGCGTTGTCTGCTATCAACTGTTGCAGCACGTGCTGCTCGGCCATGCTGGGCCACATTGACAGGATGGTTTTGATATCGGCCACCTTGACGTAGACCGCAGTGAGATCACCGAGGTCTTCCGCCACTTTCGCGAATGGCACAGTGATCCGCCTGACGGCCAGCTCGAAGTTGAGGCTCTTCTGGCCCTTCATCATCCGCATACCCCCTCGCTTCACGATCCGAGAGCGGGCCTGAGCCCCCAAAGTCCGACTCACATGTCCACCGGCCGACGGCATGGAGATACGGGCGGCGCTGGTCGAATGCGGGTCGATCACGCTGGTGAAATGCCTCACAATAGCTGCCTTGGACGCATCGGAGATGCGCGCCGCAGCTCCTTTCTCGCTGCGTTCGGTCCAATTGGACTCTGTTAGCAGAGTTGGCTCTTGCGCCCAGTGCCATTTCTTGTACGACATGGGCGGCCGGGGAACGGGTGAGGCTGGCTCGGGCGGCGGTTTAACGTAGACTTGTCCTTCAGGAACGGGGCCGTCCAGCCCAGCCGGGTTAATGCCATCCTTCCGCATTTTGTCCTCCACCGCCACGCGAGGGATGCCGAACTTGAGCATTTTCTTGAAGCGCTCGAACGGGTCTTCCTTCGCAGCCGCTTGATCCTCCAGCGCTGGTGTCGAGCCGTTCTGCTTTGCCTGCGGTGTATCGTTGGCAAGCCGCATACAATCGTAAGGCTCTTCAGCATAGCTTTACTCACGTCAGCAGGCCGTACCTCCTGCTTCGCATTCTCCTCGCTCTCGGTTTTCCCTGCCGCTTCCTCTCCCTCGTCTTCACTCGAATCACTGGAGTCATTCTGTCTCGTTCAGGCAAGGTCAACACAGTTGAGGGCACCAGTTAAATAGCGAGCGAGAGATAACACCGTACCCCGATCATTCTGCGGATGCTGTCTCGGTACGACTGTCGCTCGGCTTCCTGGGCACGCAACTCGGCAAGGAACATGATGGCGTCGTCCTGGTAGCGTCTAGTCTTGTTGTGTTCCGCAGTCGGCAAAGAGTGAATGAGCGCTCCTCGGCGCTGCTGGTGTCGCTGCCTTTCTCGAAGTCGGTATTCGATAACTGCGGATTGACAGGGACAGGGAAGCACTCGAGTGCCCCATGCTGCGAGCTTCCCCTCCTCAGTCGCAGCCTTTCTCGAGTCTTCGGATCTACAGTAGACCGCCCACCCCCACCGGCTTGGAAAGCTCCAGCCTGCCTGAAGTCGCTTCCACACACTTCAACAAACAACTTTTGATCCCCCGGGGTCTAAAAGCTCATGCTTCTTTGACTCAAGTGTATTAGCTTGTTGCACACTTCTCGCACATCGCGTAACCTCACGGCCAGGTGCTGTGCAGCCCACCGCCGTTGAAGCCCGATCGGAACTCCGGTTCGGTGCGCACCGACCATTTGAGGACACTGGAGTAAACTCCACAAACTGCCATGGTTGCACTCCAGGTATCGTCAGGGCTGCATGGAACACGACGACGTGGTTACTTCTCAATCGTCCGACCTCGTCGAATGCTGGCGTGGCTGTGGGATCGCTACCTACATGTATAAGTTGTACAGTACAACGAGATATCATATAAGTAGTGATCACCGAATATTGGTGTTCGCCTGAAAAGCGAGCGACGCTGGCAAAATGCTTCTTGAGCGCCAATCTGGCTGGCCAACGGTTCGACCGTTTATCGGAGCCCTGTCATCGGTGCTCCAAAGAGTCAGCGAGAGCTGCAGGTCTCTTGCAGTGATGGCCTCTTGCAGTGACCTCGCCTGGCATCCAGCAAAAGTAGACAGCGAAGACACCCCAAGCACATTGCATCTTACTGTGTGGCTCCGTAGAACTCGCATCATTCTCCAACTTACCAAGATGGCCCCCAATCGTGAAATCTGCGCGTTCTTCTACGAGGACAAAGGCCAAGGTGACTATCGCTGCCAGCTTTGCGGGGCCTGCCGCAAGCAGCAAGTCGGTTCCGGGTACAGTAACCTGCTGTCCCACCTCAACTCTACGCACCCGGACTTCGAGGAGACCTACCAGGCTTCGGTGGCTACAGACGCCCAACTCTCGAGCTTCGGGTTCGTCTCCGAGGCGACCCAGCATCGGTATCAGTGGCTTCAGTGGGTGGTGGAGCGAAACATGCCGCTGGCGGAGGTTGACGACCCGCTCACGAGGTCCATGTCAAGCTGGAAGCCTGTCTCGTCCAAGACGTTGAAGTTGGACATGCAAACGTGCTCGTCTCACGTCGGTCGCACGATTGAGAAGGAACTGGGCGAGTTTTTCGGCGTCATGTGGGATGGGTGGACCCACGGCACGGTGCACTACGTGGCTATCTACGGCGTGGCTTTCGTTAACGGCAAGCGTCGTGAGCGACTGCTGTCGCTCTCGCCTCTAGTGGACGGTAGTCAAGACGCGGAAGTCCACATTGCCATGTTCGAGCGTGTGCTGGCTCTGTACAACAAGCGTGTCTCCATGGTGGCGTTTCTGGTTGCTGACAATTGTGCGACCAACCAGCGAATCGCTGCGTTGATGGAGCTCCCTCTGGTCGGGTGTGCGAGCCATCGCTACAACCTAGCGGTGAACCGGTACCTGTCTGCCTACGAGTCCGAGCTTGCAGCTGTCAACACTCTCATGGTTCAGCTTCGACATGCCAACAACGCAGCGGAACTCGCGAAGTACACTGATCTCAAACCTATCAAACGGAATGTGACACGTTGGTCTTCGACCTTCGAGATGGTGCGTCGTTACAAGAAAATCCGCGATTCCATTCGACAGGTTGATGCTGTTGAAGAGTTTATTCCCACGGGTTCTACTCACAAAAAGCTGCTCGACCTCCTGGAGGAGCTCAAGAAGCTGGATAGTGTCTGCAAGACACTGCAGGATGAAAGCACCAGCATGGCGGACGTACGCGCGCTGTTTGACCAAGTGGCGGACGACTATCCGAGCATGGCAAGTCACCTGCGCCCGAACGCGAGAATCGTGCACGACCCTGCATTCGAGGCGGCTCTGGTCAAGATTACGAACAACGTCAAGTTGACGGCGGCGGAAGCTCGTGCTGTGCGGCGATTCGTGGTGGATTCTCTGCCACCAGCGGCAAGAGGAAGGACAGATCGACGAGCGACTACGCCAGCGAGATCCTCCGAGGAGGAAAGAAGGCGAGAGCTTCTGGTGTGGCGTCGGTGACCTACAATGGCCTGGCGAAGGTGGTGCCGCCAACCTCGAACACGGTCGAGAGACTCTTTTCGCAGTGTAAGTTTGTCCTGACACCTCAACGTGCGTGCATGCTGCCCGCCAACTTCGAGATGCTCGCGTTTTTGCGTGTGAATCGCGACCTGTGGAACGCGACTTCTCTTGTTGCCGCCGAGTAAAAGGTAATTGCCTGCGGTCGAGTAACATGTAGGCTGCACCTTCAATATACTGATATTGGCCCAGTTATTATTATTGCTGCGCTTCGTATTGCCGTTATTACAACGCTCGCCCAGCACCGGCAGCACAATAGAACACGGTATTGTCCGACCCCTGGATAGAAGGCTGTCTAGAACAGACTCCAGTCAACACGAACGCTGAATCTTCTCCGCCGGTGATATGTGTTGGCGGCTCCGGAGTGTAGAGATCTGAAGCCGGTGGCGCTGCTGCATAGAGAAGATCGCCACTCAATCCTTCACGATCGTTTTCTAACACTGATACGCATTTCAGTCTCCATACTTTTCGACAGTACATCATCCTTTCGCGCGACGACACCACAGCACGCGCACTCATGATGGGGGAGGTGGGACCGGCTCCGCTCTTGACACACAAAGCCTCGTGCCGCTCCATGAGCCGCGCTGCCCACTCGCGGATTTCACTCGATTGACGCACATCGGCGAAAGGAGCTCTCGATACCCAGCAGTGGATCGGCCGATACACTCAGCGACAACGAGATGATGGTGTCGTGGCTGCGCAGCGCGCTCTTGATGGGCATCACGACTATTACAGTAGTCGACGCGAGTGGCAGCGCGAGTGCCAGTGGCAGCGGCAGCAGCACCGCCACGGATCGCAGCTTGGTCAAGTTGGAAACCCGCTCGGGCATCCGGCCGTGGGTGGACCCGGACACGCCCGACGACGTGCGGACGTACGTGTCCTCGCGCGGAGACACCTGGGAGCTCGTTATGAGCGACGAGTTCGAGGACGTGACCCGCAACTTCTCGGCCGGCGGAGATCACATGTGGACGTCGATGGAGATGCCCGACGGTACAAACGACGCACTGCAACTCTACTCACATGACATGACGTCGGTAGAGTGCGACGACGACGAGGAAGGGCTGTGCTACCTGCAGATCAAGTCCATCGACGAGGTCAACAACATCACAGTCTGGAACAGCTACCTGCGGCCGCCGGCCTACCAGAATTCCACCTTCGTACGTATGTTGCTGTTATTGTGAACGGGTTAGATTGGCTGCTTACATTATCTGTTATCGTTATCGAGCAGTACTATCGATCGGGAATGCTCCAGACGTGGAACAAGTTCTGCTTCCAAGGTGGCATGCTGGAGGTGCGAGCCAAGCTGCCGGCCGTTCTGGGCAATGATAGCGGTAACCCGGACCTTGGCAAGGGCAACAATGCGCGCGCGGAGAACACGCAGTTCTATCCGACGTGGCCTGGAATCTGGTTGATGGGGAACCTCGGCCGCGCGCTGTTCTCTTCGTCGACAGCCCGCATGTGGCCATTCTCGTACAACGAGTGCAACGAGACCGTCTTTGACTCGAGCAACCAGCGTATCAGCGCGTGTGACCCGGATCCTGGCCACGGATTGAACCCGTACCAGGGCCGCGGTGCGGTCGAGATCGATCTCCTGGAAGGCGGCGGTGTCGCTATATCGTCTTCAATCCAGATCGCACCGGGAATGCCTGCAGACTACCGTCGTGCGGCGATCAACGAGACCCTTGGCGACTATAGCTACTGCATGTACAGCCAGGAGTGCGCTACCATTGGTGCCAACTTGCCGGGCGTTCCAACGGAGTACTACGAGGAGCGTGACCACCAGAGCTGGTACCAAGGCCTGCGATATGGCTCGAACAACTACTGCGTCGTCGACGGCAACGATACGCAGTCGTATTCTCTCGTCACAGCAGGCATGAAGAATATCACGGCGAATAAGTGCGGTCTGCTGTATTGCCCGGCCTCGAACGACGTTCACGGTGACATGGGCTACATCGACGGCGACAAGTCTCTGGGCCACTGGAACATCAACTCGAATGGCACGTGCTTCCCCGCGATGAACGGCTACCAAGGCGTGTTCTTATGTGACCCGGACAACCAGGACACCCGCTGCTCGGAGCCGCGCAATGACTCGACGCCAAAGACCAACACTATGGATCCGTACAACTACCAAATGGATGCTCTCTCAGCGAACTGGGGCACCCACATGGGCGCGTACTACGGCTACGTAGCGTACCAGCTCGAGTGGGTCACAGGCGACAATGGCTATCTTCGCTGGATGCTCGGTGGCCACCCCATCTTCGAGATCCCGGCCGAGGCCGTCGTCAACACGCCGCAGGGCGGGAGCAAGCCCAACCCGCGACTAACTTTCCCCGAGGAGCCGTCGTACATTATTCTCAACGTGGCGCTGTCGGCAGCATGGGGAACGTACCCGCCCAACCCTGGCAAACCGTGCCGCGGTGACGGCAAGGACGAGGAGGCCAACTACATCTGCGACTCGTTCCCGCTGTACATGAAGATCGACTACGTGCGACTGTACCAAGACACGAGCGAGAGCTCCACCATGGCCTGCGAGTGCGACCCCGCTTCACACCCGACCAGGCAATGGATTCTCGACCACCGCTCCGACTACGTGGACGGGGACAACAAACTCGTCGAGGTTCACGGCCGTGCCCCCTGCAGGGACTACACCGACTGCACCATTCCGTTCAGCGTGCAGTACACTTTCCGCACGGGCGTTTGCAACGCTGACACGAACCGATGCGAGTGCATCAACGAGTTCTGGGGTGGACCGCGCTGCACCTTTCAGTTGGGCGCTACGACGGCCAACGGGGAAGACGCGTCGGAGTTCACCTATGGCCCGCCCCTCTACGCTGCGTTCATTGTACTTGGTATCGTGATGTTCCTCACGATCGTCGTCTTCATTGTGATGAGCATTCGTCGACGCCGGAAGCTCGTGGAGGACGCCGAGAAGGCCAAAGTGTCCTCCACGCGCATGACGTACGTCGTGGCCGACATGAAGAGCGCCAAGATCATGGGCTCGTCCAGCGAAATGATCACGTTCGCGTCTACCGACGACGACGACGAAGACGACGGCACGCTGCAGACGCGAAGGAGCTCGCTGCCAAGTGGGCCGTACCACCGCTTCCGGTGATGTACATGTACCAAGTATTTGGTACGCTACAAGTATAAGTACCCAAATCGGGTTTTACTTAAACGAAAACTCCCCATAAAATGGTCATCCAGCTGGTGTAGTTTTCATCAATACTTGAAAAAGTAAAACCCTAAAGGTCCCATCCATCAAACGCGTTAAACGTAGCCGCTCATTCGGTCTCACATACCTCTCTACCGACGGTCATGTTCGCGTCCCGAGTATCGACTGCGCTGCGCCGCGCGGCCCGCGTGGCCACTCACCGGCCAGCGGCCCCGCTTTCGGCCATGCACGCGCCTCGCCGCGGCGCACCCAGCGCACTGGTCAGCCGCGGCTTCGCGCAGGTGACGTTCACGTTCGTGGACGGCGAGGGCGAGAGCACGAGCGTGACGGCCGAGGAGGGACAGACGCTGCTTGACGTGGCCCACGAAAACGACGTGGAGCTGGAGGGCGCGTGCGGCGGGGAGCTGGCCTGCTCCACGTGCCACTTGGTGTTCGAGAAGCGCATCTTCGACGACCTGCCGGAGATCAGCGAGGAGGAGGAGGACATGCTGGACCTGGCCTGGGGCCTCACGGACACATCGCGGCTGGGCTGCCAGATCACAGTGACCAAGGAGATGGAGGGCATGACGGTGCGCATCCCGGACGAGGCCGACAACCTCATGTAGAGCGGCGGGCCATATAGAACCACAGACGGACGCAGAGAGGGGGAACGAGGGCTACCTAATTGCTGCTTTAGACTGTACCAGACACAGCGCGGCCCGCGGCCAATCTCAACGAAGCCTGCGACTTTTTTTTTGCCTTATTCTAATGCTGTTTAACCCTTGGCTGTTTTAACTATGCTTCGTGAAACTCAGCCATTTGCTCTTCCAGGTCCACTACAAGCTTGGCCAGTCGGTCCTGCTGCTGGATCATGGCGCTGATCTTGGCCTGGATCTTCTCGAGCTCACTCTCGGCGGTCTGTGAGCGGAAGGACCCAGAAAAGTCTGCGTTGAGCTGCGAGATACGAGTCAGCGTGGTGGCCGGCGTGGGTGTGGCTAGTTGCTTGGCAGTCTTGTCATCGATCGACGCGGACGCGGCCATTTTCTCGAGGGCGCTCAGCGAACTCTCGACCGACGAGGAGCTCACCGTCGTGCTCAGCCTCTTCGGGGTCGTCTTGGAGCGTTTCTCCACGATGCGCGCAATGCGCTCCTTCATGGCCGGGTAGTGCGTGAGCGCGATGAGGAACTTCTCGCGCGTGAGCATGCGCAGCTCGCAGAAGCACAAGGTGCGCACGGTGGCAGTTCGCAGACAGTTCTGGTTCAGGATGGCCATCTCGCCGAAGTACTGCTTCTGGCCGAGCAGGCCGAGCTGCACGCCGGCCTTGACGATCTCCACGACGCCGCGGAAGATGAAGAACATCTCCTCGCCGATCTCGCCCTCCAAGATGACCTCTTCGAGCGGCGGGAAGCACACCATGCGCATACTCAGCGCCAGCTCCATGAGGAAATTGTGGTCCGCTCCGGCGAAGAAGGGCATCTTGTTCAGCACGCTGTCGTTGATGGCAAACGCGATCTTGGACCGCAGCAGAGCCGACAGCTCGGCGAGGATTTTGCCTTCGTTGACCAGCTTGGACTCGGCTGAGATGCGCGCGTTGAAGTAGAACTCGCGGATCTCGTACCGTAGCTGCATCGGCAGCTCGCGGGCCTCCATATAGTCATTCAGCTCGTCCATCCGAAGCTGGAAGCGACTGTCCGGGCCGTTCAGGTTGGTCACCATGGCCACGACGTTGGTGATGCCGTACGCGAATATCCACGCGCCGATGATCATCGCGACAATGGCGAAGATCCGTTCGTGGGTCGTTGTAGGGTGTACGTCACCGTAGCCTACCGTCGTCCTGTGTCATGAAACAAATCATGAGTGAGGAAACTTGTGTGATCACCTACACTATACCAATTCGTACGTACATGGTCATGATCGCCCAGTAGAAGGCCGTCACATACTTGTCGTACATGCCCTTATCCTCAAGGTCCATCGTGGCCACCCAGCCACCCTCTTGGTCATAGCTGATGAGGAAGAAGAAGCAGCTTCGATGTCCAAATGTGGCAGTGCAAGTAAGTCAAAGCACAAATCGAGACCAGCGTGATCAAAATATGCATGCATATCTATCTACCTGAGCCAGTGGGACGTAAAGCAAACCAGCATGCAAAATTTAAAGATGCTGCTCACAGTGGATCGAAGAAGCAGCGCATAGTCCAGCCTGAAACGGACGCAATGGTTAGTGAGGCCAGGCAATGCCGACACCTCGAGAAAGTACCCGGTCGCCCACCTGTTTAGAATTCGCGTGATGGTCAGCATGCGAACCAGTCGAAAGAGACGAAAGAGCCGAAACAACCGCGCAAGCTGTGGAATGCGAAAGTACGAGCCCTGAATGTAGTACAACGGGAAGGCCGAGATGAAGTCCAACAGAAACCACGACTTCAAGTACTTTTTGGCGATCTTGTGGAGTTTCACTTCAATTTGACCGTGCTCCTCATACGCAGAGGCGAAGTTGACAAACTAACAACGAAACGATTAGTTTTAGAGCTCAGCTCGGCAACAAATCATGCCAACAAAGTCTCACGATGTCTGCGATGAAGAAGCAGTCGATAACGCGTTGAATGTATTCGATCGCCGAGATCGTCTCGGTCACAGAAGCTCCGAACGACAACTGGAACTGCGTCGCGAAATACCCGTTAGTTGTATTTGCCCTCCACCTCGTTGTATCGCCTGAATATCAACTTACAGGGATGCTGACAGAGTTGTCTTGAGTATGAGTTCGCATATACATAAGATTGTCAATACGTGTTGTCAGCGCAGAAATTGAGCCGAACACCTTACAGCAAATTAGCGTGACGGAGAGGAGGTCCCACCGCACTCGAAACTTTCCGTTTGGCGAAATGATGTACTTCGGCATGGCCAACTCGTTGATTTTCTGCTTCTTCTTGTTGATGATGAGCTCGTTCTTGGACACGGTCTCCACAAAGTCCAGTGCCTCGGCTACACGGAAACCTCGTTAGATTCAGCAACAAAGTTCACCCCATCGTAATTATTCAATGCACCTGGCGTGAGTTCGTCCATATCTCGCTCGAGCCTTTGGTCCTGGAACTCGCTGATCTTGCCCTCCACAGGCTTCACCGCCGCCACTTTGGCTCGGTTCTTGACCTTGCGGATCATCTTCCGCATCGTCACGAGCTGCATCAAGCTCGACTGCGTCAACTGATCGTGGAGACTCATTCGACGTGGCGTTGGCTTGGCCTGCAGCAACGGGGGCAGCGGAAGTGGGGGGAGGCGAGAGGCCACCTTCGCGCGCAGCTCGTTCTGCGCGAGCCGCATCTCCTCGATGGGCGAGAGGCCTGTCATGTGGGCCCGCTCAGCCTGCCGGGCCATGAACGGGGACTGCGGCATGCTGGCGATCCTCGATGGGTCCGGCCCTTTCTTGGGGCTTTCGGGCTGCTGCTTGCCGCTCAGCATATTCACTGACGAGTACTTCACAAGACTAAAACCAGCTATCCAAGTGTCTCTTTGAATGGTACAAAGTCTCAAGTGGCGGGCCGATTCCAACCAGCTCTGGGGAGCGGTTTCAGCATATTAGATGCCGACGGACGCCATGCCGCCGCGCCAGAGCCCGGGCCCCTCGACCGGCTCGATCGAGGCCGTGGAGGCCGTCGGGAAGCTCGAGTTGATCAAGCTGTTGCACCGCGTCATCGTGTTCGCTATCGCGATGTGGTACGTGAATATCTCAGCCAAGGCGTTCGTGACCTCGGTCACAGTACTGCGCGGCTTCGAGTCCAAGGATCTGGGGATTACCGTCCACGAGAGCACGCTGATTGCAGACTACGCGGGGAAAACTACTATCAACGAGAGCCCGCTGGTGCAGACGGTCTTGAAAGGATCCACCGACCTTCGGAACGACACCATTTACCTCTTGACCGACTCAACACACTCGTTCACGGAGTGCACGGGGGTAGAGTACTTCGACGGCTCTGTGTACGGCAACGACTTCACGCGGTTCCTCTTCAATTCGCTGCAGAAGCACGCGGTGGACGACCTTGCGTACCTCTCGGAGCTCGAATTGATCGTTCCAGTGGTAGACTGCACCTTCGACCTGTTAGTCTCACCCGATGAGGCCGTGACTCAACTTCGAATGTACTTCCTCATGCGTCAGATGGCCAATACGAGCGAGACAATGCTGCTCTCGGCCTTAATCTCTACGCAAGATTTCCAAGTGGACCAGCAGTACCAGAGCGGCGCCGCGCTGCTGGCCACCATCGCGCCTATCACTGACATGCGAGCGACCGAAGTGAGCCACACGTTCGCCATGGCCTTCAACTATCCGTACGTGTCCGAGCCGCACTTCACCAGCGCTGAATTGCTCGGTGTTACGTCGGATAATTTCTGGGTCTTCAAGAGCTTCCCGCGGGTCGACAGCATTGATCCGGCCAAGGAGGTGCGTACAGCGTATCGTACTGGCGGCTATATCGACGACCCCATCGCGCAGTCCAACATTGAAATTGTCATCTGGAACTTGCCGAGTGATCCAGCCACCGAGTTGAGAAACTGGGAGTGGCATTCCTTCGCTTCACTGCACGATTCCTGGGCCTGGACACACTGCATTCACGCAATCTTTGTCTTTGTGGTGCAGTTCGACCTAATCGTACTCGTGTTCGTAATCTATCGACGCGTTCGAAGCGGCCACTTCTGGGTCGGCGACGCGTTCGCTACCATTTCCAACTCGCTGCTGTATCGTGGGGTGGTGATCTTCGTGTCCAACCACTTCAACGGCTACTGGACACTTACTGAGATGTGTCTTGCGATCGGGAACGAGCTCGGAAATCGCCAATATATCCACTACCGACCCGAGATGGCACACGCTGATCTACTTACGTTCTTCATGAACGTGACCAGCGTCCTGAGCTACCTCTTCCGCGAGCGGATCGACCCGGTGCTGGCGTTTGCAGCCTTTGAGTTAGGATTCACGTACCGCGTCGAGCTGGCCGATGGTTTACCTGCCCTCCGGAAAATCGTCGTCGACTTCGCTGAGGATGAATACTGGCTTGGCCTTATCAACGTGAGCCCGTTCCTGGCGAGGCTGTCCCCGATGAAGTTCTGGACGATTCACGAGATCACCGTCGACCGCAAACCCGTTGTGATCGCCACGGTGGTCTGTATCTTCAGCACGATGGTTTATCTGGTAGTGTACATGATCGGAAGGAAGGTCTTTCGCTGTTTCCAACGCAAAAGTGCGGCCAAACGCTGTCGTGCGAGCCTCTATAACGCGGACGCTCAGGTCGAAGTTGATGAAGAGCAGTTGACATCCTTCGAGACGGCCACGGGCTCCGCGTTGAGCAAGCGCTACGGAGTTATCTCAGGCTACGACAACTACGTGTGTCGTGACAACAAGCGCTATGCCTCCATCGACGCGGTCTACGGCAATGGATACCTCGTCGCGAACCGCAAGTTCCTTATCGCGACGGAAGACATCATGTCGCTGTTGGTCATGAAGATCACGAAAGTTTGCTTCACCAACCTCTACGTATACGCGATTCTGGCTGATGGGGGCGTGAACCAAACCGCACAGCTCGTCTACCCCCAGACTCTCGCTTGGTCGGATTTACTGCAGCTAGACGTCATGAAACTTGGCTAACTAACCACTAGCAGAAAAACATACTTCTTTTGATTTCATTTAGCCTGAGCCTTATCTAGTACATGAGTGAGAGGAAGCAGGCCACGCCGGCCTTGATCCAGTAGTCCTGGTCGGCGAACTGTAGCTGCAGATTCGTCTCCGACACCAGCGAGTTCCTGAAGATTGTGCGTTTGTCGGACGGAACCTCGATCCAGAAGACGAAGTTGGTCGAGTGGCCCGTTGTTGACAGCGTTCCTGTCCGCGTAAGGATCTTGTAGACTGGGCAGCGGTAGATCCCGCACTGCGGGGCTTGTCGGTCTTGCGTGGGCAGTAGATGTATCACTGGCATTCGAGCGAACAGCTCCTTCGGTAGTGGGTCCACCAGCGAGTGCGCTACCTTATCCCAGCGTGCTCCTTCCAGGAAGAGCCCCGTCATGTAGCACCCGCCCTTGGACGGCTTGTGTTTTATACTCTCAGCCGCTTGGTCGTGCATGAGGAAGTCGAACGATAGTGAGTCGATGGCCAGGCCAAACTGCCGTGCGTGGTTCTGGAGAATACCCGTGAGGAAGCCCTGAGGGAAGAAGAACCCGGATAACCAGAAGACTGGAGGAATGCCGTCGGCGACCCACATTGTAAGGAAGCGCAGACGCTCCAGTAAATCGTCCACCCAGCCGCCCAGAGCCTTCAACGACGGGTACGCCTTCTTCTCCCACTGTGGCGGCACCTTTTGGTTGAACAAGCAGGTGGCCATCGCTTCGAGCTCCGGTGACATGACGATAAGACCTCGTAATGCACGTTGTAGACTTGGTAGAGAGACCTGGAGTACCCGAAGCAGTGCGTTGTAGCGCTGCACCTCTTGCACCAGCACTGTGTTCATCGATTCCTCGTACATGACGGGATATCGGAGGCTGATGTGCTCAACCTCGAACAGAGGGGGCAGGCGATCGATGATGGATTGGGCTTGTTGCTCGATGAGACTTTCGCGTGACTGGCCGCCAGCGCCTGCGGCCGCGCGCGGTTGCAGGGCCAAGATGATGTCAAACGTGTGGAATGTTTCAGCCAACGCGCACGTGATGTTGGCGTTGTCGTGCATCCCAAAGACCTCAGGCTCCGGGTTCAGCGGCAGCTCATCGATGTAGCTCAGGTAGCTCGAGAGCGGGTCGTCCGGGTCCGCTGTGAGCGAGAAGTACGAGCCACTGGACGAGAACTTGTAGCCGTCCTCGAGGATCTGCGGATTGAAGAAGCCCTCGAGGATCACGTCGATCGTCCGCATATCCTTGTCGTCCGTCACGCGTCCGCCGTAGTTGACTACCGACGTCATGACGCACAGCACTTTGTACGGGACTTCGTCGTAAAAGTCCAGGAACATCTCCAGCTGCGCTCGGCTGATGTCGTAGTCTGTGTCGTTGAAGGCGTACGCGATATTCCAGCCCAGCGGACCGAAGCGCTTGCGCTCAATCACAACCGCGTGGAAGAAGCTGAGCCCGAACAGCAGCTTCCGGAACTGATCAGGCTTGGACGTGGCGTCTAGCGTATCGTTCGTGAGCTTGATGTACGAGTTCCTCAGGTTGGCGCGGATGCCTTTGGGCGGCTCCTTGGTCATCTTCACGCCGTTCTGGAGTACCGAGGTCGGGAACGCTGTACTGGGCTTGCTAGTAAGCCACAACCGGAAGTCGCGGTGTGTTGCGTCAGGGTTCAATTCGTCACAGATCCGCTCGAGCTGCGGCATCCAACTGATGGCCAGGTGGCAGTTCTGTAGCAAGACCCACTTGCCGCTCGTCACGGCCTCCTCAATCATCTTGGAGGCCAGCGGGCCTTGGCCTTGGCCCAACGAGATCGAGTTGAGCTTCCGATTCATCTTCATTGTCTCGGCGAACACGAGCAGCTCCTTGGCCGGGTCGGAACCCGTGGACAGCACGAAGATGATCGGTGTGATCACAGTTGAGTCAGCGAACGAGCCTGCGAGGTCGAACGGCGGCGGCTCGATGAATCGACGGCCGATATGCTCTGCCACGAAGTTCTGCATGGCCTCCGTCATGCGGTCGGGCCGGATACAGCGCAAAACGCAGAGTTTCTGGAACGAATTTAGTGTCAAGTCTAACGCCAACGGCAGCCGCTCAACCTGCGGATCAGCTGAGTCGAAGATCTTCCTCCACTGCGGAGTGTTGTTGGCCATTGACGTGGCCAGCGTCTCGAATGCCGGCAGGGACGATAGTGCACACACTTCTCGCCACATCCGGTCTTCGATCCAACTTGTGTCCGGGTTGGGCGCCTCGATGGAGCTGGAGGTCGAGCCAGAGATCAAGAAGCGCCACTCGAGCAAATCTATCCGTTTGGAGCCCATCAGCAGCTTGATAGTGAGCAAGAAGGAGAACAAGAGCTTGTGCTCTTCAAACAGGGACCGACAAATGTTCCTGTAGAGCGAGTACGTGGCCGACTCGTTCAGGTGGGCCAGCCTCATCTCTAGCTGGTCGCTCTCAGTGGCACCGTGAATACTCTTGATAAACAGCGACACGAACCATGGTAGCGAGTACTGGTACATAGGGTCAACCAGGGACAAGTCTGCGATGCAGAAGAAGAGCAAAGATGCACGGAAGGCCACACCTCGGTAGCGCTCGCGTGACTCGTCGATCGCTTTCTCGGTGATCTCAGCCTCGGCCATCTTCTCGTTGATGTCCTCAGACGTCACCTTGGCTTTTCCAAGTGTGTCGATCAGCTCAGTATCGTCCAGAATGTTCCCCTTGGAGTTGGCCAGCATGTACAGAATCTTGTTCTCAATCTCCACCAGTTCGGCCTTCATGCGGGCGTTCGCGACCACGAGCGAGTTCTTTTTCTCGGCCAGCTCCGGCATCTCTTCCTGCACTACAACCCCCAAGGCCTGGTCTTCCAGACCTTTTGGAGTGATGGTAAAGTTGAGTAGAGTCACTTTGACCGACGTCTCCGGAGGGTAGTGAGGGTTGGGCAGCTTTGTTGTCATGTAGAAGCGGAAGGCTGGATTGTAGGGCACGGTCGAGTCGCCAAGCTTCATGACAACTTGGCCGCCCTGACGGAATTTATTCTGCAGCAACACTGGCTCAAGTGTCGCGTCTAGACTCTCCCCGACATTCTCCAGTAGAATCCACTTGCCAAAGCGAATGCCGTTCTCCAGTGTCTTCAAGAACCCTTTATCCGTCAACTTGACCACGTCCAGGCCGTTTTCTGATGAATCTTTACCCAAGTTCTTGATGAACCGGTTGGCCTGACCCTGTGGGTCAATTAGGAGCGACCACCGTCGTGCACGGGCCATGATGAGGCCATTCTGCACCGATAAGTTGTCCGACGGTAGGCCCGCGATCTGCCACCCACGGACTTTCACCGGGTCGGCCAGCGTCGTGATGATGTTGCAGCCTCTGGTGTGTGGGAGTTGGAGCTTCTCCAATGCCGAGTACCAAGTGGCCACGCAAGACTCACGGAACTCACTGGTGAAGGTGCCTAGATAACTGATCGTGGCCGCAGAGATCACCACGTCGCCCACTAGGTTAGTGTAGTCCAGATTCAACTGTCGGATTGTGGCCGCCCATCGACTCTCCTCGCCGCCAAGCAGACCGATGAGCTTCAAAGCGGACTCGAGACGGATCTCACACTGCCGGACGTCCCGCACTAGCTGGTCCTTCTTGTCCACTGCGTTGTTATAGTTGCGTTCGAGTTCGGCCAGCCGCTCCACAACAGCTTGGAGTCGTGCCTTGGCATCGGCCAGCACGCGCATGGTTACGTCGAGTTCTGCTTGAGCTGTAGCGAGGACGACCTTCTTAGGCTCCACCATCTTGGCCACGTTGTGGTACGTGTGCATGGCCCGCACCCACATGCAGATGGCCTCGCAAGCCACGCTGGCCTTCCTCACTGCAGCGGGGGAGAACTCCTCCATCTCGATGTACCGGTCCAGCTCCTGGATGATCTTGTCGCCGATGTTGTCTTTGTCAAACTTAAGCATGTCCTCCATCAGCTTCTTGGCGTTGCCCAGGATGGTCTTCTGTGCACTCTCCCAATAGTCCTTAACCTTCTGGCCAGCCTTATCAGGGTCGGCCTTCATGGTCGGCTTGATGCCGAAGATGATACACGCTGCCTCCATGGTCAGCTTTACGCCGTGCGGCGGGTTTTTAAGCGCCTTGACCTCGTCGATATCGGACTTCTTGAGCTTGTTCAGACACTGCACAGCCGCTTCAAGAGCTGGCAACGCCTCGTCCAGATCACGCTGTGCATCGTCGGCGATCTCCTTGGTCTCTGCGGCCTTCTTGTTGGCGATCTGCTCTTCCTTCTCGACGACGGCCTTCGTCTCGTCGGCGTCTTTCTTGTCGAGCGTGATCTGCTTCATCATCTCCTCCACTTCGATCTGCGTCTTCTCCAGCTGCGGCTTGAGGGCCACCAGCTGCTCCTGCATGCCGGCCACCTGCTCCTTCGTGGCGATGATCTTGTCCACACCATTCTGCAGGCGTGAACGCTTGGACTGCACCTCCTCGCGCTTCAATAGTAACACGGTCTTGAACGTGTGCAGCAGCTCGAGGTAACTCGTGGGGGTCACGTAGTTATACCTTCGCAGCTTCTCAAAGAACTCCACAGACTCGCGCTCCACGCTCTGGTGGATGGTTTGGAAGATGCTGACCACAGACTTCGCCGCTGCAGCTTTGGCCGCCTTGGCCTCCGATGATTCTTCCTCGCCCGCAGGCGTCGTCGGCTCTCCTGATAGCTGGAAGTCTCCAGAGGACAAGGCGCTAGCGGCCACGGACTGCAGCGCCTCGGCCGGCCACTCGCTGAACCAGTCGATGGTGCAGCAGTTCACTAGCGACGGGAACATCCGAATGCGATCGCGGAACAAGCTTCCCAGTGGACTCATACACAGCACGAGGTGCAGGTTCTGACGCACCAGCAGGATATACTGCGCGAACGTGTTGAGCTTGGTGGGAGGGATCCTCTTCTTCACGCAGTAAGGGCGACAGTGCTGACTGATCTGGTCCAGGTCTTCCGCTGCGTACAAGTTTGGAACATCACCCGAGTTCAGCACGTTGTTGATATCTTCCAGCATGGCTTCGTGTACGATCTGCACGTCGGAGAAGAGGAAGACAAGGGGCTTCTCATCGATGCCCGCCTTCATCAAACACTTCTTGAGATCGTCTCGCCATTCCGCCACGCCGTAGCCCTTCGAGATCTCAATCTGAGTGCACGCGTACTCCGCCATGTACGCAGCTAGTCGAGTCAATGACTGTCGACCACTGCCACCCACACCAAGTAGCAACGCATTACCCTGCGGCTGTCGAATCACGCGCGCAATGCGTGACACGTGCTCAATGGCGTTCATGAACAGCACGAGGTTCATCGGAGCGCTGCTCTCAGCGTTGTAGTCGTTCAGATACTCCTCCACCTGAGCTTGGAGCTTCTCGACGTCTGCGATCTCCTCGTAGATCTTCGGGTCTGCGCCTGGCACCATATAGTCGCCGTAGAACAGCGTTGGTGTCGGGTGAACGAGGTCCCACGCCGCTTTCTTGGCAGCATCGGAGCCTGTTGAAGCCCCCTGTATGCCCAGAGATTCACCAAAGATCGTAGCGACCTGGGTTTGGAGTAGATCGATGAACCACTGGTGGTCGCTCGGCGTAGTGAAGCGATCCTTGAACACGCGCATGTTCTCATGCACCCAGAGCCGCAGCATCTGCTCCAGCTTGGCGATACGCTTCGAGTCGCCCATGAGAACGCCCTGGAAAACCTTGGCCAGGTCTCGCAGGTTGAACGTGTAGTGTGACTTGGCCGGCGTGGGTAACAGCTCTGCGATGACGGTGTTGTAGATGACAATCGACGCTTGTACCAGCTTCTTCGCTATCTGCGGTGGCCGGATCTCCTCGGAGAAGCGGCTGAAGAAGTTGCCCACGATCGTCTCGAACACGATGGCCTTGCTCTCGTTGGACATCTCCGTGTACCCGACGATGTTGAAGTGGCGGACGAAGCGCTGAGTGATCGGGTTACGGCCACCTCCGGGCGGGCCCATGGAGCACACGAACACGACGTCGATGATCGTGCGGAACGTGAGCAACTTGCGGTCGTACCAGCCTCCTTGGTCGAACCACTGGCGCAAGATCTCAATTGGCGGCTGGGCGAAGTACTCCTCCTGCTTGGGCATGTTGAGGTCGTCCACGTAGATGATGAACTTCTTGCCGGCGGTGGGGCCAAACACGCCCTTCCTCCGCTTCTCCATCTTGGAGTCAATGAAGTCCTGCGTCTGGTTCGCGCTGCTCTGAGCTGAGAAGGCCATGTTCAATGGGATGAACTTGTCCGGATTGGACTTCTCCAGGAACTGGTTCACGTTGATGGTCTTGCCCGTCCCCGTGGGCCCCACGATCAGCATGTGAACGCCAAGCGGCAGCGTCAAGTTCATCAAGAAGGTCGAGCGAACGGAGTCGCTGGTAGGCACCACCAACTCCGAGAATGAAGCCGATGCGTCGATAGTGAACGTGGGGATAGTCTGCAGCCATGGCACCCAGGCTTCCTTGGCCAAGTCGAACGAGTAGTCATACACTTGGCCCGCAGCTGGAAAGGGCTTCTTGACGTTGTTGCCAATGATTTCTTCGCGAAGGTAGACGTCGAAGCGGTCTCGGCCTGCGTCGTTGCCCGTTGCACCAACGGACCAAATGAGCGAGAAGAGGAAGAGACTCTCGACGTTCCTCAGGAAGAAGGCCACTTTCTCCAGCTTGACCTCCTTCTTCTCATCTCCTTGCAGCGGGAAGAAGAAGCAGTCGAGCAAGCGTAGCAAGCTCTGCACCAGATTGGACGGAATCTGAGGCAGCCACTCCTTGACGTAGCTGGTGACGAACTGTAGCGCTGGTCGCAAGTACACGTCGAGGAAATGATGCAGTTGCAAGCACAACTCGACTACGGGCGGCGCGCTGCCTACGCCGATCTCTCGGACGACTTTCTCAAGCCAGCTCATGACGAGCGGGTCGAAACCTAAAGAGCTCGGCTCCATGTACACCATACCCGTCCGGCTGACGGTGGCCGGAGACGCCACGGACAGATCCTCCACCTCGAACATCATGGTCATCTCGTTGGACATCTGGATGATCTCTCCACTGGCCAGACACAGCTTCTTGTTGTCGTCCAGCACCGTGTTCATGTTCTCGATCCAGATCGCGTCCACGGGGCCATCGAAGATCACCCACTTGCGGTCTGACTTGGTGTCGCTGGCCGCTTCACGATACAAAGTGGACAAGACGCCGTCCTGCCACTCGTGAGTGTTCGCATCAAACTCACCGTATAGTTGGCCCATCGTGATCGACTTCGGGTTGAGTTGGAAGCGTAACACCCTCTCGTACGCGTGGCCAATCTCTCCAAGCTGCTTCAGTTCCGTAAGGGCGTCGGCAAGAACGTTCAGGTTGGCTGATTTGCCACCTCCTGTTGACCCGACAACCATCAGCCCGTGACGCACGCAGAGCGTCTCGTATAGCTGCACAACCTTCATAAGGAAGAACGGGTGCACCTGCAAGTGCTGCTTCTCGATGGTCAGCTTGATTACGCGGATGAGCGCTCCAAGGTTGAGTTGGGGCCGACTTTTCCCCGGGAACAAGTCACTGATAATACCTCCAAACAACGGGATGTCGTGGGCCAGGAACTTGGGCAGATTCACGTCCTGCAGCGCACGCAGCAGCAACACTTCTTCGTCCATGTCTGGGTCCGATCTCTTGTAGTTACCAGCTGCGGTGATGACCGTCTTGACAGCGCGCATGCCGTAGTCGTAGTGAGACTGAGACGACAACATCTCCGAGCACAGTTTGAACGTCGTGACCATTTTCGCGCCACACTGCTTGGCCTTCTCGTAGCCGTACGCGAAGAACATGATCTCTCCGATCATAGCGTAGTCCGGCACCATCATGGCCACGGGCCGGAACAGCGCGGCCAGCGAGTCGGGCAGGTCCGAGCGGCCCGCGTAACCTGGATTCATGGTGATGAACACGCCAAACTGAGGATTTACTGCGATATCCGAGCCCTCAAACACGATGCGTTTGTCTCCAGCACGAATGGCCAGCTGCAACGTCGTAACTTGCTGGCCGATCACGGACAACACCTCGATATTGATGCGGTTGAACTCGTCGAAGCACGCCCAGGCACCGCATGCAGCTAGGCCCTTAAAGAACTTGCCCATGGCGATGTAGTCCAGTCCATCGGAGCAGTTGAACACCACGCACTGCTTGGCCAGGGCCTTGGCCAAATCCTTCGTCGTCTCCGTCTTCCCTGTTCCGGCCGGCCCGGCAGGAGCACCACCAAGCGTCATCTGCAGTGCTGCCATCAATGTCATGTAGCACTTGTCCGTCAACGGCGTGATAACTAGTCGGAACGAGTTGCCGAGATACTCGTAGCCGTATGGCCGACGGGCCGACACCATGTCGGCGAACAGATCGTCCTCCCAGTAGTATCGCAGCTGGCTGGACCACATGAAGTCGTCCTTGGAGCTCACCTTGTTGTTCACGAGCCGCATCGTCACGTCTCGAGCGTGAACGTCAATCACGGCCAAGGCTCCCACACTCACGCGCGCCAGTTTATCGAGATGGCCGCGTACCATCTGCACCATATCCGCGAGCTGCGCGAGCTGTCGCTCCATCATCCGTTTCACGCCGTCACTGCCCGACGCGGCCATCTCCTCCTCCATCTCTCGGGTCCAGTGGAACTGGCTGCCGTTCAAGACGCACATGCCGGGCCACTTCTGGATCCACTTGGTCCGCGAGATCTTCGTGTAGTCCTGAATGGCCTGGTACATGACGTCACGGATGGATACTCGCATCATGTCCTCGACCTCAGTCATCCAGTGCTCTACGTTCTTGCCCACGGGGTTCACGGGCTTCGACATGGCCACCTTCTCGCCTTCAGCCGAGATCATGGCCGTGATCGTCAGGTCCTCCTGGAACTCCACTGACACGATGCCTTCGAAGCATTTCTTCAGATGGGGCTGCACCAGCTTCACGTCCTTACTCTCGGACAGGATCGACAGCAGCTCCTCGTTCGACAGGAAGTAGAACCGACTGAAGGCCGAGCGCTTCGTCTCGAGGAAGTCGCTCAGTCCCTTCTGCACCTGCTCCAAGAACCGGTTGCTCTCCTGGAAGCGGTCGAGCAGCTTGTCGTTGTTACAGAATGTGATGGCGCTGGGCTTCTGCTTGGCCGCAGCGAGCGTCTGGCGCCAGTTCTTGTCCACAGTAGCAAACCGTTTGCCTTCAGTGGGGAGCTGCTTGTTGATGTCGGGCGAGTCGAAGATGGGCTGCAGGTAGAGCCAACTACGCTGGACCTGGATCCACTCGTCCAATACGTCAGACACCGTGCTAAGCGTGCGCTCCCACCGGTTGATCCGCTCCTCGAACGGTTTCTTGAAGGCCGAGAACTGCATGGCCTGGGTGGTGGTGATCTGTTCATCGAGCAGAGCTTGGATCTCGTCCACACCTTTCAGCACATATGTCTCCGTCTCGCGATAGTCGACTATGGTCAGGTTCACGCCGGCCCACTGCTCCTCCATCGAGTTGAGCGTCTTCTCTATCTGGTATTCCTTGCCGGCCGTCTCACCGATGCGGGAGATGGCGTCAATGTGCTTCTCCAGGCCAAGGCCCAACACGTAGCTGAGCTTCATGCCTCGGTCGGGCCGGAATGTCATACCAATCTCTTGATTAATCTGACTCCAGTGACGGTCTTGCATGCCCGGGTTCCGCATGGACAAGATGAGCGGGACGTGCGGCCTGAAGGCTGCGATGTCGTCCTTGATAGTCGACGCGATGCTGGAACAGCCCTTTACATTGAGCTTCTCGAACTGCTTGAGCGCCTTCTGGATGGACGACCAATTGGCCTCCACGAACGTCTCGATCTCCTCGCCATTGATGTCCAGGAACGCGCCTTCCATCCACTTCTTGTGCTCTCGGAGCCAGTTGTTGGCCGTCTTCCACAGCAGCGAGTACGGCTCGAAGTCGCGGCGGATCTTCTGGATCTCGTCGTAGTCCGTGATCTCCTGGCCGAACAACGACTCGCGCGAGTTAAAGAGCTTGGAGTCCTCGTCCGCCTTGGCGATCTTCTGCTCGATGTTCACCACGTACTTGTACACCTGGTCCAAGCGGGCCACATCCGTGTACTGCCTGAAGCCGTCCACCTCGCTGTGTAGAATCCGCAGCGACTCAGCGAACTCGGCCTGCTGCTCGTTCATCTCGGTCGAGAACTGGGTCTTCTGCATCTGCAGCATGTGCGTCATGCGCTTCATCTGCTCGTTGATCTTGTTGGGACAGAGCCGCACCTTCCAGATCGTCATGAAGTCGTCGCGGTCGTACGGGTACTGGAAGTGGTCGAGCACGAGGCGGTACTTGATGAGCTGCTGGCTCTGAGTCAGCAGCGGCGCGATTTGCGCGGGCACGCCTTCCAGGTACGCGTTCATCTCGGTCAGCTCCTCGATGTTCTGCGGCGTCTTCTGCAGCTGCCGGTTCACCATCTCGAACTTCTCCAGCAGCTCCTTGGCCAGGCCCGTCGAGTTCTTGAGCTGCAAGTCCAGCAGCTTCTTGGCCAGACGTCGGTGCTTCTCTGCTAGCAGCGTGCGGATGCTCAAGCAGTTGACCGAGTACATCCCCAGCTCGACGTTCGTGGTCGGGATGAGGTCTTCTACTGTGTTCGCGTCCTGGTAGTGCTTCTTGATGGCTTCCTGGATCATCGAGAGGTTGGGAGGCTGTTGTGCTTGGAACTCCGCGAGATACTCCTCCTCTTTGACGTTGATGAACGGGATGTACAGCTCGTAGCGCTGCAGATACGCGCGTAGCGGGGCCGCCGCCTTATCCATCAGCGCGTCGATACTCTCACGCAATGCGATGACCCAGTCTTCGTTCGCACTGACGCAGGAGAGACACGGCATGCTGCTCCAGAAGAGCTTGCTCATGACCATTTGCTCCACCTGCTTGATGTTCTTGAGGTTGTCCAACATTTTCATGAAGATGTCGAGCACGGCCGTCTTGAAGGTCGCGATGTTGGTGCTGAAGGAGAAGATGTGGCCCAGTTTCGGGTCGATGAGGCGGTGGGGGTTCTCCTCCGAGGTGTCCTCCGGGTCTTTCGGCCGCCAACTCGCCACTCTCTGTGCAGCGGCGTCCACTTCGCGCTGGTTTATCACGTATAGCTCCGTCGATACGCTCAAATTCACTGTAAACAACGACGTCGGGGAGAGGAGCTGCCTCTCGAGGCACATGTGCTGCCACTTGATGTCCCCGAGCTTGTTGCGGTTCAAGTCCGGGTACCCTACGAACGCGGTCTTGGCGTCAACGATGTGCACGTCTCCTATTGTGGCGTTCTTGATAAAGTCGTGCAACTGGTGCAGCGAGTGATCCGTGAGGTATCGAAGCGTGTCCTTCATGGAGAAATTCACTCGCCGTAGCAGCGACCGCAGCTTGCTGAACTCGTACGTGTCTTGCCGCGTCTCCTGCAGATAATACCAGCCTTTGCCCACATTCCCGAGCGAGACTTTGATGATCGACGCGACTTTGACCGGCCATTCCTCCGTGATCGTCTTGAGCACCGCGCGTTCGAGTGCCTGTTGTCGCTGTTGGAACTCCTCGAGCTTGACGCTTCGCCCGGGCTTCACGCTGAAGAGCTCCAGCTGTAGAATCCGACAGCACTCCTCGTTCACCTTAATCAGAGCTGAGAGGGCTTCGGGGGACGTCAAGAAGGTCTGGAACGAGAACCCAATAAACTGGTCTGCGTAGTCGACAGGGGGAGCGATTGTCCTCTTGGACTTGTTCGGGAACGGCACGACCACTCTGGAGCACGGCTCGGCTGGCGTTTCCTGCTCCTTGGACAGAAATCCACGAAAGATGTCCGAGTTCCGACCCATTTCCTGGTGCGACTCGAAAACAATCCGGCTCATGGTCCGCAAGTAGTTGAGCTGGATCTCGTGCACAATCCGAGTAGTGTCCGGGATGCGAAGGCTCTTGCCGTGAAACACCGCAGTCGCTAGTCGAACGATCTTCCCGAGACTCGCGTTGCCGAGCTTGTGCAGCTCCTCCAGCGGCATACAATCGATGTAGAAATTCTTCCGCAGTAAATTCTGCGCTTGGACTCGAGCGAGTTGCGCCGCTAGATACCGATCGGCAAAGTTGCTCGGGTCTTCCGACTTGAAGCACACGTCCAGCCGTCTGCACTCCTTGGTCTCTGTCTTGCCATTGCGCTGGAACTCCACCGAGAAGAGCTGCGTGTCGGCATTGTACGCTATAACATACGCCTCGAGCCAACCGTTAACAGCGCCTCGCACGTTGTAATACGCTGCGGTAACTGGGATTCGCACGCTCCCGTTGCCTCTGCGACCTAAGCGGATCCAGTCCTCTGGGTCGTGGATCTCGTAGCTCTCGTCGTCGAACAAATGGAGGTCCAAGTTGTCGATGATGCTCTTGGCGGCGCCGCTGTTGTCCATCTCGACTCTCCGGTACACGGGCGAGCTGTAGAACTCGGCCATCCGCTCCTTCAGCAACGCGCCGACGTCTACAGACTCGTACAGCCGCTTCTTGCGTTCTACCTCCACCTTACGCGGGGGCAGATCGGGAACTCGCTCGTAAGGTACGAACACTTTGGGCTCCACTTCTCCGTCCTCTCTCTCAGCAGGATCCACCGTAGCAATGACATGGCCTCCGCCGACTGAAAACCCTGTAGGCAGCTGCACGAACGAAGCGGGCGAACTGATGCGTGACGAGTCCTTGATGACGGCTTTCCGTGTGGGCGAGTTGCCAGGAGCTACCGTCGGCTCGAAGTTGACGATCCCCACGGGCACCCGCGCGGCCTCTTTCGACGGACTCGTGGACGGTGCCAGACGAACGCCATTCCCGTTCTACACACGCAAAAGCAGCGGCCAATGTGAGACCTTGAAGCCCTCTCAGTCTAGACTAACAGACACGTACATTGTTGTCGGCCGGCATCCTGGTGATCTCCCGTCCTAGTCGTGAATGGACGCCGTCCTCAAAGCGCCGCGACAGACCTAAGGAAAATAAAACGACAGCAGGTGACTGTTGCAATGCTCGCTCTATTGTTGCTTCAACGCTGGCAACGAGTACGATTTGGCCATGCCGCCTTCGTCCTTGGCCTCGTCCGTGGCCCAGCCTTGCAGGTTCTCGGCCGGCGTCTCGGGCGACTTCATCCGACTGCTCTCGGACGGGGAGGACAGCAGCACCGGCCCTCCAGCAGTCGAGTCATTGTTGATGTCGAACGCGGACCTGGAGCTCAGCGGAGTCGTCAACGAGTCCTTCCGGAACGAAGTCATGGGCGAGCTGGGCGCCGACGCCTTCGGTAGTCGGAACCCAGCTCGCAGCACGTAACTGGAGCCTGGCGTGAAGGCCGAGCGAGACATCGGAGCCTCCTCCGGCAGTCCCGCGGCCGTGACGGACATTGCGTCGCGGCCCGTTTTCCGTCGAGTGGCCTTGCTGGCCGACGAGAGGCCCACGAGCCGCGTGGTCTCCAGGAACTCGCCGCCGGTGGAAACCGTGTCGTCGTGGCCGTTGTTCCGGTGCCTGCTGTCGCCCATCAGCGTGCGGCGCTTCATACTGGCGGCCATCATGTTGTTGATCGTGTCGATGTAGAGCTCGCGCCGGTCCAGCGTGCTCTTGTCGAACTGCTCGCCGATGTTCTTGTTGTTCATGATCTTGGTGTGGATCTTGACGCGGATCTTCTCCATGATGTTGGCCTGCTGGTCCAGCATGTCCTCGTCCATCGTGTGCTGGTTACGGACTTCCTTGTTGCAGCCGGTCTGCAGAATCTCGTACTCGGCCCGGGCCACCATCAAGTCGGCGATGAATTGGCAGTCGCGCACCAGCAGCTGCTGCTGTCGCTCGTTGAACAGCTTCCTGCCTCCCGCGTTGTTGTCGGACGGGCGCGCGCTGTGCTTACTGCTGGAGCGCGCCGATGTCTCGAACTTCCAGCACTCGGACACGAAGTTCTCGCACACGCGGTCGATCTCGCGGTTCATGTCGGCCAGGTCCATGTTGCGGATCGAGGACCGGGCCACCACGTCCGCGAAGTGCTCCTGCTTCTGTTGGAACGAAGCGTACAGCGCCTCCACGCGATCGGACTCCTTATCCACGATGGCCACGAGCTTCTCAGTCGCAGCTTGAATCTCCGCTCGGTTTTCCGCTTGGAGGGCCATCATCTGAGTCTCGGCCGAGTCCTGTCGGGCAATGATCTCCTCCTTGGCCACGTGTAAGCTGTCCAAAGACGAATTGATGGCCTGGTTCTCGTGGTATTGGTTCTTGAAGTTCCTGTCCACCTCGCGCTGGGTCTCCTCAATCTCGCGCTTGTGGGCCGACGTCACCTCTTCGAAGTGGAAGAGCTGGTTTTTCACCATGGCCAGCTCGTTGTCCATGGTTTGCGTGAGCTTTTCGTGGTCGGATCGAAGGTTGAGCGTTGACGTCTGTAGGCCATTGAGGGAGCGGTCCGTCACGTCCTTGTAGTTGTTCACCTCGTTTGTCAGCTTCTCTGCATTGTCGATCGTGCGCTGCAACGTGTAGGAGAGATGAATGCTCTCCTCTGAGAGATTGCTCAAGCTCTGCTGGATGCGGTCGATGGAGTCGAAGGCCTGCGAGAACTGCATCTTGTTGTGGTCATCGGTTGCGATCGTCTGCTTCTGGATCGCCGCAATCTTCCGCACGCTGTCAGTGGCAGTGAGCGCGACCATGTCGAGCTTGTTCGCCACCGCCTTGATCTCGCCATCCAGATTCTGACTCACCAAGTCGTTCACTACAGTCTGGACGGCCACGACTTCGGCCCGCACTATCGCCACGCTCTCGGTGATCTTCTCCACCATACGATTCTCCATGTACGTCTTCAGTTCTTCGTGGGCTTTGAACGCCTTGGCCATCTCAGCAGAGAGGTGCGTGACAAGCTTCTGGGTCTCCTCAAAGCCTGTTGCCTTCTCTTCCAGCGCAGCCACCGCCGACATGTTGACTTCTAGGTTCGTGGTGGTCTCCATCAGCGACGTCTTGACGCCTTCGAGCCGCTCTTCCATATCGTCTTGCTTCCTGCCGTACTCAATGATGATCTCTTCCGTGCGGCCCTGCTTCCTGGCCAGCAGCTCCATCATTTCGGCGTTTGAGCTGTTGATGTCCTCCTGGTCCGACCGCGACGCGAGCATGTCTTCCATGAGCTTGTTAGATCTCGCGTCCACCTCGTCGAGCATACGTTGACGGTCAATCTTCATCTGCTGGCCGATCCTTTGCTCCGCATTAATGAGGTCGTTCCTTGTCACGCAGGCGCGCAGATTCTCGTTCAGCTTGTCCATCTGCGTTTGCACGACACCTTCGTGCTTCTCGTTGCGCGCCTTGATTACGGCGTCACGACGCTTGATCTCAGACTGCAACCGCGTCACGGTGTCCTTGGCCTCCTGGAAAGCTTGCTTTAGCGACGAAAAATCGTTCGTTTGGCGATGCACAAAGTCCCACAGAGGCTTGACCAGCGTCTCCACGTATTGAGCCGAAACACCACTTGTGACCGGCCGGACGTTTTCACCTGCTGGCTGCACCAAGGCTGCAGTCTCTCCGGCGGCCGCAAAGGCGTCGGACATATCCTTGGAGGACGGCATTGTCATCAACGAGCGGGTTGACGGAGTTGACGGTGCTGCCTGGGCCCGTTGGCGGCCGATTGACTGCCGATGATGTGGTGTCGGGTTGTATGCCGGCGAGGATGAACCGCCGCCTGAGCTGGACGCGTTGAGCAGCATTTCATGCCGCAGGTCCAGCACCTCCTTCTGCAACGACGCCACCTGGTCCCGCAATGTTTGGCACTCGACTACTGCATCCACGTTGCTGGCCACTTCGGCCAGAGCCTTGATTAGCCACGAGGGCAATGCAGCTCCACTCAGCAGCTCATTTTTCTCGAGCGCCTTGACCTGAGCGCGCAAACTGGTGATGACATCCACAAGTGACTCGTCGTTCAGCAGCAAATCGGGCGTGGTGCGCCACGCCAGACGCGACCCGTTCCCTCCTGCCGCCTCCATGGCGAACACCACCGAGACGCAGGAAGCAAGCGGTATGCACTTCAGTGCACAGCCCGCTATTCTTGGTGGCCCGAACACTAGACAGACAACAATATTAAGACAGCTCGTCTTTTTCGGGATCAGCGCGCAATGTGCAGCTCTGCTTCAACTTGTGGCCTGCTTCTCCGATCTGCTAGCACACTCAAGCTCTATGGAGGTTAGTCGAAAGAACACAACACACAATGACATTGCGATACCTTCATTTCTGTTGTCATACAGTACAGTTGTCGCCGAGCCGCTGGTCAGGCGAGTGACACAAGCGGAGAAGACTTCCATACGCCCTACCTCTCTCCCTCCCTTCGGCCTTGCTCTGGTTCAGCTGCACTGGGTGTCGCCCTGTATGGTACTTATTTGATAGGCTTGCGGTCGAGGGGCTCGCCCTTGAGGATCTTGTCGATTTCAGCACCCGACAGCGTCTCGTACTCTAGCAGTGCCTGGGCCAACTTCTCCAGATCCGCGTGCTTGCTCACAAGGATGTCCTTCGCGCGCTTGTACGACGCGTCACAAAGCTTCTTCACTTCGTCGTCGATGGTCTTTCGAGTAGTAGCGCTCGTGTCGTTGCCGCGCAGGTCGTGGAACACCAGACCCACGTCCGCGCTCATGCCGTACTTAGTAACCATTGTGCGCGCAACGTTGGTGGCCTGCTGAATGTCGGACGACGCGCCGCCCGTGATCTCGTCCTCGCCGAACGTTAGCTCCTCCGCCACACGACCGCCCATGCACACATCCAGCCGCGCCAGCAACTGCTTGCGCGAAATGGACGTCTGATCGCCCTCCGGCAGTTGTGATACCATACCCAGCGCCTGGCCGCGCGGCATGATGGTAGCCTTGTACACGGGGTGAGCTCCAGGAGTGTTGATCGCCACCAGCGCGTGACCGCCCTCGTGGTAAGCAGTGAGCTTAGCCGACTCGGGTGTGATCACCGCCGACTTGCGCTCTGCTCCCATTAAGATCTTGTCCTTTGCATACTCGAACGCGTCCATGTCAACCACGTCTGCGCTCTTCATCGACGCGCGGAGTGCGGCCTCATTCACCAAGTTGGAAAGCTCTGCGCCCGACATGCCAGGCGTGGCGCGAGCCAGCACGTCCAGGTCCACATCCTCACTGATAGGAATCTTGCCAGCGTAGAACTCGAGGATCTCCTTGCGGCCAGCCACGTCAGGAAGGTCCACCGTCACGTGACGGTCAAAACGTCCCGGTCGGATCAAAGCATTGTCCAGCACATCGGGGAAGTTCGTCGCGCCAATGACGATAATGCCCTTGTTCTGATCGAAACCGTCCATCTCCACCAGCAATTGGTTCAGCGTCATCTTCATGGCCTGCTGCTCCTTGAGCTTGCGCGTGCCGCCGATAGCGTCGATCTCGTCGATGAAGATGATGCACGGCGCCTTCCGCTTGGCCGACTCGAACAGGTCGCGCACACGGCGCGCGCCGACACCAACGTACATCTCCTCGAACTCGGAGCCCGACGAGTAAAAGAAAGGCACGCCGGCCTCACCAGCAATGGCGCGAGCTAGCAGCGTCTTACCCGTACCGGGTGGGCCAGTCAGCAGCACACCCTTCGGCAGGTTGCCACCAAGGCGCGTGAAGCGGGCAGGATCCCTCAGGAACTGGACGATCTCTTCCAGCTCGTGCTTGGCCTCGGTAGCTCCCTTGACGTCGCTGAAGCGCTTGTCGCTGCCCGTGGGGCCCATGACCTTAGAGGCCGAGCCGATCTTGCCCACCTTCTCGTCCAGCATGGCACCGAGCGCTGAGACCACGAGGAAGGCCACGCCCAAAGTGCGCAGCGTCTTCCACATGTTGCTCTTGAAGCTGCCCTCCACCATGGAGACGTACATGGGGTCATGGGCCGACTGGCCCTGGCCACCGCGGGCCACCGCGGGGCCGGCACCGGCTGCGGCCAGGCCGCCGAGCTGCAGGCCAGCGTAGGCGTCGGCCCCGGCGTTGGCCAGCTGCGGCAGGTCCACCGTGTCGAGGCGGCCCGTCTTGACCAGCGCCTTGATGTACTCCTTCTGGCCAGCGTCGTCCAGCGCGAAGCGGTTCTCCTCCACGCGGCGCACGACCAGCGCCGGGTAGTTGTTGCGGTTGAGCTCCTGCAGGAAGCGCAGCTGCGCGTACGGGTCCTCGGGGCTGGAGTTGGCCGCCTGCTCCAGCGACTTGAGCTGCTTCAGCTTGCCGCGGCCCGTCATGTTGAACAGCGAGCGCTTGGCACCTGCGGCTGATGGCGTCGGCCGCGCGGCGGCCGACGCGAGAGGCTGCGAACAAAGAGCACGCGTGTGGTTAGTATCTCTCTCACTGACGTCTACCGTAGATACGGCTGGGCCGGCCACGTACATTGCTGGTCAGCGCGCGCGGAGGAGCGAGGGCGTGGGCGCGCGCGGCGGCGCACTGGAGCATCTGCAGGCGGGGCCGCATCACGAGCATGTCGGCGATCTAGGTGGCGGCGGCGGCGGAGCCTTCCCTTCCCTTGCGCTTCGGTGGCTCGGTGTCTAAATGGGCGATGGAGCCTTATATGACCGGCCCACAAACAGGAGGCCAAACGTTTACTTGGTTTCAGTATAGTGTACCGTAATTTTGGATCACTAAGACACAAAACGGTTGTATATTTTACTACTCAAGTGAAGTTTAGGTTTTGCCTATCCGCGTGGTCGGACATGAACACCATGATCACCTTGTTGCTACGACAGTGTAACGTTGCCTCCATCTTTGCTGCATTATCCTTCCTATTTATCTATCAATTTCAACACCAAACTATTCGAGGCGGCTTAGTTGTTAGCGCTGCGTGAAGTATTTTGCATGTATTTTGCGTGAGCTGTGGCCATTTGCCCAAAGGTTCGAGTATATTCGATGACGACTTCAACTTGGTGATGCTGTGGAATGTGGTGAAGTTAATGTAAGCACAAAAGCGTCGTATTTCTGCTTCGACTATTAGCTGTTGAGTACCCTGAGCCCTCAGACGAGTTCGTAGGTCGGCGACTTCGCTCCCGAACCGAGTGGGCAACGATTGACTGTTCTCGTGCGAAAAACAAGGTTTCTTCCGCTTGCTGGGAGACCTGCTGGAGCTTCATCATCAGCGAAGCCAGGTAGTTTTCTGTGTCTTCGTCGTCAAGACTGAGCAGTGACGACGAAGACGACGTTGTCGAGCACAGACTGCGGCGCGACGCGTTGTCGATGAATTGGCCACTTTTCAGGTGGCTCGAGTTCAGCACGTCTTCTCCTTCGCTGTCCTCCTCCAGTACTTCAACGCTCCCGTCGTCCGACATGGACAGCTGCCCCATGAACGACAAGTTGGACGCGCGGGCGTCGCTGTTCGAGCTGATCTGCTGCTGCATTTGCGCCGTGATGCTTCGCACAAAAGACGTCAACGATCTATCGCTGCCTTGGAGATTATTGGCCTGGTCCTGAAGCAAGACGGTCGATACCGCATTGTCCACATCCGACGGTCCGTGCCTATGATCCTCGAGACGAATCTGGGCCAGCGAGGACACGTTCATCTTGGAGATGCAGACGCTGCAGAATTCAGCTCGCGTGAGTTGACAGCCAGAGGCCAAGTCAAGCGCAAGCACGCGCTCCTTGCAGCGGCATTTCCTGCACGCGTACATGTTGCAGCTGGCACACCCGGCAAAGCTTTCAAAGACGGACGGCTTGGCCTGGCAAACATGGCAGCACTTCCGCGACAAAGTTGTAGGGCGGTTGGCCGACATCATGTGCGCGAGCTTCTTCGCGCGCGTGCACTCTAACGCGTTGGTCACCGCTAGCAGCACGTCCGACATCGCCTGGAGGGCGAAATACGACAGGGCAGCGTAGTTCATTTCCCCCTGCATGTAGACGCCCACCAAGTCGTCCTCCAGCTCTTCGAACACGTACGAGACTGATACATGAACGCTTTTATGCTTGGGCTTCAGCCGACATTCAGGTAGATCCACCGACTGCATGACGTGGTAGGCCATCCGCTTGCCCGACGTCTGGCGCACCATCCCCATCTTGTCGAAGTAGCACAGCTCCCGGTTGCTCGACATGGGCAGGTTGATCGTCGCCCGCTTGATGCCCGTGAAGGCGTACGGGTCCAGCATGATGTTCTTTTGCTCCGTGTCCAGCACCGCGCTTCCGGTCAGTCGTGGACAGTTGATGGCATTCATGAGCTGCATCTCCTCCGTGCTGTCGCAGTAGATTCCCTCCAGGACGTCGTCGAAGCGACCGTGAAGCGTACCGACACAGAGCAGCGGGAATTGCCTCTTGGAGGCCACTTGACGGCCGCGGAACATCCGAACTCCATTCCGAGCCCGAAGACTCTTCCACCGCGATGAGTCGACTTTGTCACTGAGCTTGCCGTACCCCGCAATGGTCTCGGACAACACACTCGCGGCATTTCGTGGTAGTGGTCCAGTTGCTGCAGGTCCAGGCTCACAGTCGGTTGTCCAGCTCGACGAGTGTACAGCGACATGGGGTTCTTTCGGACGAAGTGGAAGTGTAGACGGTAAATTGCGTTGTGAAGAAGGTAGGACGAGAGTTACGATGTCTTTGAACGCTTGCGGTTCATTGCCATCCCTTGTGTCGGTGGTGTTTGAGGACCAGGTGGTTCATCCACTTCACGGTCTCCACCACAGCTTTCTTCAAAGTGGACAACTTTCAGAGTGAAGGTTCAGACGCGCGGTCTCACGTAAAAGGCAGACGACCTCCAAGTCTCCATTGGCACGTGCACGACGATCTCAAAACGTTGCTGGCAGGTGTCAAGCGTGTGGCCGTTCGATGCGTTGGGTCGATGAGGCATCGCGAGGCCGGGAGAATGACCATTACTCAACATCGGGGGTAAGTGTACAGTAAGTTGTCAGGGGGGTACTACCCCCCTGTCAGGGATCCCGAAAATACAATATATATTGATTTTGTTGTTTAGCAAAAATACGTAATTTATGACATTTACCATAATAAAAATAAATTATTTTACTTGACATTTGGGGTTTACCTGAATACTTAAAGCAAGTGTTTGGGAACCAAGAAAAAATAAATATTCGTGTTTCTTCCGGGAGATCACAAAATAAGTTATTGCCGAAAAAATATAAAATTGAATATTTATTTGTCGGGATCCCACACGGCACCCGTCCGCTCGACGCATCCTGGGGGGAACATCTTTGTTAGCTTGACTCCATCAAGCTATACGGATGAATGCTGAAGGGACAACATGGTGCCAACGTGGTTGCATTATTATTATTGGCGAAGTTTGGCGGCGGTGGTTTCGACTGTCGTTTCCGTCAATGTTTCCGTCATGAGCATTGTGTAAAGTGGCGCTAGGGTGACAATGTCGGGGAAGATCACGGCGGCCCCGCGGGTAAACTCGCGCCACTCGCGTTACTCGCTGGGGACGATGGAGATCATGGAGGTGGCGGGCAAGCTCGAGCCCCTTCGCCTGCTGCACCGCCTCATCGTGTTCGCCATCGCGCTGTGGTACGTGAGCATCTCGGTCGAAGCGTTTGTCGCCTCGGTCACGGTGCTGTGCGGCTTCGAGTCCATGGACTTGGGCACCACCGAGCACACGTCCCAGCTCATCGCTGGTTACGCTGGGAGGTCGACGATCAACCACAGTCCGTTGGTGCAGAGCGTGCTGGGCGGGTCCACCGAGCCGCGGGACGACACGATTTACCTCGAGACGGAGACCGCGCACGCGTTTACGGGCTGTGCGGTCTTCGAGGGGGCGGACAGTGACGTCTACAGCAACACATTCACGCGCTTCCTGTTCAACAGCTTGCGGACGCAAGCGGCCGATAACCTCACGTACATCCAAGAGCTCGAGCTGATCGCGCCTGTTGTCGACTGCACGTTTGACTTGCTGGTCTCCAGCGATGAAGCGGTGACGCAGCTACGCGTGTACTACTTGACGCGCTGGAGTAATACCAACGACACACTGCTGCTTTCGACGTCGATCTCGACGCAGGACTTCGAGGTGGCACAGCAGTATCAGAGTGGGGCCGCGCTGTTCCTCACTATTGCGGCCATTGACGACATGCAAGCGCAAGAAGTGACGCACCACTTCGCGCTCGCCTTCAACTATCCGTACGAGGAGGAACCGCGGTTCACCAGCAGCGAGTTCATCCGCACCGAGGACGACAACTTCTGGGTGTTCAAGAGTCTGCCCCAAATGGGCAGCGTCGACCCGCCCAAGGAGGTGCGCACAGCGTATCGCACTGGCGGCTACATCGACGACCCCGTGGCCCAGTCCAACATTGAGATTTCGCACTGGGATCTCCCGAATGACCCGGCAACGGAGCTGAAGAGCTGGAACTGGCACACGTTCGCTGCATTACGGGACTCGTGGGCCTGGCCGCACAGCATCCACGGCATTTTTGCAGTCGTCGTACTGTTCGACCTCGGAGTACTGTTCTTCGTCATCTACCGGCGACTCCGACACGGGCATTTCTGGGTCGGCGACGCGTTCGCCACCATCTCCAACTCGCTGCTCTATCGCGGAGTGTTGATCTTCGTGTCCAACCACTTCAACGGATACTGGACGCTCACGGAGTTTTGCCTGTCTATCGGCCACGAGCTCGGAGGACGCCGAGTCATTCACTACCGACCGGAACTGGCCCACGCTGACCTGCTCACGTTCTTCATGAACTTGACCAGCGTCCTCAGCTACCTCTTCCGCGAGCGGATTGACCCCGTGCTGGCGTTCGCTGCGTTCGAGTTTGGGTTCACCTACCGCGTTGAGCTGGTCGATGCGATCCCCGCACTGAGAAGTGTCGTGGTTGGCTTTGCAGAGGACGATTATTGGCTCGGGGTCATGAACGTGAGTCCGTTCCTGGCCAAACTGTCCCCCATGAAGTTCTGGACGATCCACCCGATCTCTGTCGACCGAAAACCCGTCGTGATCGCCACCGTCGTCTGTATCTTCAGCACAATGTTTTGGCTCGTGGTCTACATCGCTGCCCGCAAAGCGATCCGCTGTATGACGGGGACAAGCGAAAGCGGTGGTCGGCGAGCTAGTCGCTACGTGGCCAAGGAGCACGACTCAAACATTCAAGACGGACTCACGTCGTTTGAGACAGCCACGGGCGCGGCGCTGAGCAAGCGCTACGGAGTCATCTCCGGCTACGACAACTACGTCATCCGCGACAACAAGCGCTATGCATCCATCGACGCTGTGTATGGCAACGGGTACCTTGTCGCCAACAACAGGTTTCTGGTGGCATCAGAGGATGTCTTCTCACTCCTAATGATGAAGATCGCGCGCGTGCGCTTCACCAACATCTACGTGTATGCGATTTTGGAGGGTGGCGCCGTGAACCAGACCGCGCAGCTCGTGTATCCGCACACGATCCCGTGGTTCGACCTAGCGCGGCTGGGCGTCGCGAAACTATCGTAGTGAAGAGATAAATGCCTTCGAACTGAAGTTCTTGAACGGAAAACTTGTACTAAGTAAGCTTCTAAGGGTACGCCACAAGGCTTGATAGATATCAAGGTAGAGTCAACGCTGCAGACCAAGAAGGAGAACTGCTTCGGAGAGGGTATTGAATGGGGTGAGGGCCAAGTGCCGGTGGCCACCTTCCCGTTGATATCGGCGAAATTTGTGCAGAAGTACAAGCGTACGTACACTGCTTTTGTCATCATTCGGAATGCTAGTAGGGTCGCTGTTTCTTATATTTTTGCGGAGCAGGATACTGACGGTGGATCATCAGCGCACAATGGTTGGTTTTGGTCCATACTGTTCTGGCCGGCAGTATCACGAGCTTTAGGTGATTTTAGTTTCCAGTGCGGTCGCGCTATTGTGTTTGTTTGCCTGGGAGTTGATGCTCATCAATATGATCGAGGACGCTGACTTCAGCGCACTTAGAAGATTAATCATAAAGAAGTACGAATCATGCCGAGATGGCGATCGATCCAATTTTTTTTAAGTTGCAGCTCACCTATTGCTTACCTAAACGTCACGAGATTGTTCCGCTTTCACCAATAACCCGCCAGCAACCGCTGAGCTCATAGTCTGCAGAGACCTTAGCGAATGTACCGCGACATATACTCTATTCCGTCCGCTTCGGGCCACGCCACAATGGCGAATCGGGAATACGTCGTCTCTTTCGTCGGGCCCTCGTTGCCCATGTAGCCGTGCATGTAGCTGCTCCCGAACGGCTTCTCCCACAACATCTCAAACGTTTCTTTGCCGGGATTGAGGAAATTGAGCTTGCCCACGTAGCCAGCTCCGAGGCTCGCCCCGCCCATGGTGTACCACTTGGTCTCCTCATCACGACTCTCCTCCTCCCAGTCCCCGATGTTCCCGTAGCTGCCGTAGAAAACCACCTTGTGGGTGAGCTCTACGAAGTGGAAGTCCAGCTTCTTGTCGGCCGACACCGTTGCGTTCGCCTCCTCTAGGGCCAGGAACCTCGCGCGGTCGACCCCTTTGAGCGCATCCGAGCCAAAGCCAGAGATGCTCTTTTGCGTGTACTTGTGCGCCAACAACAGCGCAAAGCACTCGTCTCCCTGCTCCATAGTCTCAATAGCGGCCGCTAGAGCTCCGGCTAAGGGTTTGTTCGGGTTGCGCTCCAGGTGCCGCCCGTTCGGCGGCAAACAAACCGAGTAAACCAGCGCCTTCGTCACCTTCTCCACTGCGTGCTCTGCGTCCGCGTAGTGCACTGCGTAGTGAGGGAGGTACGTGGCCGTGCCGTCAGCCGCGCCAAAGTCGTGGCGGTGCTTCACTTGGCCGTCACGGTACACCACGAGGTCCCCTCCTTCGTGCAGACTGGGCGGTTGCACCACCAACGTCGCGATCATGCCGTCCTCCTTCTCTGTGTCTTGGTGCTTAAGGAAGTGGCCCCCCTCCTCGTACACCAGCAGCTTGTACAGCACACACTGCAGCGGGATGCCTTTGTACCCGAGTCGGTCGGCGATATCCACCGCCATCTTGTCGATGCCGGCCTGCCACACTGGGTTCCTGAACTGCACTTGGCCCGGCGCTAGCTGCCAGCTCTTGCGGACGTTCTCGTCCATCTTGGTGTCCATGTTGTGGCCAAATGGGGACTTCTCGCACTGTTCGATGAGCTTCTGGGCTCGCTCCTCCCACAGAGGAACGGGAACGGGCCCCACCCCGTCGACAAAGAGGCCAGGGACGGCCGGCAGTAGGTCCGCATGGCCCCCGAAGGAGAAGTCTCCAGAGTGCTCGCTGGCCCCACCCAGCACGTCGCTGATCTCGCTGCAGGAGGCCCCTGTCGGCGTTGGGATGTCATTTAAGTCGCCCTTGGCGGCGAATGGCCACTCGTTGTAGCCGAAGTCTTCCACCAGATCCGGGTCTTGGTCGAACAGCTCCTTGCGGTCGTCGTCGAACATGCTTCAGTAGTGAGAAGCTTTAGGGGTTCGGAGAAAATTGGAGAATGAGCACAGGGCGAGGTCGGTTCGTGGGTTGGACCACCACAACACTTCATGTTTGTATGAACAAGTGCAAGTGCAAAAAATTGGGGGCTTTGCAAAGGTTGCAGTTGGGAAGTTGGGAACGGATATGAGGTCATTATCATCGATGTCAACACGTGCGAGCCCATGGAGGGTCTGGGACTCAACTTCTAGCACTTCAACGCCACGAGTGTGATCGTGGACAGCGGCGACACCACCAACACAACGGCAAGATGATCCTAGCTGGCCGATTCTACGCGAATGAGCACGACGGCGGGCTGTGATTGCTTTTTCCGGCCTACTAACGGCGCGGCAACTTCTAATGCTGTTTGCAGTTGTGGTATTCTTCAGTCAATCAGACTTTTCCAACTAATAAAGCTGCGTTTTGAAGTTCTGCAGCTGTGGAGTGATAATTTTAATTTGGGTTTTGTATGCGCCAAATTGAAGTTGAAGATGATTTTATAAGAAAGTCGTCAGGGGGGGGGGATTCGTCGATTGGGGCATTATCGCTTGGACTTAATCTGAATCATTGGATTCAAGATCAAGCCATATGCCTTCAGCTAACCGCTGGTGACTCTGGTGGCGCCGAACAGTATTAAATGTATCCATGTAGCGCTGCCTGGTTGAGTGTGTTTTCTTTTAGTGGTTGGTGCACAGAGCCGTCGATCGCGATTCGTAGCGATTCGTAGGTAACGTTAGTGGTAGGGCAAATGACAAAAGTTTAGTCACGCTGTCATGTGGTAATAGTTGGGCGTCTGAATGAACATACAGTAATAGATGTGCAGTGAGATGGGGAGCCTGTCCATCCGGGACTCCCGGACGGGGCGAAGGAAGCTCTCTGCCTAGTTGTCACGTGTTGAAGTCGCCAACCCTCACACGCCCCGCTCACGCTCACCTCACGCAATCTCTTGATACGGTCCAGATGTTGCACCCCTGGCTTGGTCACTCGTGCTCACTTGTGTTTTGTTTTCGCCCGACAACTCGACTGCACACGTCATATCGCTACTCATTTGGCAAGCCATCAAGCCTGACGAATGGCGGCCCAAGTATCCACACTACACAACGCCTCAGCTGACGTCAACCTCACGCTGGATAACTTCGATGATATCCTCCCTGCCCTGAACAACGCCGACAGCCTACCACCTCTAGTCATTGACGAGTCACCAGGCTCTACCAGTGACGGAGCCACCTCCCACAGCAGCAGAGGCAGTAGCGAGGACGAACCGACTGCCAAGTCCATTGCTGCACGGCGTCGACTCTACCGGGAAAACCAAAAGCTTGGTCGTGACGGACTGCGGCGTCAGGTGGTCGAACTAAGCGAAGAACTCGCGCGACTGAAGCGGATGCAAGCAGTCGAGAAGGCGAGACTCGAGGCGTCCTGTCCTCCAGCTTTTTACGTGTGGAAATCGTGCGCTCTCCGGCAGCGCGACAAGCGGCAACTCGCTGAAGCTGAGCAGAGACAACTCATGGCTGCTGTCCACACTCAAGCCACTTACATCGACATGCTGAGCAACATTGCACACAAGCGACGTCGCGTTGACTATGCGGGGAACAGTCCAGAGGAAGACGAGGCGGCATACTTTGACTCGTGTGTTCGGGAGGCTCAGGCCAACTGCACGCGCGCGGCGGAAGTGTTCGAAGCGTGCAGCTTCGACGAGCTGGAAACGAACTCAACGGTGCGATCGGAGCAAAAGCGTGAATCCAATGGGGAGCTGGAGTATTTCCAACAATTGACAAAAGAGGTGCAGCCTTACTCGCTCAACGACACTGGTTGCTCCGTTTGGGATGTAACGGGTCACTATCACGCTGCAAAAGACAATTTCAAGCGGTACGAAGACGTCGAGGACCCCGAAAACACGTACGCCGCTACGTTTACCGACACCTTCACACTGAGTACCGGTGAGAAGGTGGAAGTACTGCAAAGACTGGTTTCCCGTCGCAGTTTTGAGGATGACCGCATCGTCTTGACGTGGAAATTCATCTCGGAGGGACAAGGGAGTCTTACTGGTCTGCATGCGGACGAGACGGGCTGGAGCTGGTTGTACCCTTCAAAGGAGGCGACAGAGCCCGGTACCGTCATCGCAACATGCAAACGTCGTGCACCGAGGTACTACTGGTCCGTGGACGAAGCTATACGACGTCAGTTTGATCAGATGCTACAGGAATACGGCCAGGAAGCTATGACGAAACTCATGTCTTCAGTGGATAAGCTAATGCTGGACAACGCGTTGGCTGGTGTTGATTTTTAACCAGTAGCGTACACGGCAAACAACACCCTACCGTTTACTGATAGATTGCACGTATGGTTCACACACGCTTTGTTTAATGTCATTTCGAACTCGAGTGATCTTCATCTCGCAAACTCGCAATAATCCATCGCGATGGAATCTATTGCAGAGTTAGAGAATGGTTGGGATCACTGGTCCTTAGATTCCAAGAGAAAACACTCAAGTTGCTTAAGAGTTTCGAGAATGCCAAGGTACTTCAGATGTTTGATGATGCAGCACAAAGCGTTGGGCTGCTTGATGATTTTCGGGAACGGAATGCAAGCCTTATATAAGTGATTCAATATCCTCCGAGTCTATCAGTAGCTAAAATCGATGAAATGCCAAGCACTGGCGAAACCATCGAAATGGTAGCCGACCGTCAGCGTGACGCAGCTTTAACAAGACTACGCCTGTGGTATCAGGTGGATGCAGGGACAAATCAAGAAATGTCGCCAGCGTTTTCGGATCGTGTGGCGAAATCTGAAGATACTTTGGGCGCTATTGAAACGAAGAACAATGGTCGACTTTTGCGTCGTCTCTCACCCAGACAGATACTACAGAGGACTTCGAGCTGGGAAAAGCGGGGAGTCCAAAGAAGAATGAACGATAATTTTTTTTCCAATTTAACGTTGCCTGAGCCGAGCCGCATCAACAGTTCATATCGCGGCTGCAAGCCAACCCAAGAGTTATCAATATGTTATCTTTCGGAGGATCCACGCAGCAGAAGAGCAACGCAAAGTGTAGAAGCTGACTTGCGCATTTCCCAGGTCGTGATCAAACGACTTATCAACTTCAACTTTAACAGCAGCAAGTAGGATTGTATTTAGTTTGCTGGAACAAAATGTATGCACTACAACTTGTGGTAAGGCTCCTCGATCTTCTGCACCATTTGGTCGTATAGCTTGCAGTTGCCGGCCTGCTTCTCAGCCATGAGCTTGTTGAGCATCGGCTTCCACTTGCGGCCGCGAGTGTTGATAAACCAGTTGTTGACTTGTTCCAGCGTGATGCCTCCTTCCTGCGCCAGCCACTCCTTCTCCTCTTCGGTCGGGTACGGGTGATGCAAATTGTGCTCAAACCACTCGTGCATGAGCTGCTTGGACCGCTTCGAGAGGCTCGAGCGCTTCTTGGGCATACTGTTGCGCGCCGCCAGCTCCATCGCGTAGGGTGAAACCTGCGAGAGCGAGATCGCAGACAGTGACGGCAGCAGGCTATGGCCTCGTCCAGCACTGGGCACTTGCTGCTGATGCTGCTGCGTCATACGTCGCTTGCCCCACGTGTGCATGGTGCGAGCCGAATGCTCGTACTGAGCAGCGACATTCGGGTCGCCCAGCGCCTGGACCGCGTGCCCCATTGCCTGCAGCGACACGGCCTGCATGTACTGGGAGCGGCTCGTGTCCGGGGAGACGAGGCTGTCGCTGTGTATCTGCTCGATCTTGGCTTGAAACGGGTCGGCGACGCCAGGCTGGACTTGCAATGTCGAGTTGTTCGCGAACGCGAGGAGCTGCTGGTAGCTCCCGTTCGCGCGGAAGGCGTCGTCCTCTAGCAGCCGCTTGCGACTCTGCTCCACGTACGTCTTGGAGTCCTCTGGCGGCGGCATCCACTGCGCCGCTGCGGCCCCTCCTCCGTGAGCAGCGGAGAGGGACGACAGCATCAGATGCAGCTCGGACTGCAAGCCCTCCACTTTCACTGCAGGCTGCTCCGACTTGAGGTCTCGCTGCTGCTGCCCGGGGCGGTACTCAGTTCGGTTCGGGAACGTCATCGCGACTTGAGGAATGAGCTCCGATGTTCGACCGACTGAGTGAGTGATGGGACTTGATTGATGGACACCGACTAGCGAGTACTGTAAGGTTAGTCGTAAGGTAACGGATTGATGGGCAGCCATCAGTAATGCACCGTGATGCGCCGCGTCTCATGCATGTCCTGCGTGTTGAAGTGGTACAGGTTACTGTAAGTATTCCTACCTAAGGGGTTGAGTTCATAAGTTAGATGCTGAGCGTGGCGAAGCTGTGCGCGCGACGGCCGTTGGAGGGCACCTGCTGCTTGAAGCGCGACAGCGCCAGCTTGGCCGGCGGGTCGGCGCACGTCTCGGGCTTGCAGTCGCTGCTGCGCGTGGATTCGGGCGCCGACTGCTCGTCCGAGTCTGCCAGCGTGAAGGCCTTGGACAGCTGCAGGCTGGGGATGACAGCGTGGCGCTTGGTGTCGACGTTGTTGTTGCCCTCGTCGGACTCGCCCAAGCTCTCGTCGACTGACGGCTCGCAGTCCGTCGCGTCCACGAGCACCGACACTTCCATCTCGGCCTCGCTGTCCACGGTCGACGGCGAGTCATCAACCTGGTTCGAGAACTCGGACTCTAACTGCAGTGTGTGAAGGTCGAGCTCTGCGAAGACATCACATAACATAGCATAGGTGTTAGTAAGCTCGACACGGGAAATGTATGGGGGTAAGCAGGATCTTACCGAGTTCCATGCTGGAGTCGTCGCTCTCTGCGGCCGCTTCTTTAGGCTGCACCTCGATTTCCTCAACGTTGGCCAGCAAGGGCTGCTCGACGTCGTCTTCAGCATCAGTGCTCATGACCACACGTCTCTCCGCCGAGATGGCGTCTGAGTTCAAGCTCGAGCGGCGTTCAGCGGAGACGGCGTTGTCCAGGTTGGACGCGTAGCTGCGCAGGAACTTGTTCAGGTTGTTGGATCGCGCATTCGCGGTGATCTCCGCCTCCTTCGCCAGCTCGCTGGCCAAGAGCACGGGGGCGACAGTTGCGTCACGGCCGTCACGCGCGTCTCGCCGGCGAGACCTGGTCGGCTGTGCAGTCTCCTTCTTTGCTGCTTCCTTCTTGCATTCCTCTGGCTGGCTGGACACCTTCAAGCGCGTCTCAAACCTGCTGCAGAGACTCTGGACCATCTGGCGTGAGCGCAGCTCCTTGAGTGCGCTTCGGATTGAAGACTTCATCGGCCCAACAGGCGAGCGGATCTGGATCGAGGAGATGTCGGGCAGGGCCAACTTGAGACGGCGCTCATGGGCAGGCTTTTGCACGACGATCTCGACGCCATCAGCGCCCAGCTCCTCTTGCTTCTTGGACTGGTCCTTCAACAGCGATACTCTTCCACTCAGCCAAAGTCGGACAGCGAACCCAGCCGCCGCCACAGCGACAAGTAGCAGCAGCGCGGTCAAAGCTGCCATCCTCGAGCGTATTCTCTGTTTGGGCTTGTCAAGACTTGCTCTTGAGTTCCTATAGAACTTTCACTGACGCCGCGTATTCTTGAATGACTTGGGTGCAGCAAAGAGATAGGAGATCCTGACGCATAGCTGCTACATCTGCAAGACAACTTAGTCGTACTGGAGCTTATTTTGGCTTGCCGGTACGTCACCACCATACTCGACGTCTTATCACCGGCATTGCCGCTATAAATGCTCAGCGCAGTGATGGTAGACTCCGGCTGAGCTGGAAATCCAAGCGAGAAGGATAAGGTTGTCTCCTCTTTTCGTCTGCAATCGTCAAGCCGCCACTTTTTCCCGCGCGCTCCGGTTTATTCATGTCGTGGGGACGGAATCCGGTCAACCACTGTCGAAGTCGCGGTACCTTGCTGGATGAGGTAGCCATTTGGTGAGGCGAGCTCCTGCGCGCTCCCTTCTTGGCTTGGTAACGATTCGGACACTGCAGCGTTTGTTGCTTCGACGTGCATCGTCGAGTCCAGCGACTGCAGTTGCAGCATCACTTCCATCGACAGCGGCTGCTGGACTCGCTCAAAGCGTTCGCTTCGCGTTGAGCTCGCACTTGATCTAGCAGAGCCAAGGCTGCGAGCTGCTGGGCTCTTGGCTGGTCCACCAAAGTGCTGGAGAGCCGCCATCGCTGCTTGCTTCAGCTTCCGCCCTTCGATATTCAGGTTCATATCGCTCGAGTGCTTGAACTTCGACAGCGCCGAGAGATCATCTCCTGACAGACTACCGATAAGAGTCGGCGCAAAAGTCAGTAAGCGAGTGTCATTGGGACGCAATTTACCACAAAAGACTTACCTCCAAGACCGACGTAGGATATCCTCAACGAGGACATATCGGTCCATCTTCTTCAGAATCCTCTTGAAACTTTTGTTATGCAGCCACACCGCATAGCACCGCTCACACGAATCAGGTTGACCTGGCCGTTCGCGGTGTACGATCTCGTTCTCGCAGTCATGTGAATACAGCATTACCCTGGTATACACACATAATACTCTTAGCATCCGGGAAAGCAACTAGACCGCGAGCACCACGCACTTACTTGTCCGAGCGAAGGTCCCGCACCACGTTCACGCGATACGACCCCACATAATACTTCGCGAACGCATGGACCAGCTCCATGTGCTCACGGTAGAAGGCGTCAGGCACGATGCCTGGGCAGCGCCACCCAGTCGTGGGCAAGTGGACCAACTGAGCTACCGCCGCTGGCTCAGTCGGCGCTGGTTCGTCTCTAGTCTCCACAGTCAACGGCTCCTCCTCCTCTTCTTCTTCTGCCTCGTCACTGCTGGCAACTCTGGGCCGCTTTGCGGCGCTGCGTCGAGCCTCCATCTCCATCTCGATGTCGCGTCTGCGCTCCAGTCGTCGCTGCAGCTCCTCTGGCATCTCCGCAGCCACCTCCGGGGCGCCTTTGTGGGCCACGACGCGGCTCTTGTGCATCACCCACGCGGCCTCCTGGAACCTGCCGTTCATCTTGACCTTGAAGCCCCTTGGGTCATTCGGCTTGCGGCCTCTACGCGTCCTGCAGCGTCAAACCAGTGAAACATTAGCCATATACTTAGTAGGACACGTTTTAGGGACTAAATGACGCTAAAACGCTGCGAACCGCTCGTAATGCTCTGCGCAAGTGCGGCACAGGACCCACTCGCCGTTCTCCTCGTCCAGCTCCTTGATCTCCGGGTCCTGCCGCACGCTCTCGGGCCACTCGGAGCGGCGGCGGCGCGCCTCATACAGCATGTCAACGAGCAAATGGATACACCCGTGCAAAATATTAAAATTCAATGTATGAATATGAATATTTTCATTTCATCGAAAACCAATGGCGACTAATAGTGGCGACCTGGTCTCTTCGTGCTCCGCCGTCTACAAGAGGAACCGAGGGCTGGTTCTGGGCCAATTCATATCGGTGCTCATCGCCTGCACGGGCGTGTTCTCGCAGCTATTGAACAGCTCCTTCCAGGTGCGTACTGGTCGAGCTATTCAACGGTTGATACATTGGGGACGAGTCCGACGTGTACTTTCGAATGGGGGTGCAATTGTATTTTATAGATCCAGATCCCGGTGACGCAGAGTGCCGGCAACTACCTGCTGCTATGCGTGTACCTGGTGGACCCCGTGATGCGGTTCCGTCGCCAGCGGGGCTACAAGCTGGAGATCCCGTGGTGGCAGTACCTGCTGCTGGCTTTCGCGGATGTGGAGGGCAACTTCCTCGTGGTCTGCGCGTACAAGTACACGTCGATCTCGAGCGTCATGCTGCTGGACTGCTTCACGATCCCCGTGGTGATGCTGCTGTCGAGCGTGTTCCTGAGGGCCAAGTACACGCGCTCGCACTTTGTGGCGGTGCTCTTTTGCCTCGTTGGGATCAGCGTGTTGGTCATCTCGGACGTGATTCGAGACCAGGAGACCATGCTCAAGGCCTCGTGGGACGTCTCTGCATTGTACGGAGACTTCCTCTGTCTGCTCGGCAGCGCTGTCTACGCCTGCTCGAACGTCGGCCAGGAGTATCTCGTCAAGAAGGAGAACCGTCGGGTACGTCGCTGACTAAGCTGCTGGGACGTCAAAGCTGCGTGTTGAGCTTACTGGGTTTTGCCACTGCAGATGGAGTTCCTGGGCCTCGTCGGCCTGTTCGGCTTCCTCATCAGCTCACTGCAGGCGGCGTACTTCGAAGGAGACGTCGTCCGTGCTGTGGACTGGTACGGATTGCAGTAGTCGAAGGGGCGGACGATGAGGGGGCAAGTAACTAACGATGTGCTTGGTGATCTGCTGATCAGGTCGTGGCCCAGCGCATTGTGTCTGCTCGGCTACATCGCCACGCTGTTCGTCATGTACACTTCGACGTCGGTGCGTATGCGTTGGCTCTCCTGCTGGCGCCTCCTCAGTCTAACCAGCCCCCGTGCAGGTCTTCCTCACCACGGGCGACGCCGCCGTCTTCAACCTGTCGCTGCTTACGTCCGACTTCTTCGCCGTCGTGGCGGCCAAGTACCTCTTCAACGAGGAGCTCAGCAGTCTCTACTTCGTGGGCTTCTCGCTCATCATCGTGGGCGTCTCCGTCTACAACCGCTCGGCGCCGCCCACCACCGCCACTAGCTGCTCCGACATCGCTGACGGCTCCGTCGACCGACTCTTGCCTGCCGAACCATAAAACAACTCTAACACCTATAAACTCACGTCGTCAACGACTATAAAGCTACAGTAAACAACCGAGGCACACGATAGAAGACGAGGTCTATGGTCTGAAAAATGTAGTAAATGAAAAAAAAACTGATTAAGAACCGACCTCAGCAGGCAAGTCGCCCTCCTGCTCGCAGCACAGCTCAGCACAGCGCCACCGCAGCCTCCAGTCGCTCAGGAACCCTGTACAAGTCCGTCCGCCCTGTTCGTCCTGCTGAATATCGTGCCTGTTCCCTGCTTCTGCTGCTTAAAAGTCCGCCGCCTTCCTATCACTCTGTTGCGGCGTTCACTTGTCCCCTCGCCTCGTGTCTATTCCTCCTTCTTGACGTCCAGCGACTCGAGCGCCTTGGCGGCGTCGTCACCGGCCGAGGTGTCGGCGGCGTCGGCGCCCTCCTCGAGCTTCTTGTTGTTGGCCTTGGCGGCGTCGTGCGCCTCCTTAAACTTCTGCGCGTTCTCGGCGTTGCCGAAGCGCAGCGCGAAGACCTGCGCCTCCACGACGCCCTCGGCGAAGTCGTAGCAGCTGAAGACCCAGGCGCGGTCGCTGCCCATGTTGGGCGTGAGCTCCGTGCGGGACTCGACCAGGTGGTTGACCAGGATCTTGTGCGTCTTCTCCTGGCGCATGAGCATGCGCACCTTCTGGTGCTCCTTGTGCTTGAGGAAGCGCACGTCGCCCACGCCGCGCTCGCACCACGACTTCTTGCCCGTGCCCTTGTCCAGCAGCGACTCGCGGTAGCAGAAGGCCTTGGCGCGCTGCTTGAAGATGACCTCCTCCTCCTCCTCGCCGGTCGTGACCTCCACCTCGTCGAGCTTCACCACGGGCTCGAAGTAGGCCTGCGGCTCCTCGGACTCCGGGTCCTTGGCGGCGTCGGCCTCCTCGGCCTCCACCTTGGGCGTCGTCTCCTCGGGCTTCTTCTCGACCTCCGACATGCTGGTAGCTGCTGCTTCGACTAGCGTAGGATTCCTCTTCCTGACTGAGGAGGGACAAGAGAGGCGGCCGAAAAGACTGGCGGGCCGCTCGCCATGGCTCGGATCTGCAGCGCGCGCTTAAATATGGCACTTGACATGGTTTTTGTATGCTCATTAAGCGCCACGCGCTTAAACGAAAAATGGGTACACCAATCCCACATGGATCCATTTTGCGCGACGGTGGTTGGCTGAAAATGCGCTGCCAATAGATCGGTGTTGCAATAGGCAACCGCCGCTGATGGACGCGGCCAAGAAGCGCAAGGCCGCGGCCGGCGCCGTCCTGCGCAAGAAGCCGCGCCGCGACAAGAGCGAGTTCGTGAGCGTGGAGGTGGGTATGCGCGAGTTCAAGAAGCGGCTGGCCGCGACCGACGCCGCAGTCGACGCAGCAGCTGCAGGCCCGGCGCAGGTGGAGGACATCACGCAGGACGTCAAGCGCACGAGGACCAGAGCCAAGGCCAAGACGGCGACTACAGCAGCCCCAGCAGCGAAGAAGGCGCCAGCTGCAAAGAAGACGACGCCCGTGAAGAAGGCGGCGGAGACTGCAGCGACTGCGACTCCGAAGAAGGCGACAGCTGCAGCGAAGAAGTCAACGCCAGCAAAGAAGACCGCGGCAGTCAAGAAGACGGCGACGGTGGAGAAGAAGGCGACGCCAGTGAGGAGGACAACGCGAGCTGCGACCAAGACAAGTGCTGTGTCAAGGATGACGCTAGCAGAGGTGAAGCTGCAGCTGGAGCGTGAGCAAAAGGAGCGGGTGGAGTCGCGCATCCAGTCGCTGCATCAGGAGGCAAAGCCCGCCACTGCTGCTACCACTACTGCGGTGGAGGCTCCTGTCACCGACGTTTCTGTGCCTGTGGTTGCTGCGGCTGCGGTCCCTCATCCTGTGTCTACCGCTGTTGCTACAGTTTCTGCTCCTACGGTTGTCGCTCCAGTTCCTGTGACGGTGGCTGCTGGCGGGCTGGATCAGTCACGGATCGAGCCTTTGGTGATGGCACCTGTGGTGCCGATGCAGCCCACTACTGCTGCGGCCTCGCAAGTATCCACGCCGAGTGCATTGCCAACTATCCAGACTAACCCGGTAAGTGCAGCTCCTGTCTCGGCCACTACCGAGCCACCATGTAGCACAGCACACAACGAGTTTATTGCAGACGACATGGAAGAAGATCTCCTGTTTGCGATGGCGCTGGAAGAAGTGGAGCAGAAGCTGGCGACTCCAAAGAAGCCACCTTCGATTGAAGTTGTGGATGCTCCTGCTGAGCAGAACACTGTGTGCGTACAGGCGCCTATTGCCTGCGTGGTCACGGAGACCCCGGTTGCCTCTCCGGCCCTTGCAAAGTCGCCACCGCCACCTGTAGCGCCGCGTGTGTCAACGCAGGCTCCTGTTGCTACACAAGCACAGCAACCGACACAACCGGTGGAGGTGGCGGATCAAGCAGCACCGGCGGTAGTGTTGGCGCCTGAAGTTTTGGAGGAGATGGAACGCCTGAGACGAGAAAATGAACTTCTCAGGCGGTCCAACGAACTCCTTCAGGCTGCTGCCACTACACCAACTCATAAAGAGAGCCCCGTTGATGCTCGGCACAATATTTTGCACGAGCACGCCAGTTCTCCTGGAGGCAAAACGGATCTCCCAGCATCTGTAAGAAACACGCAATCGGAGGAATCAACGCCTGCTCGTGCTGCACGATACTTGGACTTGGGGAGGTGCGACAGCGATCAGGATACGAAGCAAACAGCACCCATCTTAGAGGATGACCACTCTCAGGGCCACAGCCGGGATGAGTCTAGCGTTGGTACACATGCAAGGCAACTAGGTGAAGCGTCTGCATGCAGCACTGAAGAGGCTGAAGGCGATCAGAAGGTCGAGGATGAAGGTGATATCGTCATGGAGCAACCAGAGCTGTCATCTGCAGACGCGTCGCACCACCAGGCGATAACGACGCAAGGCGAAGAATTCGAGCCTACTCATCGTACTTTCGATAGCGAAGATGGTCAAAATTCAAGCCACGCAGCACAAGCAGCAGCAGCTGCAGCCGAGCCTGGGTCAGATCATGTGCACGAATCTGCTTCGCCGGTGAAAGAGCAAGTGGGTGCGAAGGAAAGCACGGACGAGCAAGCTGCAGCTGCCCTGGCCGGAAGCAATGATGGGGACGTATCGGATGTCGACATGTCTGAAGCCGAAGAGGACGACGAGGATGACACGGAAGGGGATGGTCCTGCTCAAAGAGCGTCGACCATCGACAGCGGTAATTATAATGAGTACAAGTCCCGCGATGAGGACGATCTTGACGTCGCTGAAGATGAATCTGACGACAGTGTTCCTGACACCAGCGCAACATTATCGGAACCTGAAGTTGGGCCCACATCGATTCCTATTGAACCCAAAAATTCAGTCGAGATTGCTGGTGAGGTATTGGAGCGGACAACTGCCCCCAGCAACACTGAGGAGGACGAGGAGGAAGACGACGATGAAGATGAAGTCGTGATCGTGAATCGTGTGAAACGGCGGGAGGTGATTGCCTCATTGTCATCCGAGTCAGAATCCGAGTCCGAGTCGGAAAGCGACGAGGAAGAAGCAAGCGATTCGGATGGAGCACCGAGCGGTAATGTGCTGGAAGCCGCCCTTAAGGCCGCTGGGGGCGATTTAAGCCGGAAGACGCAGAAGAAGGGGTCATCGGCATCGTCTAGCTCAGCTAAAAGCGGTGATGCCAGTGGTAGTCGGCCCAAACCAAATGCTGAGGCGACTTCGACGTCGTCACCTTCACTGCCGGCGAAAACGTCAACCAAGAAGAGAAAGAACCCGTCGTCCTTGACTGCAGCCAAAAAGGCGCCCAGTGTCAAGAGCTCCTTGCTCTGGCCAGCTCTTGACGACTTTTACGATTTTTTGTTGGACTTGTCACCAACAAATGTCCGTGCGTCTGAGCAGAAGAGGAGGCACCTGCAACAATACGCTGGAGGGAAGCTTCCTGCTCAGCATGCATCCATCGAGGATTATTGCAGCGTTCAGCTCGACGCTATCATGGAAGAGCTGGTGGCATCGGTGAGCAACACTACAGACAGAAGAGGGGGCGGAGGTTCCGGCCCAACGCGGCAGTTGTCGCTCTCTTCTGTGTCTCCATGCGGTGCTCGAGGGCCGTCTGCGTCGTCGGTGGGTCTGAGCTTTGGTGCTATCTTCTCTGAAAGTGGTTTTACTGGTACTACGTCCTGCAGCAACGATTATATTCTCACGTTTGACGCCTCTGCGCTCGGCAAGAAGAGTTCGTCGGACTTTATGAGTGGGGATCTGGTTCTGGTGCGCTCGCCTCGCTGGAAGAACTACGAGATGTGCGTGTTTGGTGTCGTCCTGTGCGACTCCGTTGTCGCAGTGGGCGGAAAGAGCAGTGCCGGAGGGAAGGGTTGCTCGGGGGACAGTGACCAAATCTGCGTGCTCATTCGCGCTCAGAAGCGAGACCGCAACGACGCAGTGGAGAACTTCAGTGTGTTGACGGAGTTGTGTCTCTCCAACCAGCGTGCGCCAAGTTGGCGCTGGGCTCTGCAGCAAGTGCACAACACAACCACAAGTGCGCGCGAATTCCAGGCGATCAAGGCGATTTCGTTCCTTCCTAACGATCTGAAGCAGGTGCTACTTCGCGGTCAGTTAGTGTCTTCTGGTAAATCGGAGCAGGCATCCAAGAAGCCTGCGGTCTCGTCCTCGATACTGTCCCCTCGCTTGCTGAAGTATCTGCAAAAGCACTACAACGAGTCGCAGATGCAGGCAATTCTCGGGTGTCTCGGCGAAGACAGCAGAGTCATTATCCAGGGACCGGTACGCTGCACTCACTCTTGCTTGTATATTGGGTATATTATGCGCGATCTAACCCTCTGATCTGCTTCTTTCGTGCTGTTCCAGCCAGGAACAGGCAAAACCAAGACGATTTTGGGGCTTCTTTCTGCTTTGCTGGATGGCGCAGGGATCTCCACACTTCAAAAGGCAAAGGGCACGGCCCGAATTCGTGTGGGTGCATCACTCCAGAGTGCACGAACGTCGGCCGTGTCGAAAACCGTGGCGGAAACCTCGATTCGCGTCCTTGTTTGCGCACCGAGTAACGCCGCCGTGGACGAGCTCGTCGTTCGAGTCCTGAGCGAAGGGCTATACAATGGAGAGAAAGGGGAACCCTACCGCCCACGAATTGTGCGCGTGGGACGTCCGGAGAGCAGCCAGCAGTTATCGAGCCTGGCCGCCGCACGAGAAGCTAGCGAGAGCAAGAAGAACCGCAAGAAGATGCGCAAGTACGCGCGCGAGGTGGAGGAGGTGCTGCTCGAGAGTTTGGTCACGAAGCATCGCAGTACGTTCCCGACGGTGAAGCAGGCGCGCCAAGCGATCATCAAGAACGCGCAGATTGTGTTCTGCACGCTGAGTGGGGCGGGCTCCGTGGCGATGTGCGAATTCGCGCAAGACTTCGATGCTCTGATCATTGACGAAGCTGCTCAAGCTGTGGAGGCGAGCACGCTCATCCCGTTCAAGTTCCGGCCGCATCGAGTTGTTCTCGTGGGTGACCACCGCCAGCTCCCGGCTACAGTCATCTCCAAGAAGCTGGTGTCGATGGGGTACGACCGGAGCCTGCAGCAGCGGCTAGTGGAGAATAAATCTCCAGTGTTGCTGCTGACGCAGCAGTACCGCATGCACCCGGAGATCGCCGAGTTCCCGTCGACTCACTTCTATGGCGGGCGGCTGGTGCAGGACGACAACATGCGCGACTGGACGGCGCAGGACTACCACCGCGATCGCGCGTTCAAGCCGCTGCTGTTCCTGGACGTGCAGGGAGCGCAGAGTCAAGTGAGCGGGTCCACGTCGCTCCGCAACATGAGCGAGGTCGAGACGGTGGTGCAGCTGCTGCGGCGCCTGCTCAAGAAGTTTCCGCACGTCGAGTGGAAGAAGCGCATCGGCGTCATCGCACCGTACAAGCAGCAGATCTACGAGGTGCGAGGCGCCATCGGGAAGCTCGAGTCCGAGTGCGACTGCCGCCTCGGCATCGAAGTGAACACCGTGGACGGCTTCCAAGGCCGCGAGAAGGAGATCATCATCTACTCGTGCGTTCGCACCAGCCACGGAGGCCGCAGGAAGAACAAGAAGAGGAGGAGCCACGACAACGACGCGGAGGAGGAGGAGGACGTCCTCGACGCCTTCTGGGCGGACGAGCGCCGCATGAACGTCGCCATCACCCGCGCCAAGAGCAGCCTCTGGATCGTAGGCAACTCCAACCTGCTCCAGCAGAGTCGCGCGTGGCGCGCGCTCATCCAGCACACGAAGGAGCACAACCGGTACATCGCCGACAGCGCCGCGCTCTTCGCCGCCAGCTCCTCGACTCGGAAGACGAGTAAAGCGCCCGGCAAGCAAGCAAGTAACTAAGTAGCCGGCTATTGAACCCACAATATCATAGAGACTAGATTACTACTACCCATATCTAGACAACGGGCTTTACCGTGTGAGCAGGTTGGGGCCTCGAGGGACTCATGCTTTCAAGCACTTCAACGTTGTCGTCCAATCAGACTTCCAGTTCGCACCACACCACGTTTACATAAAAACAATAGTTTCAGCGAATCAAATTCATTAAACTTCCCGCCAACCGCTAACGTTCGGTCACTTTCCCGCGTAGGATGGTCGACGCCGAGGCGCAGACCGAGCCGCCCCGCCCGGTACGCCCGCCTCCCTGCTATCTACTGACTGCCCCCTCCCTAATTCGTAGCCTAACTAATCTTCTCCTCTTGTACGGACAGGCGGCGGTGGTGGGCGTGGAGCAGGACGTGCTCTACGGCGTGCGTGTGCGCAAGAGCTTCGGCGCGCGCGCCTTCTGGGGCTCCGTGGTGGGCTGCTACTGGGTCTCGGGCGGGCTCTTCTACAAGGTGAGCTTCGACGACGGAGACGTGGACATCTTCTCGGCCGACGAGGTGCTACGCGACGCGCAGGAGGCCAAGAAGCACGCCAAGGAGAACCCGCAGTCTGCGGCCAGCACCGATGCAGCCAGCAGCAATAATAACGAGGCGCTGGACGCGTACCTGGCGGCCATGAGGCACCACTGCCTCAAGCGCAAGCGCAACGACGCCATGGACTGCTCCGTGCCCAACGTGCGCCGCGTGCAGCTCTGGGGCCAGCGGCTCTACGCGTCCATCTACACGAACGACAGGAACGAGACGTTCATCAAGGAACTGCTCAAGGCCGAGGACGGCGGCATTGGCGAGATGGAGGCCACGGGCCAAGTGCAGGTGGGAGACATGATCCTGGCCGTCAACCAGACGCGCGCGCTCGGAATGCCCAGCAGGGAGCTGGCCGAGCTCATCAAGAAGCCCAAGAGACCCGTCACGCTCACGTTCTACCGGCCGCAGCATCCATCGGACCAGCAGACACAGGGCGCGCAGTCTGCGCCTGTAGCAGCAGCGCAGCCCCCTGCACCGGTTCCAGCGCCGGCAAATGTGATGCCGCCGTCGTTCGTTGTCCAGCCGCCTACGTTCAGACACCCGGCTTCAGCTCCGCTTCCACCGCCTCAGTGGGGTCCACTACAGCAGCGTGGAGCTATCTCAGAGAAGGAGGCACTTCGGCAAAGTCTGCTCCAGAGGGTTTCGAGGCAAGGCGGCTACGTGCCTGGCATGGGTACAGGTGTGATGGTGACTGGAAACCCGATGACAAACCATGGTGTACCAGTCCCGGCGGGATACATGGATCATCCTCAGCACTACGTCCAAAGGATTGTCGACGCCGCCGCAATGAGAGTGTCGGCGGGTTTCGTGGTTCCTCCACAACAACAGGCAAGGACGATGGTCGCGCCTCCGCCGCAAACGTCGGGACCTGCGTCTCGTGTTGACTACTACAACGGACGCAACCAGAGACAACGCACCGCGGGCCCCACGCTCTACCAGCAAGTGCAGCAGATGCAGGCTCAGCGTACTGCTTCGGCTGGATCGAACAGGGCCTCAAGTGAACACACGCAGCCTCGTGCAGCACCCACGAGTACATCGCAAGCCGAACCGGAACGGAGGACAGAGCCGTCCGAGCCTTCGAGGAATCAGCCGAATGCTTCAACCAGCTCGCGACAATCTCCCAACAACGAGTCTGCCAGCGCTAGAAGCTCAGCTCAATGCGTACCGACGTCAGCACCAAGTACTTCTGCTGTTATGACTGGCCCAAGCACGATAACTCATCGGGATGTCGAGGCAATTGCGGCGCTAGCCGAGAGAAACCCCAAGTCGGCTCGGCGCGTGTGGAATGGCGCGTCGTCGTCGTTCCTGTCGCCAAGTGACACACCCGCAGCTAAGAACCCTGCGCCTCCCTCGACTCAGTCAACGTCGTTTCTGACCCCAGGTGGTGAGGGTGGTGGTTCATCGTTCCTGTCGCCAAGTGACACAGATGTAAGCAAGGACCCTCCAGCGACGTCATTCCTGACGCCGAGTTCAGCCTCAGCAGACAAGAGTCCGACAACCGTCGAGCGTGCCGCGGACACCGCGTCTCACTCCATGTCGTTCCTGTCGCCGACGGATTTCAGTGCGGAGGAGACGAGCACGCTGACGCGCACAGCGCCAACCAATTCGAATGTTAGTCTCGTGACGGTAAAGGTTTCGCGTCGCCGGTTGTACCTCACTCTAGGTGTGCAGGGCACTCTGATCGCCGTCACGTCCTTCGTGCCTGACGAGAACGGCCAGCCTGGCGAGGTTGAGTTGAGCGGCAAGGTCCTCCCTGGTGATGTCTTAGTGCGAGTCAACGCCACGTACATCAGGTCGGGGATGACGCCCAGCCACGTGGCGGATATTGTGAACTCTGCGCCTCGACCCATGTCGCTGTGGTTCGAGCGCGCATCGTGGGACGTTCTAGACGGCAAGGCGTAGCACCAGCAGCAGTGAATAATGTCGAGAGACTGGTATTTTAGAGTTCGGTAGGTGGTGTGGCGAGTGACGATAACAAGCGTATCCCTATAAAGCGCAACCCGTTGCCCTTGTCAATTAGCCCTATAAAGCGCAACCCGTTGCCCTTGTCAATTAGCTTTCTTACTCCTTCCGAGTCCAGTCATGCGCCTCGTCTTGTCCTGGTTGTGTATGCATCCTGCCAATTTGCGCTGGGTCAACGTCCACGTCCAGCTGCAGACTATGTATCGCGTGAACTTTGTGCTCAGAAGACGTTGTCGTACTTCTCCATCGCTCCAGACACGGCGTCCACGACTCTGACCTCGTTCATGACGTACACGGAGCGGAACGCGCCAGACTCGTCGAAGCGCTGGATCGTGCGCAGACGCCGCGAGCTGTCGATGCCTGTGATCGTCTCCACCATCAGCGGGCGGCCTGCAACAAACAACAATGAGTAAAGCAGCATCTACCAGACAAAGCATTGCTCGTCCCGTACCTGAGCGCTTGGAGGTGGCCGTGACGATGATGACATTGGTGCCGAGCTCCTGCATGGTGATGTCGGACCCGCGCAGCGTCGGGTCGTCCGTCTCGATCTTGAGGATGCCGTCGGACACAGGCTTGATCCACATGTGCTGCATGGAGGTAAGGCCGCTCATGGTGGTCCGGGACTGGCGCTGGCTCCACACGCCTTCGTCGTCGCGGAAGACCAGGTCGTTTGAGCACACCTGGCTGCCCTCGTCCTGCTCCGGGATGGTCGTGAGCTCTCCGTTCCAGCGGCCCTCCATGCTGGGCAGCACGTGGTAGCTGCAGCCGTTGACGCGCACCGAGAGCTGGTTGAAGAAGGCGCGGCCGGCGCCCGCCTTCTTCTGCGCGAAGTGCGGCGGCAGGCTGCCGTTCAGCGAGCGCGAGATGATGCTCTTCTCCATGCCGAGGCGGTGCACGGTGCCGTCCGCGCCCGCGGCCCAGATGTTGTCCTCCTTGAGCATCTGCAGGTTCGAGTCCTCGTGCTTCCTGCGCGTCTTGATGCTCTCGGCCAGCAGCTTGTAGTTGAGCGGGTGGAAGGGCTGGTGGGCCGCCTCGATGTGCACCAGCACGTCTCCGTCCGTGATGCCCAGCTGCGCCAGCGTCTTCTCGTCGGGCAGCTCCTTGCCCTTGTGCAGCAGCAGGATGAAGCTGTTTGGCGCGTCCGCGCTCTCCTGGTATGCGGCCTTGACGCCCGCCACGCTCTCGGACGGAGACGTCTCGAGCGAGAAGGCGCTCGTCTCGCTCTTGATCGTGATCTTGATCTTCTCCGCGGCGGAGGCGGCGCCAGCGGCGGCGGAGGATGCAGCGGAGGAAGCCATGTTGGTACGCTCGCCTTCTTTGTCTCTTTTTGGCAAATGTGACGTAAGGCGTGGAGATCTTTCAACTTGAAGAGGGCGTTCGAGAAAAATCGAGATGGAAATTATTATTGACATTTTTCGGGAACTGGTTGCATAGATGTGCAATCGTGGTGTTGAAGCGAAGGTTTACATTGCGGTTGTCCTTCAGCTAAACTGCAGTAAAAATCCATTCTCTTTACAAGGAAGTGTTCATGTAGGGCAGTTGGCATTACAGGTCCTGCCCCAGACGAGAGCGTATTGTGCATTTAGAGTTCAGTTGGACGGCATATACAGTTAGGGAATCGTTATCGAGCGCGGGTCAATGATCTAACTTTCTCGAGATCTTCCTTGCTTTGAAAAAAAAATTAACTGAAGGGTAGAGCTCTGTTTGTTGCCGGTGTCGAGGCGCAACTCCACCATTTCTAAAATGATAATGATTTAGGATAAGGCGGCCGCCAACCCATTCCGTGGTCTGTGACGAATAAACCAAACGCAGGTGTACATGCCAAGGCATTTTGGCCTTCCCCCGCACGCAAGCGAACTACTCATCGACGGCTTGGCAACAATGACGCAGCTCGCAGAGGAGGAAGTGTACCCAACCGGTCCTCCTTCGTCGTGGCATGACGAGAAGCACGGCATTCGATGGATTTTGCACAAGAATGAAAGGGCTATTACTGCAGCCGAGGCGAGTTGCGGTATGCGAAGTGGCTCTACAGCACTGCAATCTCAAGTGCTTTACCGCAGCGATGAACAGGGCGGCAACAAACGGGCGCCTCGCAATAATGACGAATTCTCCTTCTCGCCAACTACGAAACAATATGTGCCAGACCCGAAAACAAAGCCGCTGTTCGAGCTGCAATGGAAAAGCGACTTGATCTAGAGGAGACGGACCGTCTTCAGCGTGAAGAGAAGCGGATTCAGGCGAAAATCCGAGAGAGAATCCATGTTGAAGAAGAAGCGAGACTATGGGTCGAGGAAGCGATGCAGAAGCTGCTCAAGGAAGAGGTAAAACTGCGGGCCAGATCCGAGCGGAATATGAGGCCCATGCTGAAGAGAGGATTCGAGCAGAAATTCAACACCAAGTCGAAGAAAATCTGCGCGCTGAGATCCGGGAGATGCTTCGTGGTGGAGAAACAATATGCCACGAATCCCCGAAGACGAAGGCGAAAACCAAGTGTGGTCACATATTCTGTGACGAGTGTCTGGTGGGTTGGCTGCAGGAACATTCGGCATGCTCGATGTGCAGGAGATCGATATTAGCAGCGTGGGCATAGTCAATTCGTGAGAGAACAATTTCCTCATTTACTGTATACATTGCTTCCGTTTCTTACTGATGTACTTGGAAGTCGTATTCTAATGATACGGTAGATTTCCTGACGAGTAGCTGCCCTCCTCCCAGTCGCGGCTTATAAGTGACGATGTGGAGGTTGTGGAGCACAAACTGCGCGGTGGCGTATGTGCCAATACGTTGGCGAATTCCCCCGCCTTCACTCGACTTACGAAGAGTTCGTCCTCGCTTTCGTCCAGAACCTCGACGCTGCCGTCGTCCGACATGGACAGCTGCCCCATGAACGACAAGTTGGACGTGCGGGTGTCGTTATTAGAGCTGATCTGCTCTTGCACCTGGGCCGCGATGTTGCGCACGAACGACGTCAAGGACCGATTGCTGCTGGTGTCGTGAGGCGGCGCTCTCGGTGCGTCGTTGGTCGCCAGGTCTGCGATGTCCAATCCACGGCCCCCCTCGACGCGAATCTGGTTGAGAGAGGACAAGTTCATCTTGGAGAGACACACGCTGCAGAACCGCGCGCGCTTAAGATGCGAGCCCGACGAGTTCCGCGCGAGCACGCGCTCCTTAAATCGACACTTCTTGCACACATACTGGTGGCAGCTCGCACATTTCGCGAAGTTTTCGATCACGGAGCGTTTGGTATGACAAACGTAGCAGCTTTTCCGTGACGCGTACTCGGCCGGACGACTAATCGCGATCATGTGCGCCAGCTTCTTGGCGCGCGTACACTCCAGCGCCTTGGTGACCGCCAGCATCATCTCCGACAGCGCTACAACAGCCAAGAAGGACTGCGCGTCGTAGTTGATCTCGCCCTGCATGAAGACGCCGACCAGGTCGTCCTCGAGCTCTTCGAACACGTAGGAGAGCGAAGCGCGCACGCGTTTGTGCTTGGGCCTTTGCGGACACTCGGGCAGATCCACCGACTGCATGACGTGGTAGGCCATGCGCTTGCCCGACTTCTGGTGCACCATCCCCATCTTGTCAAAGAAGCACAAGTCTCTGCTGCTCCCCACAGGCGGCTTCACGGTCGCCCACTTGAGGCCCGTGAACGCGTACGGGTCTACCGCTGAATTGGTTTCTACGGCGTACAACACGGCGCTATCGACGACTTTGGGGCATCGGATGGCGTTCATGAGGATCATCTCCTCGGTGCTGCCGCAGTAGAGTCCTTCCAGGACGTCGTCGAAGCGGCCTCGCAGTGTGCCGACACACAGCAGCGGCGTCTGTCCGTCGCGCACCAATTGCCGCGCGCGGAACAGTCGGACGCCATGTCGAGCGCAAATGCTCTTCCATCGAGACGTGTCAATGTTGGGCCCGTCCAGCTGCCCGTACGCCGCGATGGTCTCGGACAGTACTCGCTCCGCGCGGTCGTGGTAGCGGTCGAGTTGAGGCAGCTCCAGGTACACACTTGGGTGCTCGGCTCCACGACTCTGCAGCGGCATAATAATGGGGGATTGATACTGCAGCGAGGAGAGAGATGGGGAATGCGGTTGTGAATGAAGACGATCGATCGCAAGGAACGACCGACTGAGCTCCTCGCGGCGTTGTTGGCAATGACGAGGGCGAGCATGGCCGTCCACGCCCGACACCAGGTGGTTTTAGTTCGTGCCCCTCGAACATGCTCTTCAACGACTCCGTACATTTTGTGTTGGAGGGCATCAACCCCGAGCGGATTGTGTGTCAATTCATGGTTCATGCTGGTGGCCATGGAGGCAACATTCCTACGTGCGCTCGCGCAAAGCGGCTGGCGTCGTGCCCAATTTACTGTGGCGTCGACAATCGATCGGAGAGATTTGTGGTTTCGTGTTGATGCCATAGGGAGATGAAGCATCATTACGTCCCTAACTACAAGCTTCGCGCTACCAATGAGACTCGACACCACTCAACAAATACAGGTACCGTACCAACAACTACTGACTCGTGTAACCAGAGCAGTCCGACGTCTGCGTGTTCCGCCGACTGCGCGCGCGGACGGAGTGGGCGATGAGGGAGTGTTCTCGGGCCAGCGCCCAGGTCTCCTCGGCCTGGTTGGCCACCTGCTGGAGCTTGGCGTACAGCGCCGAGTGGCGCTGGTCCGGGTCTTCACACTCGAATGACGAGGTGGTCGACGTCGTGGAACACGGACTGCGGCCCGACTTGTCGACCAGGCCCTTGTCCAGCACGACGAACGGGCCGCTCTTGGGGCGACTCGAGTTGAGCACGTCTTGGCTTTCGCGGTCCAAGTCCGAGTCGTCCTCCCCCAACGCCTTCCCCGTAGACGACAAGCTGGACGCTCGGTAGTCGCCGCGCGTGCTCAGCTCCTGCATCTGCGCCGAGATCTTGCGCACGAAGGAAGAGAGCGACCGATCGCTGCCCTGAATGTCCACCTTTACGTCCTCTGTCTCCTCGTCAATGCTGCAGACCGCGGCGGGCCTCCTGGTTACTGCAGCACCCAGCTCCTCCTTATGTCTGCACCCAGCTGCTTCACCGCGGATCTCACTGAGAGAAGACACACTCACCTTGGCGATGCACACGCGGCAGAACTCGGCGCGCGTGAGCTGAGAGCTCGAGCTCGCGTCACGGACGAGCACATGCTCCCGGAACCGGCACTTCTTGCACACGTGTTTGCCGCAGCCGGCACAGTCGGCCAAGCTCTCGAAGAAGTACGCGCTGCCTTTGCAGATGTAGCAGTTCCTTCGCGACGACGAGGAGCTTGGCCGGGTCGTCAACGTCATAGACATTATGTGTGCGAGCTTCTTGGCGCGCGCGCACTCCAGTACATTGGCGATCGATAGTAGAACCTCCGACACTGCCGGCGCGGCAAAGTAGGACAGCGCGGCGTGGTCCATCTCGCCCTCCATGTAGACGCCCACCATGTCGTCCTCCAGCTCTTCCAACACATAGCAGAGCGATATCTGCACCCGCTTGTGGGTGGTCTGACGAGGTAGATCCACGGACTGCATGACGTGGTAAGCTGTCCGCCTCCCCGACTTCTGCCGCACCAGCCCCATCTTGTCGAAGTAGCACAAGTCTCGACTGCTAGCGACCGACAGCTTGAGCTTGGCCCACTTGATGCCCCGGGCATCAAGTGGGCCAACATGCCCGTGAAGGCGTAGGACTCCAACGGCGTCTTCTTTTGAAGCGCGTACAGCACGGCGCTCTCGGCCAGTCGCGGACACTTGATGGCGTTCGTGAGCAGCAGCTCCTCCGTGTTGTCGCAGTACAGGCCGTCCAGGACGTCGTCGAAGCGACCACGGAGTGTACCGACACACAGCAGCGGTGTTTGGCCCTTGGAGGTCAAGTGACGGCCGCGAAAGAGTCGAACGCCGTGGCGAGCTCGAATGCTCTTCCACCGGGAGGTGTCGACGCTGGAGCCGTCCAGCTCCGCGTACGCCACGATGGTTCGGGACAGCGCTCGCTCGGCGCGATCGTGGAAGCGGTCGAGTTGAGGCAGCTCCAGAGTCACCGTCGGGTGCTGGGCTCGGCGGCTACGCAGCGACATGGTGCGAGTTGGAACGGGGAGGTGGCTCGTGGATCGATTGGAGCTTGGAGGCACCATGTTGAGAGGAGATTGAAAAGTGAGCGTGATGTGGTTGTGACTCACAGCAGTGCAGTGGGCTGAACCCTACCTCTGCATAGGAGTCCTAGGACCTATGAAAGAAGAGACCTTGACTCTAAAGTGTAGGGGCGATGGACAGGTGGTTTTGACTCAATTCGTCGTGAACATGCTCTTCAACACGGTTGGGGAGTAGCGTGAACGTATCGCTTACGACATGCTCGTTCGCATGAAGATCTCGTAGATGTATCGCCATGGCATGGATTTAAAGCATCGCTGGGCTGACGAGCGCCGATCCATGGATAATTAAATGTACATGGCGCCTTGACGCATAACCACGGAAGGCGGTGGCTTGTGTACGTGTGTCCTGCGCTGATCGGCCGAGCTGGAGGCGCAACGCTTCACGTCGTCGAATACATGTAGCATACGAGCTGTGATTCATGTTGGTTGAAAGGCTTCAAGGTAACTTGAGAAGACCAGCATGTAAAGGCACTGGAGCATGGTGCGGCTTTCACCGCGTGGAACGGGGTTACATGGAATAGTGACCCTGTCACTATTCAGGGATGGCTACATCAGTCATGTAGCCATCGGTCACTCCTCGGGATAGTGACCAAGTGGCCTCAGAGCCAACAGATACATTTTGTATGGAACAAATTATAGGCAACTTAGGATTTGTATGCAGGCCAAATCTGTACCGACCTATAAATACATTCAGTCTTAGATCTACCTCTTTTGCAAGTCAAGTCGTCCCCTTCAGACCAGGGACACGTGAACGGCTGTTCACTTGGAGTTTGTATACTCCAGCTTCCTCTGTTAAGAAGTGCTGTGTGCCCCGTCACACTTGGTAGCACTTGTAGTCAATCTTACGCCTACGCGGGTAGATTGGACTACCTGAATCCTCTGTGGTCTCATCGAGTGAGCCAAGATGGATCGGACAGAGTTTCCTCATCTGAACGACTCGCAGTATGAGTCCGTTCGGAAGATGGCAGGCATCTTTGGGACAGATGCCCTGCGCAGCTTAGCGGCGGCGACGCCGGCTGAGCAGGTTGAGCGTATCAACGCGTTCGACACCTATGAGCGAGGGCTCATCGCCCACGTTCAGGGGCTGCAGGCCACTGCGGCCGTGCCGAAGCCGGTGCAACCGAAGCCTCTGCGGCTGAAGGTTCACCCCTTCGAAGGGAAGGAAGGAGAGAACCTCCACTTCTGGGTTCGAGAAGTTGAGCTCGCGATGGACGCGGCTCTTGTCTCGGACGAGCGACTCCGCGTCGCCTTTGCGCTCTCCAACCTTAGTGGTCGCGCTAAGAGTTGGGCGTACACGCGCGAAGCGACGGCGCCTGGATGCTTCGCATCATGGTCCCAGCTGTGCGAACAGCTGCGGGCCGCGTTCTTCCCGGCGAACTACGAGTACCGCCAGCGCTCGCGCTTCCTCGCCTGCAAACAAGGAAGGCGCGAGCTGCATGAGTACATCCAGGAGATGCGAGTGCTCACGGCCTCTCTGGTGGGGAACCCCCTGCCTGAACACATCAAGGTGACCGTGTTCATGGACGGTCTGCGTGTCGGCCCTGCCCGCACGCAACTGTTCCGTGTGCAAGCGAACACTATGGAGGAGGCGATTCAGATTGCCCTCCAGGAGGAGTACAGCCACAAGCAGGCTCGTACCCCCGCCACGGTATGGCAGAGCAACCCTGCCTCTGGCGGTGCGCCTAGTGGTAACTCCGGTAGTGGAGCGACCAACGGGCCGGTTCCCATGGATCTGGGCATGGCCGAGCAGAGCGACATTCGCTGCTACGGCTGTGGCAAGCTTGGGCACATGAAGCGTGCCTGTCCCGCGGGAGGACTGAAGAAGAAGTTCTCTTCGAGGCCCTTTGGTTCTAGGGGTCGCTGGCAGAAGCCGCGCCCCAGGAACCAGGGGAACGCCGGACACCAGTAGGGGCGGGGCGCCCTACTGGGGAAACACTAAGTCTTCATGAGGGGCGTGCGGGTGGCGCACGCCATGGGGACTTAGCCCCTGAGAGTCTGTGTACTCTCGAAGCGGAGAAGGGCAGCGGTGGGCTGCTTGTGGTATACGCGAGTGTACCGGGATACGATCATCCCTTGAGAATCTTGATCGACTCTGGGGCGTCAAAGAACTTTGCGCGCCGCCAGACTGTCGTATGTAATCGCGACAAGTACGCCGATGCGCTGCGAGGCAGCAAAGGCAACGGGCCGGTCTCAGTAAGACTGGCCGACGGTACAGTGGTAGAAGTACCTCGGGTCCACATGGACCTCGCTGTCAAGTTCGAGGACTTCGACAGCACGGAGCCGTTCTTGGTCCTAGACATGGACAAGTACGACTTGATCCTTGGCATGCCGTGGCTGGAGAAGCACGAGCCTTGGATAGACTGGCGCGGCAAAGCCATCGGGGCTAGCCGTCCCCCACTCTCTGACAGAGCTTTGGTGAGTCATGTTCCCACCTCTGGCAGCAGCTGGGGTGCCCGCGAGGGCCGCCAGGACGCAGCAGCGTCTAACGAGTTCTTGGGGTCCGTCGAGACTGACGCCGACTCCGACCGGGCCGGTCAAGGCCTAAGAGTGGAGGTGCTGGACAGCACCTACCAGGTGGGTAACGTAGGTCCACATGCGGGTAACGAAGTACCGCAGGCAGCGGACGCTGCTGGAGAAGGCGCCGCTGGCGCTGGCGTGGGTAACCAAGTTCCACGCGAGGCCACTCAGACCAAAACTGATGAGGAAGGCACTGCAGGCGCTTCCGATGTGGGTAACATAGTTCCACAGGAGGTCACTCAGACCATAACTGATGCGGGAGGCGCTGGAGGCGCTCCTGGTGTGGGTAACCAAGTTCCACCCAGCAAGGCGGGTAACCAAGTTCCGCTCAAGAACAAGGCGGGTAACATAGTTCCGCACAAGATCAAGACGATCAGTGGTGCCGTCAAGGCGGTGCCACAAGACGAAGACACCCGAGGGTCACGTCGCAAGCCGGGCTTAGTCGTGAGGCCGACCACGCCAGTCGCCAGCGACTCCGAGCCTCCAGTGAGGACTCCAGCCGCCGAAGAATGCTATCACATCTTCGACGGCGTGACCGGTCGTCGGGTCAAGGCAGGGGCTGTCCAGCTCACAGCACTGCCCGAGGTTTCAGAATTACTGAACCTTGAAGAGCTCGCCATGGAGGACTTCCTGGCCGAGCTACAGGCCGGGGAGATCGCAGAGTTGGTTATCCTTAGGCCGGAGCCTTCGACGGCCGAGTTGAACTCGTCCTCGGTCATGGACAAGGACGTCCTGGAAGAGTTCCGAAGACAGCGCGCGTCGCGCATGGGTTCTGAGATCCTCAAGAACCCGAAGGATCCGGTGTATCCCTTGGTGAAGGAGTTCGAGGACGTGGTGTCCAAGGACCCGCCGTCCAAACTCCCACCAGACAGGGGAATCAGGCACGAGATCGACCTCGTGCCGGGCACGAAGTACTGTGTCACGAGGCAATGGCCTCTTCCCCGGGAGCAGTGTGAAGTCATTGATGCCTTCTTTGCCGCCAAGGCGAAGGCAGGCATGGTGCGGGAGTCGAAGTCTCCGCACTCGACACCTACCTTCTGTGTTCGTAAACCGAACGGAAAGTGGCGTCTGGTTCATGCTTACAACAAGCTGAACAGCGCGACAGTGCCTGCGCAGACACCGATCCCGCGCAAGGACGTGTTGCTCAACAACATGGCCGGCTGCACGCTGTACAGCGCGCTGGACCTGGTGGACGGATACTACCAGATCCTGATGCGCGAGAGCGACATCCCTCTCACGGCTGTGAGTACACCGAGCGGCATGCTCTGGGAGTGGCTGGTCATGCCTCAGGGGCTTTCAAACGCCCCGGCAACGTTCAATCGCTTGGTCACACAACTGTTCCGACCTTTGCGTGCGTTCGCACAAACGTACTTTGACGACATATTCGTCCACAGCCGTGCCGAGGCAGGCCAGACGGCCATGGAGATGCATCTCCAGCACCTTCGACGTGTGTTCGAAGTCATGCGGGCGAACAAGCTATACGCCAACATCGACAAGTGCGTGTTCGCAGCTGAGGAGATCAAGGTCCTGGGCTGCTTCGTCAGCAGCGCCGGGGTCCGGGCGGACCCGGAGAAGGTGAAAGCCATCGCGGCTTGGCCGCCACCTCGGTCGCAGAAGAACCTACGACAGTGGTTGGGCCTTGCCAACTACTTGCACAAGTACAGTGCTGGCTACGCCGGATTGGCACGGCCGCTGTCGGATCTCCTGAAGAAGGACGTCGACTGGCGCTGGGAACAGCGTCATCAAGATGCGTTTGACGACATCAAGGCGAGCTTACAGCGCGCGCCCGTCCTGGCCTTGCCGGACGAGACGAAGCCTTTCAGCGTTGTCTGTGATGCGTCAGACTACGCAATTGGCTGTGCGCTATTGCAGGCCGATGATGAAGGCCGCGAACGAGTCATCTCGTTCCAGTCCAGGCAGCTCAAGGCAGCCGAACGGAACTACCCAGTCCACGACAAGGAGCTACTTGCCATGAAGTACGCTCTTGTCAAGTTCCGAGTGCACCTCCTGGGCTCGACGCCCTTTGTCGTCTATACAGACCACGCGTCCTTGCGGACTGCCGTCAACTCGCCGCACCTCTCTCAGCGGATGGCGCGCTGGCTGTCATTCTTCGCGGAATACAACTTCCGCGTTGAGTACAAGCCGGGCAAGCTTAACGTGCTTGCCGATGCGCTGTCGCGCCGACCCGACTACGAGCTTGCTCACATTAGTCGAGTCACGACGGATCTGTATGATCGCATCCGGTTGGCATACCGAGACGATGCCAACCTTGGTTCTGTGGTGCGATTCTTAGCCGCTGGCGCTGACGCCAAGGCTGAGTGGCTCACGCCCCGCCAGCGTGCACGGCTGCATCGCTATGAGTGGGCTGATGGCTTGCTCCACTATAGGGTGGAGCCCGAGGATCCTCCCCGTATTGTCGTGCCCAACGACGAGGATCTCAAGTACGACATCCTGATGGAAGCGCACGATGCGCCATCCAGTGGCCATCTCGGCCGTGAGAAGACGTACGCGCCCGTCTCTCAGATGTTCTGGTGGCCTCACATGTACAAGTGGGTCGCCACCTACGTCCGGACGTGCGAGACGTGCCAGCGCGTGAAGCCTGCTGGTCACGCCTCGGCTCCTTTGCAGAGCCTACCCGTCCCAGTGGACTGCTGGACGTCGATGAGTCTCGACTTTGTCTTCGGGCTTCCGGCCGATGACCGTGGCAACACCGGCGTTGTTGCCTTTGTGTGCCGCCTGAGCAAGATGGTACACTTTGCTCCGGTTCGTGACACAGTCACTGGCGCTGAGGTCGCTCGCCTGTTCATGGACTGTGTCTTCCGACACCACGGTCTGCCCGAGACCATCGTCTCTGACCGAGACCCGCGGTTCACCGCTGCGTTCTGGCAGACGCTGTTTAGCCTTCTGGGCACACGGCTGTCGATGTCGACGGCGGATCACCCGCAGACCGACGGCCAGACGGAGCGCGTCAATCGCGTGCTCGAGGACACGCTCCGCAGTATCTGCGCGGAGATGCCCCGCTCTTGGGCCGATCGCTTGCCCATGGTTGAGTTCGCACTCAACAATGCGGTGCATGCATCGACGGGCTTTACGCCCTTTTACCTCAACGGGTTACGCCACCCTCAGGTGCCGCTCACATTACGAGGCAGCACCGGGGCTTCGGTCGTAAGTGGGGGAGAGGCTCGGAAAACCCTTTCCTCCCAGGTCTCGGACGTGAGTCCAGCCGCCTTGCGGAAGCAATTGTCCTCGTTTGTCGAAGACAGGCTGAACATCATCAGCAGGGTGCGAGACACCATGGCTCAAGCCCAAGACAAACAGAAGGAGTACTCGGACAGAAATGGAAGAGGAAACATGAACGTGTTTAAGGTTGGGGATTTAGTTCTCCTAGATACTAGAAACCTACCGCTAAACACAGTTAGCTCGGTCGAGAGCAACAAGCTGAAGCACCGCTTCATTGGACCCTTCGCGGTCCTCAGCCGACACGGCGCGGCGTACACGATAGACTTGCCTAAGTCGATGACGACTCACCCGACGTTCTACGTGGGTCGTCTGAAGAGGTACCATGACCCTCAGGCTCAGGATACCCCGCAGGAAGCGGTGGGTACCCCGGCGGAGACGACCGCAACTCCTCGAAGCGCGGCGTCGGGTCGCGGTACGGCGCCTGGTACGCGCGCTGGTCGTAAGACGACGAAGACGAGGCGTACGTCGGAGCGGCGTACGCAGGGCTTGCGTAGCCATGGCCATACGGGGCCTGATAATGATGCGCCGGCTCCGGATACGACATGGGGCCACGGAGCTCGGCCCGAAGGCCAGCGATCTCGCTTCGCAGTGACTCCAAGGACGTCACGTCGGCCCGACGGTCCACTCGACCATGGAGCTCGCGAGTCTCCTGAAACAGCGCACGAACGTCCGCACGGAGCCGCTCCACGGCACCAGGCTGGCCAGCACGAGAGGCAGCCTCGCCACCAAGGCCGACGCCAAGCGCGATCTCAAGGGCGTACACGCGCTCCCGGAGAAGACGAATCTCCTCTTGCTGCAGGGTCATGTGAGATCGGGAAATGGCCGTGGCTGGGCGAGTTCCGACCGAGGCCTAACCGTCTTGAACCTTCGAATGATGGCTAGCCGAGGACTCTGATTGGCCGGACACATTCCCCGCGTTTGAGTGCCACGGAGATTGATGGAGACTACGGAGTGACAGGGGAGCCTCGGCGGGTCATAATAAACTGCCGGCCGGGGCCTCCGAAGTTTCATAGTGGGTACATTTATGCCCAGTAGGAGTTCGGATTTAGGGCGAGGTATCGTCCAGTTGTGAGATCAGCTCGAAAGCTCGGTCCACACTTGATATTTGTATAGACATTAGGGATTAGTTATAGGGGAGGCCTCACGGCCTCTAACATTAAACAGAGAGCAGAATTTCCCCCCGAAGCCACACAAGGGTCAAGTCCGTCTACCGGTAAGCCTTCGCTTAGCTGTAGTCTGGATACGCTCGGCCGACACGGGGTATGTCTGCCGGTGAGCATAAGGTACATTGACCGAGTGTTCATCCTGGTGAGGCCAAGAGTGAGTAGGTGGCCGAGTGTTAAGAGGTAGTAGAGACCTCTGTGTACAGTTGTACGTTTGGCTGGGCGTGAGGCGAGGACCCCCCAGTATATTTGACTTCTAGCCGAGGCTTCGCCCCGGCGCCCCTGTAAGAGGCTTCGATTGGCCTGGTACCCTTCCTTTCTGAGGGACCACAGAGGTTTAGTGCGAAAGCACGCATTGCGCATTGCATCCTAGCCGTAGCTCGTGGCTAAGGGTGCTCTTATATTTGAATCAAAGGGTAACCTACCTGACCCGCAACACACAGGGAGGCACATTCCAGCCCGTATAAGGGATCGGACCTGGTCTTCAGGTTTTATCATCCCGACATATCCGCCGACCTTTCGGGGTAGGCGTGTGTTGTTGGTAGGGCTCGTCCTAAAGACTTCGGTCGATAGGGCGGGGACTCGTAAACTCGTGTTTTCCTACACGACAACTGGTGCCGCGACCCGGGACTGGTGTGACCGATTGGGTGTTGTGGTCTGTGTAGGTTTGCCCTAACGAGCATTGAGGAGAGAAGAAGAAGAAGTGAAGAGAACAAGAAACAAGAAGAACAAGATGGCGAAAGGATCCAAGTCAGCGGTACCAGCTACGCCGGTGAAGTCGGGGCGGGGATTGGCCGAGGGTTCGTCAACGATCGCGAGTGACCTAACGTCTCGGTTGTCGACGATCTCCGAGAGGTCAGTCAGCTTCGAAGAGTCGGTCGACGAGGATTCGGACGCCAAGGATGACATGATGATGGACTATGAAGATCTGGAGGAGAAGACTCCAGCGCCGACGCAGGAGTTTGGTGATGAGGAGGGTGCGATGCTGTCCGCGGGGCGTAGCGGAGGCACGCGCTCCCTGTCGCGGAACCTCGTCGCGGAATTTGATGAAGTGGCGAAACCCGACCACGCGGACGATGACTTTGAGGACGGCACCGAGACCTCGGACTCGAGAGCTCTGGTGCAGGCTACTAAGGGTCCTCACGAACCCCGTGGAAGTCGGCCCGCAATGAACAGCAGCACTCCAGCTGCGAACAAGGTGCTCGGCCGAATGCTTGAGCAGATGATGGAGTCGAGCGAGTGGATCTGGCAATTCAACCCGGAGATGACGCGTCAAGCGACATGGGTTGAGCTGAAAGAGGAGTTACAGCACCCCGTTGAGTCAACCTCGGTCACCCAGGTGGCCGAGGATACGGTGTCCCTCCTCCGAGCGATGGGATGCGAACCGATGTCTCGACCTTCCGAGGTCTCGATCAAGAGTTGGACGCCGGACTTGGCCGGCAAGGAATTGCACAAGTGGAAGAGGAAGCTCCGTCTGAGCTTTGGAGAAACGGACCTGACCTTGGGACGCCCGCCGAGCGCTCGCCCTGCGAAGGAACAAGTCGATCCGTCGAAGATTCCACTGCCGCAGACTCCAAAGAAGTCAGCCGAGCGCTCAAACCGCAGCCAAGCAACGGAAGGAGTGTTTTCTGCCAAGACTGAGGGCACACCATACTTCCAGGACTCGCACATGGTGACTCCTAGGTCGGCAAGTCGTGCCGAACGTATTGCACGCGAGACCGAAAGCTCGCGACGCGGAACGAGCACACAACGAAGTTCCATGCGACGCTCAAGCCGTAGGTTCACGCCGCGTGACGACTCTTCGTCGGACGGTGAAGATGAGGACGCTACCGATTACGAGGACGGGTTTGACAGCCCAAGCGACGAGCTGGCTCGACAAGTGCGGGAGGTGAGCGAGATGGAGAGGCTGAGTTCGACTCCTCGACTCGAGATCGCCACGCACCGACCGCTCGCGCAGATCAAGAACTTTTCAGGGGCCCGCAACCGGAGTGAAAACTCTATGCAGTGGCTCCGAGCCTTCGTCTATGAGATGAAGGGGACGCACACTCCGCCAAATGAGTGGTGCATGGCTTTCGAGCTGAGCCTTCGGGACGGTGCCCTTCACTGGTACCGTCAACTCCCGAAGAAAACCAAACGCCATTGGAAGAAGCTCAGCGACGCGTTCATCAAGTATTACTGCTCGCAGTTCAGCCAGTCTGCGAAGGCTCGCTACTACTCTGCGAAGCGGGAGTCCTCCGAACACCTATGTGACTACCTCAATCGACTGAACGGCTACGCTCGTAACGCTGGCCTCCAGTTTGAGAGTGGTGGTCGCGATGCGAAGGATCATGTGCAGCGCTTCCTTGAGACGTGCGGTGACCGAAGCCTCGAACGCCGGCTTTGCCACGTTCGAGTGAAGGACATTCACGAGCTCGAGGACATGATCAACGACATCCTGAAGTCTGAGGAGCGCGGACAGTCCCGAGAGACCACGTCTCACCACCCACGTGGCCGAGACCAACCGCGCCGTCGTGATGACCGTCGCCACGAAGCTTCGCGCGATAGTTACCGTCGCGACCGTGACCGCAGTTATGAGCGCCGACGTGACGACTCGCGTCGTCGTGATGACTCGCGCCATGTTCCGCGCATTTCGCTAGCTGAAGCCTCGCTGTCTGATCTGGTTGCCGAACTACAAGTCCGCGGTACCAAGGGTGATAGAGCCGAGCGCTCTCCGCCACGCCGTGGCTCATGCAACGACAGCGACAGTGACGCCAGTGATTACTATTATCCTGAGAGTGATCCGAGTGATGGTGGCTACAGTGACGCCACCAGCTCCGGAGATGAAGGAGCTCACGTTGCCGCTGCCAATGAGCGTGAACGTCGACAAGCAGCAGAAGGGACGTACGCCCGACCTGACCAACGTCAGCGCAGGGGTGGCGAACCTGGTCGAGGTTTCGACCGGAACAACCGCCACTCTGGCCGAGACCACCGGGATGGCCGGCCGCGTCAGTACGGACCTTGCGCAGCGTGCGGAGGGGCAGGACATTCTGCCCACTACTGCTACCGTCGATGCCGACTGTGCCAACAAGTGCACGATGTCGGCAAGTGCGAAGCTCTGCAAGCCCTCACTTCGTTCATCAAAACGAAGGCCGACAAGAAGGACCTCTCGCCCGAGCTCCAAAGCCTAGTCTTCGGTGGCAATTTAAACTAGGCAGCCCGCCAACTGAAACTGGGTTGGTCCCAATCGGGCTGCCACAGTTAGCTGAGCCCGCAATAGACGCAGACTGCGTCTACGCATTTGTGGGCGAATGCAAACGGCCGAACGACAAGGACGAGGAATGTGTGAAGACGATGGAAAATGAAGAGGAGAGAGGGGCAACCCTCGGTGGAGGTGTAACAAGTGGAATGAATGATGATGATGATGGAGATGAAGATGGTGCCGAAGCTTGGGTCTCAAGCGCGGTGCAGGAAGGACGCCCTGGCCGAACGCCCAGTGGGATGACGAAGTTACTCCCGGGTGAGAGGTTGGGGTGGTGGTCTGCGCAGAAGTTTGACAAGAGGGCTCGGATGAGGGCTCTGGTCAAGGGCGCAGTGAATGATGCGCGAACGAGGATCCTATTGGACACTGGAGCGAATGTCAGTGTGGTCTCCGAGAGGTTCGCGAAGCAGTTGCGGCTACGTGATATCCAAGGGCACGGACGCTGCATGGAGGTCAAAGGGTTTACAAAAGGAACCATGACGACCGAGCGGCGAGCCCTCGTGAAAGTGACTCTTGGCTGGAGCAGAGTGTACGAGTTCGAGTTGTGGATCATGGACCACGGTGCTGGTGTGGACGTGGTCCTCGGTACCGACTTCATGATTCCCGCAGGAGTGCGATTGGACTTGTTCCATGCAACAGCAAGGTTGCCGGACGAGGTAAGCATCCCGCTCATTAAGACGCTGAATATGCTGAACGATCACGGTGAAGGCCCACATGTCAACGGCGGTCCGTCCGAGGACCTGACCATCGAAAGCCGAGAGTTCGCGGAGTACAGAGTGCCGAGACGACAACCACCTCCGGATACACACGAGGTGTGGGTCCGTCGCACGAAGTCTCTGCTGCCTACGGTGACGAAGTTTCGACGAGGCAGGGTCGACAGGGTGCGGTTGACGAACGTGTCAAAGCGTTTCACAGTTTGCCGTGCTCACTCGCCCATGCTGATGTGGGTGCCCATCGGCGATCTACCGAAGTCTGAAGGCTACGTTCGGCTCAGTTCAGAACGATACGAGGACTGGCAGAAACTAGCCTACGACGGAAGTCGAGATGAAACGGTGTTCAAGCGTGAGTGTGATGCGTATGCCGATTGGTTGGCCTCTCAACCTTCGGCCGTCGATCGACCGGAGTATGTGTCGCCGGCCGGAGTGTTACATCGGCCACCCGAGACCTCGCGAACGCAAGGTCGACAATTGAGTTGTGCTGAACAATGGGAACGTGCAATCGCGAAGCGTGAGGAGCAGGAGCAACTCGTCGCCGACGGCTCACCGGTGGGTGATGATCCGGCGGCACTCCCTCCCGTGCATGCGGAAACTGATAGCACTAGTACAGAAGCTTCGGTGGAGGCCGAGAGTGATGGAGATTCGGGTGTCGGAGTCGACGCGGATGTTGGAGACCGAGGAATAACTGGGAGTCAGCACCTCGCCGAACTCTCGGACGAACCGGAAGGCAGTTCGGACTGGGGTGACGGTGAACAGTTCCCCGAGCTCGGAGGCTCGGTCCAAGACGAGGATTCGGTAGCCGTGCTGACTAGAACCTACCTGTTGGCCGCCGCTGCAGTCGATGCAGAGGGTGACGAACCGGACACCCAGGCCACCAGTGATCGAGCAACGCATCTGCCAAATGAGATCAACTTGGAGGATTACGCTCATGAGCTAGCCTTCTTGCCCGACCTTACGGAAGCTTCGGTCACAGAGTTGGACTACTCGGCCGAGAATGTTCGGCACCCAGAGCTGAGCCGAGGACGGCAGGACCGTGTGGTGAGTATTCTGAAGAAGCATGAGAACATCATGATCTCGAGTGGAAATGCTCTGCCACCGCCGGCGTATGGTGTCGTGTGCGATATTGATGTGCAAGGCCATGCTCCGATCAAGCAACGAGCACGGAGGATTCCCCTCCGACACCTCAAGCAGTTGTACGAACTTCTGCGAGGTTTGCTCAAAGCCGGTCTGATCGCGTTCTCCAACAGCCCATGGTCGTCACCGATTGTGATCGTACTGAAGAAGAATGGCGTGGATATCAGACTATGCATCGACTACAAGATGGTGAACGCAGTCACTGCAATCATGGAGTATGCGATGTGATGGTGAATGATTTGCTCACAGACTTGGAGAAATATCTGTGGTACTGTTCGCTTGATGCGGCAAGTGGATTTTGGGCAATCATGATGACCCAGAGGGCTCGCCAGATCTCGGCATTTGTGTGTGCACTGGGTCATTTCGAGTGGCTCAGAATGCCTTTTGGGTTAAAGAATGCACCTATGATCTACCAACGAATGCTCGACAACGCTCTGTGGGGTTTTGTTCAGCCGAAGGGCGGATGGAAAAACTACAAGCGTTTGATGGAAGAAGCAGAAGCGCGTGACCGAGAACTCATCCGCACCTCGACCGGACAAGCTCCCGAACAGTCACTCGACTCAGGGCAGTCGCCTACGAAGTTTGAGGCGTCGCTTGGCGTAGAGTCAGAAGAGAGCTCGGTCTCGAAGCTGATCAACGGCCCTATCGCAGACATGTTTGCGAATGGAGAGCCTGACGAGTCTTCGTTGGTGCCAGCATTTGAGCGACGATCGTTCGTGGACGATATCTGCTTCGGAGGCGAATCCTTCGACGAGTGCCTGGCAACGCTAGATCGACTCCTCGCTCGCTTTGAGGAATGTCGGATCAGTGTCAGCTTCACGAAGAGCATTTTCGTGCAGCCCAAGGTGGACTTTCTGTCTCATGAAGTGTCACGGAGTGGTATCAGGGCAGACCCGAAGAAGTTGAAGGCTATCACTGAGCTCTCCTTCCCACGGTCCAAGAAGGGAGTGCAAGCTTTCCTTGGCGCGTTGAACTACTACAGTCGCTTCATACAGGACTTTGCGGTCTACGGAGCTGCACTCTACCAGCTACGAGACGAGGACTTCGCGCCAGGGGGTGACCTCTCGGTGGCCAGACGAAGCTTCACAGCATTGCAACGAAAGGTCGCTGAGGCGCCGGTCCTCCGACACTTTGACCGTGACCGAGAGGTCCATGTGACGCTGTTTGCGAACGAGTGGGCAGTGAGCACCACGCTCATGCAAGAGCACGATGGCTTGATGCACCCTGTTCGGTTTTGCGGCCGAGTGCTCAAGGACGCCGAGATGAACTACCACCCGGCGGAGAAAGAAGTCTTGGCTCTGTTACAGCTGTTGAAGGTGTGTTACACCCAGCTGGCAGGTCGGACCATCCACGTCTACACGCGATTTTCGACGCTCGACTGGGTCCACAAATCGAAGACACTCTTTGGACGTGCAACACAATTTGCCGTCTTACTGTCTCCGTGGAGTCTAGTGGTGCAACGAGTCAAAGAGAAGGACTGTGCCTTCGCTCAGCTGCTGCAGTCGACGATCACAAGCTTCGTTGATCTCGAAGACTCGCTGGCACCGGTGACCCCACCGACCAAAGGCTCGCCGAATGTTCGGATGGACCCGCACTTGCTGTATGCACGGTTGCCACGCACCTACAGCGGCTACGTACTTTCGTTCGACGGCTCGGCGAAGACTGAGAAGCATGGTGGCTACGGCAGTTGCGCCTGGATACTATGGCGACTTCCCGAATGGAGTGTAGTGATCGCTGCGAGTGCGTATCTCGAGGCTACGACAGTAAACCTCGCTGAGTACACCGGTATGAATAACGGAGTCTTGACAGCCCTAGAACATGGGGCCGAGGACTTAGTCATCGTCGGAGACTCGAGACTCGCAATCCAGCAATCCCTAGGGGTGATCGCTTGCCGTAAGGAGTCGCTAATGGCACAACTGAACAAGCACAAGGAACTCACAGCGAAACTTCGTTCAGTGAAGTATCTTCATGCCATACGAGAGTTCAATGCAGCCGCAGACTCTCTGGCGAGCGAGACCTTGGAGAAGAAGGTGTCGATGACGGTGACCAGTGAAGATCGGAAACGAGAGTTGGTGGAATTGAATCGGATCCAAGAAGTACTATATGAACGGTCAGCTGAAGCTTCTGAAGAGATGATCACGCGTCATGTGAACTCGATACGTGTGATAGACACGCGTGACAGTGACCGTGGTAAGATTTTTTTCGATTTTGTACGGGATACTGGACATGTAGCCGCGGTAACGAGGCAACAATCCCGAGCGCGTGCGAAGCGTGTACGTTTTGCTGAAGAGACTTCGGGTGATGGTCCAGAGGAAAGAACCGAAGAGAATGAATCGAACGATGTCAACCGCGAGGAGTCAGGCGAACTTCCGGACCCACCGAGGCCTGATGCAACAGTGGCCCGTGAACCGAGTGCTGACGACATCGACCCGCTGGTTGTGCAGGAGGAACGACGAAGACGCATTGGCACAGCCCAAGACGAAGAACTCCGATGGTCAAATCTCAAGACGGTGCTAAAGGGAGAAGAAGCGAACCTTGCCTACAAAGCCGCACGCGAAGCCTGGAAAATGGCTGATAAGTTTGTGCTAAGCGAAGATGGCTTGCTGTACTTCCTTGGTGCGAACCGTCGGTGGGGGCGTGACCGAACCGAGGAGACGACATTACGCCTAGTGGTGCCAACAACGATGGTTCAAGAGGTCCTACAGAACTGCCATGATTCGTTGGAGGGCGGTCACCAAGGTATCGTCCGAACTTATCACCGTGTGAAGGCAGACTACTATTGGATCGGACTGTTCGCCGATGTGGAAAAGCATGTGCGCTCCTGCCCAGATTGTAGCTCAAGCAAGAGTCGTCCACAACTGCGTGGATACTCGCCAGGCAACATCCTTGCCGAACGACCGCTGCAAATTGTCTCGATGGATTTTGTGATACCCCTACCGAAGACTCGGCGGGGCAACACCGCACTGTTACTGTTTCAGTGTGCGTTCACTGGATTCGTCATGGGCAAAGCGATGGCGGACACGTCTGCACTATGCGTTGCGCAAGCGTTCGAGGAGTGCGTGTACCGAAGGTTCGGAGCGCCGTCTCTGATAAGACATGACCGAGACCCGCGCTTCATGAGCGAGGTCTTCCAAACCTTCGCTGAGATGATGCAGTCGCGATCTAGAGCAACGTTGAGCTATCGGCCGCAGGCTAACGGCCAACAGGAACGCTCGGTCAAGACCGTAATGCAATCCGTGCGAGTGTACGCTGAAGATCCGCTACAACAAGATTGGGATGAGATTGTGGAGAAGTTGATCTTTGCGATTAACAACTCACAAGATGCCACGAGGAAGGACACGCCCTTCTACTTGGTGCACGGATGGGACGCAAGGTCCACCCTCAGAGCTATGTCTTCCTCATTGAAGCGAGGCTTTGGGCGACAGTCGGACGCGTTAGCATGGCGCCGGGAAGTCAACAGGCAGCAGGAAGTGGCGCTAGAGATGGCAAAGGAATACCAAGCGGTCGAGAAGGCTCGGAGAGCTGCGAGGCACAACGAGACTTTGGGTCGAGCGGAACGTGCTGCGCTTCCACCTTCTGCGACTAGTGAAACCGCGGAGGACGAGCCGGCAGGTACAGATGGTGATGACGATTCACCAGACCCAGCACCGAAGTCTCTCTTCCAGCCAGGAGATCGCGCATGGCTTTACATGGAACGTGTCAAGCCTGGATTGACCAAGAAATTAGCTCATCGGTGGCATGGACCCTTCCGCATCAAGCAGAAGGTTGACGAGTATGCGTACGAGTTGGATCTACCCGACAAGAGCGGCTATCGGTTCTACCCGGTCGTGCATGTGTCTCGACTGAAGGCCGTGAACGAGTTTGGAGACCGGCCGAAGACCCGATTAGCAGCTGAGGTGACCGAGGAGACGCGACTAGACTTCGACGAGGAGTTGCTCCCGGAGGATAGTTGGGAACCCGACCACCTCGCTGGTGAATATGAGGTAGAGGCCATTCTGGATGACCGTATTCCCCTCTCGACGAGCACTGAACGAGCCGTCCGAGAGTTCAAGGTGAAGTGGGTTGGATACGACGAACCCTCGTGGGAACCTGCATCTAATTTGTCGTGCGGTGGTCTGCTGTACGACTACTTACGCGAGAAGCGCCGCGACCGAAGGTTGCAAATGGTCCAAGTCGCTGACGAAGACTAGGTGCATCCCTCTCGCAATGATGAACTGCCGGCGGGGCCACGCAGCCCGCCCCAGCAGACGAAAGAAGATACTGCGGACGAAGATTGTATATTTGTATGTTGAAGTGGACAAGACTTTACGATGTGGCGATTATGACTGGAGAATCATGGAGAACTACTGAAGAAGGACGAGTGGTTACTGAATTGCATGGGCGAGCTAGTTATGCTACGAACGAAGTCTGATTACCCTGATCTAGCTCGACTTGGACGTGGTGAAGAACTGGAACGAAGCCTAGGAATCCGAAGACGACGCGACCTTGGCCAAAACGCGGAGGCGCGCAGCAGGAGAAGGCTCGCCCTGTGGGGCCGCTTGGTCAGCGACACTTGGAAGCGAACTTGGCTCTTCGGGAGAAACTTCGCCGGCCGACGCCTTCTCAACAGAGGCCTCTGAAGTCGGGGCGCGCTCTGGGGCCGAAGGTTGCGTATCTGCCGCTGCAACTTGAGCGTCGTGGGTCGGTGTACCTTCGCCAGCTGGAGCTTGGTCATCGCCAGCATTACCGGAGATGCTTGGCTCCTCCTCAGAAGACTCGATCTCCTCGATGACCTCTTCAACCTCCTCTTCTTCCGAGACCTCGTCTCCGTCTTCTTGTTGCACGTCCCCTTGTAGACTGGTCGGCGGCCCGTGAAAGCTTGTGAATTCGCGTACCGACGGAGCTGTAACACGACGAGGATCCAGCACGGGGTTCACAGTGATGGCGGACGCAACCTCACGGGTAGTCATGCCGCGCGGGACGAAGAGTGGAACCGCAGGATTGCAGGGAGCGAAAGTGGTGTTATACGGGTGCTCGGACGGCGCATCCACCCAACAATTACGCCACGGCTGGTGCCCGTCCAATTCCAAACACTCGGAAACCCAGTCGTCCGACTGAGGAGCCCACACCAAGTTCTCAAACGAATACTGCAGGACCGAAGGTTCGAGTATGGTTTCGGTCTCACACGAGACGTGACCAGCGAAGTCTGGGAAGCACCACTGCCACCAGCGCTTGGGAATCTGCAGGCGCAAGCGGACTGCACGGTTGTTACGCTCCCGGTTATACTTGTTCCATTCAGCCAGAATTGACTGATACTCCGACGAGTCTTCACCGAGCGCTTGAGCCAATGCCTGGAGCCAGCGTTCCACTGCAGTCGTTGAGATCCAGTGACCACGCTCAAACAGCGAGAAGCCGAGGTCATTCTTCTCCGTGCGACCAACAGATCTGCCTGTGAACTGACGCCAAAGCTTCACCAGCAGCGACCGAACGTCCGCACGAATTGAGATAGGGACGTCAGGCATGAACGCATCGACGTCGAACAGGCAAGGTTCGGCCGGCATGCTGGCGAGAAACCTCTGGAAGGGGTGATTCGGGTTCTCCCAATCAGCCCACGCCTCTATGCCTTCAGCCGAGCACTCCACCATCACGTCACTAGCAATTGGCGTAGGCATCCGAACGTTCTGGATAATGCACCAACAGGGCTTGGCCCCGTACGCTCGGAACGGAGGGTCGAGAAACGGCGTCGCGGTGTCCGGCAGCTTGCGAGACACGCGAACCAGAGGCTGTTCCCCTCGAACTGGGGCCGGCGGTGTCGAAGTCCGAGCGAAACTTGACATCTCGGCCGTACTTGCCGCCGAGAGGGTGGCCACGACCTGGGTGCGAGAGTTACGACGATGAGGCCTGCGAGGTGCTGCTTGAGACCGCGGGGTAGTGGCGGAAGCTGATGCCGAGGCCTCACTTGCACGGGACGTCTCAGTGTCGCCGATAACTGCGTCATCAGGCGCATTCTCGCGCTCAACATCAACCATGGAGCGGAGTGCCGATGTCGTAGACGCAGGACGCACAGGACGGCCGTCTCGGCGAGGAGGAACCACGACCGAAGCATCAAGAGGCGAGCTTTCAACAGGGCGCTTCTCTTCAAGCTCTTCGTCGCGGTCCGAAGTTTCAAACTCAACCTCAGCCTCAGAGGCGTCGGAGAACAGAGCGGTTGAAGCTTCGGATGGAGTCGGAGAAGGAGGACGACTGGCCGGAGCTGCCGTAGACTCAGCAACCGAAGCCTGTGACTCACCCTGGCGGGCGACTGCAACCGGAGGAGGCGAAGGTCGCGACTTCGACTTGGCTCGAGCTCTCTCTTGAAGGTTGACCGAAGGGCGGCCGAGTCGCGTGGCGCGTTTGGCAGGGGCACATGTCCGTGACGACACACGCACCCGGGCAGGTGGTGAAGTCTCTGCAGACGGCGGGTGAGCATTCTTGGGCCGCTTGGTGGGACGAGAATCAGAAGCCTCGGGGCCCGAGGCGTCATCCGAGCCGTCATGATCCATTGAGACATCATCTTGAGCGCCATCCGACGCACCAGCCCGACGGCGAACAGTACCGGAGTGAGCCGAAGTCTCTCGAGAACGCGAAGCAGGAGCCTCTGCAGAGGAGGCAGCCGAAGAGTCGAGCACACCCAGGAAAGCTTCGAAAGCGCGAGGCAAGATGTTCTCATCCATACGCCGGACGAGGTCTTGAGTCTCCGGTTGGCCGCGCGCCTGGTCGACGAGGAGAGCTCGGAGCTGCCGCATGTTGCGGTTGTACTCGACGAGACCCGACTTGAACAGCTCACGATCCTTCGCCAAGAGCGAGTCAGAAGCCTTGAGAGAAGCCTCGTACCGCTCACACTGGGACTTCAGCAGAGCGATCGTCTCGTCGTTCGTTGCCATGGCGGAGTTGGACTTCCTCAATTGACGCGAGACTTCGTCGCGCTCATGGCGAAGCGACTTGACGACCTCGAAGAGCTCGTTACGCTCGAACGAAGCTCGGTGACACAGGATCTGAGCTTGATTCTTGAGGTCGGTCTCTTTGTTGAGCAGCGACTCGAAGTGTCGGGCGCGATTTTCATGGTACTTGACGTCGAGCTGGAGCTGTCGCATCTCTTCATCCCAACCCATGGGAGGCGAACAAGGGTCCGGGTTGAGCGCTTGGACGACCTCTCCGAGGCTGCGAGCCCGCTCAAGCCGCTGGTCGAGTTCGTAGTCGACCCGAAGCGGAGGGTGACGCACCAAGCCTATCATCAGGTGGGCGAGGTCTGTGAAACGTCGCTCCGTCATTGCGCGAAGGTCACCCACAGCGCTTGAAACCTCTGCGTGAACTATGTCTTCAACCGCAAACCATTGCGCCGAAGGGAGCTGAGCGGGACGCGAAGCCTCGTGCGGAGCAGCGGGCAGAGGGTCACCAGTGCGACAGAAGTGTGCGGCGTTCGACGAAGCCTCGCGCAGAGGACTTGAGTCAGGCGAGGACCGAGGGATCAGCTGAGTGGACTCAGGGTTCGACGAAGCCCCGCTAGCAGATTGCAAAGCGGAAGTTGGCAACGCCGAAGCCGCTGCACTCGAAGCCGAAACCTCTCCAGCGCGGACAACCGAAGCTTGACCAGAAGCGAACTGAGGCGCAGCCTGGAGACTGCTCGCCACCCCGCGTGCACCTGCAGAGGCGGGAGCTGGTGACGGAGCAGCCCCGGCGCTGCCAGCAGTGCCAGATAACGATGCAGACGGCGCGGAGACAGCATCCGAAGCCTGGGGCCGTCGGGGCACCCCGCTTGCTGACGCAGAGGCGGGAGTTGGCACCGCCGAAGCCTCCGAGGTCGGAGCCGATGTGTCGATGGGATGGCCCATGGGTCCGAGGAGCTGAGCGCTCTGCAGCAAGATGAATCAAGTTGAAGACGGTTAGACGATGAAGCGAGTCAGAACAACAAGCAAGTACGCCACACGAAGACTCACCTGCGAGACTGGACCGAGGTCCGGGAAGGTGAAGGGCGGCGCGCTTCCAGGGCCACCAGACGACAGCATGACGACGACGCGCGGAAGGAAGCGAAGGCAACACGGCACTCACCACTTGGGACGGCTCGGGCCGAGTTGGGGGCCGCTGTGAGATCGGGAAATGGCCGTGGCCGGGCGAGTTCCGACCGAGGCCTAACTGTCTTGAACCTTCGAATGATGGCTAGCCGAGGACTCTGATTGGCCGGACACATTCCCCGCGTTTGAGTGCCACGGAGATTGATGGAGACTACGGAGTGACAGGGGAGCCTCGGCGGGTCATAATAAACTGCCGGCCGGGGCCTCCGAAGTTTCATAGTGGGTACATTTATGCCCAGTAGGAGTTCGGATTTAGGGCGAGGTATCGTCCAGTTGTGAGATCAGCTCGAAAGCTCGGTCCACACTTGATATTTGTATAGACATTAGGGATTAGTTATAGGGGAGGCCTCACGGCCTCTAACATTAAACAGAGAGCAGAATTTTCCCCCGAAGCCACACAAGGGTCAAGTCCGTCTACCGGTAAGTCTTCGCTTAGCTGTAGAGTCTGGATACGCTCGGCCGACACGGGGTATGTCTGCCGGTGAGCATAAGGTACATTGACCGAGTGTTCATCCTGGTAAGGCCAAGAGTGAGTAGGTGGCCGAGTGTTAAGAGGTAGTAGAGACCTCTGTGTACAGTTGTACGTTTGGCTGGGCGTGAGGCGAGGACCCCCCAGTATATTTGACTTCTAGCCGAGGCTTCGCCCCGGCGCCCCTGTAAGAGGCTTCGATTGGCCAGGTACCCTTCCTTTCTGAGGGACCACAGAGGTTTAGTGCGAAAGCACGCATTGCACATTGCATCCTAGCCGTAGCTCGTGGCTAAGGGTGCTCTTATATTTGAATCAAAGGGTAACCTACCTGACCCGCAACACACAGGGAGGCACATTCCAGCCCGTATAAGGGATCGGACCTGGTCTTCAGGTTTTATCATCCCGACATATCCGCCGACCTTTCGGGGTAGGCGTGTGTTGTTGGTAGGGCTCGTCCTAAAGACTTCGGTCGATAGGGCGGGGACTCGTAAACTCGTGTTTTCCTACACGACAGTCACCACCTGACTCTGGGCCCCAGCATGCGGCTGCGTTGCCTCAGGCTCGTAGCCATGGTCGTGCGAGACCTCCGCCGGCCCTCCTTGACCGTAATGGGCAGATCCACTACCACGTGGAACGAGTCGTCCAGGAGCGGCGTCTCCATGGCAAGCGCCAGCTCCTCGTGAAGTGGCGAGGTTACCCGGAGTCGGATAACTCATGGGAGCCTGTTGAACAGCTCCAGGCAGACTGCCCGAAGGCAGTTGCGATCTGGGACGAGAAGCAGCGGCAGCTTCGTAAGTAGTCCTTGGCCTCTTGGCCGGTGCACGGGGCACGGTAGCAGACGTAGTCGCATCGCGCCCACGCTCGTCACGAGCTTTGGCTTTCGCCTCCTTCTTGAGCTCGTCCATCCTCCCGCGGAGCTTGCGCTTGCTCAGGAGTTGAGCGAACTCGATACGGAGCTCGCGCAAGTCCAGGATGGCGGCCAGAGTGCGATCCTCACGGAGTTCCTTGAACTCTTGGTCGGAAAACCCCTTGCGCTCGACGTAGCGCCAGAAGAGGTCTTCCACCTCACCCCAGGTCATGCTGTCGTTTGGCTTGACCCAGTGGAAACCCCACACAGGATGGAGTCCACCCTTGTCCTCCGGCTTCTTGCGAAGCGTGGTGAACTCCTTCAGTGTGAGCTTGTGTGGTGCTAGTAGCACACACCGGGCGACTTCAACGTCGCCAAGGAAGAGTGGCTCCTTCTCGACGAGTGCACGCTCATAGGAACCCCTTGAGGTGTACCCGCCGACAAGGCCACGAGGAGCCGAGAGCTTCTCCAACAGCGCAGGCGCTCCGGTGCTAGGCTCGGGCGGGAAGTAGCCCGGCGGATGCGAGGCACTCCTGCCAGAAGATGACTCAACAGCAGTCGCGGCAGACGACTGCCTGGCTTGCGCGCCCGAGCGAGCAGTACGGTAGCTCTCCTGCTGCTCGTCGAGGTCATTGGAGAGCTCTCTGGGCTCATGGACGGCACCCTCCTCGTCCTCCGAGTCGCTGAACAAGTGGGTGCCTGGTCCGGGGCTGGGCGACCTGGAAGCGGAACGCTTCTGCGCCCTGGCATGTTTGGCCTTCGCGGCGGCCGTCGCCTTCGACGCTTGGGCACGTTCACGACCCTGTGCCAGCGTCAGACGCTTGAGTGGCGACGCCGCCTTGGGCTCGGAGCCCGCGTCGCTCAGCGACTTCTCGGCCATGTCTTCAGTGTCGGCCATGACGTCGTCGTCTTCCTCCGCCTGCTTGCCGTCGCCGGCGCCGGCGCTGGACTCGACGTCCTCGGCCTCCTTCTTGGACGGAGCCTTCGGGAATGGCGGAGAGCTGGGCGTGCTGCTTGCCGCCAGCGCTTCGTCTTTGGCGGCGTTCTCGCTGCCCTCGGGTGAGCTCTCACCGGAATGCACAAGCATCGTGCAGTTCTCGATGCTGGCCGACCAGTCGAAGGCCGACTTGGCCCGCCCCGACTGGGGCTGGGAGCTTCCCTCACCACTTGGCACGGCCTCGGGAGTCTTGCTCCGACTCCGAGACCGGCGCCCGCCCTCCGGCGTGCTGCTACGAGAGCGCACCGCCTCCTTGGCCGTCTCCGTGGCCTCCCTCAGCGCGGACGACGCGTCCCTGGCCTTGGCCGACCTGGTCTTCGGCCCTGCGGCCCGTGATTTTGAAGGTGCTTTCGCACCACGCGCGCTGCGCTTTGGAGGCATGCTTCCGGTCGACGTGGAGACCCTGCGGCTTGCTCGGCGATGCGCCAGTTGCTCTTTGAGGCCCGAGAGCCGAGGCGCCAGAGCTCGCGCCGTTGTCGATGGATTTCGACTTTGCGAGTGAAATGTGAGTCGCCGGCGTAACCTCGCTCTGATTGGTCGATAAGATCGAATCTAAGTGGGGGAGGATGTAACGGGGTTACATGGAATAGTGACCCTGTCACTATTCAGGGATGGCTACATCAGTCATGTAGCCATCGGTCACTCCTCGGGATAGTGACCAAGTGGCCTCAGAGCCAACAGATACATTTTGTATGGAACAAATTATAGGCAACTTAGGATTTGTATGCAGGCCAAATCTGTACCAACCTATAAATACATTCAGTCTTAGATCTACCTCTTTTGCAAGTCAAGTCGTCCCCTTCAGACCAGGGACACGTGAACGGCTGTTCACTTGGAGTTCGTATACTCCAGCTTCCTCTGTTAAGAAGTGCTGTGTGCCCCGTCACACCGCGAAAGGCTCGCTGCAGGATTTATCCCCCGATGTGTCCGTGGTACCTATGGAGGGGGAGGTGATACCGACAGCGCGCCTTACGCTATTGGCAGCGCAATCTAGTAAAAAAGGTGTACG
>JABJUM010000170.1:0-12282 GCA_016169955.1 Phytophthora vignae f. sp. vignae
TGCTCAGCCCGGGCGAAGACCCGACCGAGTACGAGGCTCAATTCGAGCTCTGGGCCGAGAAGAAGAAAAAGCTTAGCTCGATGGACGCTCTCCGAGCTAGCTTCAGCGAAGTGGATGCTCGTGTTGAACGCAGGCTGCGCTTCGACGTTGCGAAGATCCGAGCCAAACGCAGCCTCTCGGCTAACGCTCAGCCGCAGACCCATTCTAGCGCTTCGCGCTTCGCTCCTTTGAGCACTCCAGTCGCCCCTTCCCGCGAGGGGGTGAGCGCTGTGGCTCAGGGTCAGCCTTGGAGCAATGTGGCTGACCCAGCAGCTCCCCAGCGTATTGCCGGGAAGCGCGGGACGGCCGGCGTGCCGGCCTTGAGCCCTCAGGGCGCTGGTGATCAAGCTGATCAAAAGCGTCCACGACGTCTGGGCAGTCTTGGCGGAGGGGCATCTCAAACTCCCATGAGTTTTCAGAGTGTGGGTACCCCCGCCACTTCACCAGATACTGGTTTTGACCTCGGCATCGCCGCTTCACCAGCAGGCGCTCCACATGGTAGTGAAGGTTCCCTTGCTCGTCGAGCAGCGCCGGTGGAGGCCGCAGTGGAGGCCCTCGCGACTCAGAGGGAGCTCCATCAGGTGCAGCGGCAATCAGTTCGCCTCCGGGACCATGCCCACGACATTAATGCGCGTCTCGCGCGTACGGCCGCAGAGCTCGATGAGCTTGCCCAAGACTTGGGCTGGGTTCAAGTGCCTCGCGAGGTCTGGGACCGGCTCCGAGACTTGGAGAGCTGGGTGCAGTATTATCGCGATCGCGACGCGCGCCACGTCCAGGAGCTCTCCGAGCTTCGACGTCAGCAGGCGGTGTTGGAGGGTCTGGTTGACCTCCTAGTCCGCATGCACGGTCCGCCCGCTGCGCCTCCTGCGCCTGTGGCCCCTGTGCCTGCGGCACTTCCGACGCTGGCTCTGCCACCAGGGCTCGCGGCGCCGCGATGCCTGCGTTGATGGTCGCGTCCCCGACGCCAGCGACCTCCGCGCCTGCGACCTCGTCGCTCTCGGTGCCTCCATCTGCACCTGCGTCGGGTCCTGGTACGGCTTGAGCAAGCCCACGTAGAAGACTGGGTGCATCCGCATCTTCTTCGGAAGATTGAGCGTGTACGCAAGGCCCTTCCTGGCCACGACCTTGAAAGGTCCGATGAAGCGCGGGCGCAATTTCGTCTTGAAGACGGCTGACACTGCATGTGTAGGTAGGTTTTTAGCATCAAGTAACACTAGGTCCCCGACCTCGTAACTGTCAACATTGCCTCTGCCTTTAGCATCCGCATGTTCCTTTTGCTTCTCTTGGCTCTCAGTCATTGCGTCACGCACGTGTCGTAAGACACTCAAGCGCGTCGACTAGAAAGCGTCAACCTGTTTACGAACAGTAGTCGGGCTGACATCGGCTAGCCGATCAATTAAATTGACTTCCTCTCCCCCACCAAGCCCGAGGCCACCACGTGGCGGCGTCAGCGGGACGCGAGGATGGGACAAGCTGTTAACGTAGAACGGCGTGAAGTCTGTTGAGGCGTGCACGGCATTGTTCAACGCAAACTCAACGAATGGCAGAATAGCGCTCCAACGGTTCGGCGTCTCAGCGCAAATGCTGCGGAGCACGTCCTCGACGACGCGATTCACTCGCTCCGTCTGACCATCGGTCTGCGGGTGATCCGCCGTGGGCATGTCCAGCTTGGTGCCAAGCACGCAAATACCGCGCTCCAGAAGCTGCACGTGAAGCGGGGGGTCTCGGTCCGAGACAATCGACTCAGGGAGTCCGTGTTGTCGAAACACTCGGTCCAAGAACAGCGTTGCTGTACCTTTACCATCGATGGTATCCGGCACAGCCGCAAGGTGAGCCATCTTGCTCAAACGGTCAACGAAGACCACGACTCCTGAGTTGCCCGCCGCGTCCGCCGGCAGGCCAAACACAAAGTCCATACTCATGGTTTGCCAACAGCCCGAAGGGACAGGCAAGCTCGCCAACGGCGCCGCTGCATGGGGTGACAACTTCACTCACTGACACGTCTCGCACGTGCACGTAAGTGCTCGTCCACTTGTACATCTTTAGCCACCAATAGTGGGTGCTCACCGAGCTGTAGGTCTTCTCTCGGCCAAGATGGCCAGCCAGTGGCGTGTCATGGGCCTCATAGAGGATACGATACTTCAGGTCCTCATCATGAGGGATGACCACGCGTGGCGTGTCCTCGAATCCAGTGCTGTAAAACAGCAGGCCACCATCGAGGGTGTAGCGATGCAAACGCGCGCGCACACGCGCCGACAATTCAATGTCCGAGTTTTGAAACTCCTTGCTCCCCAGAGCCTTCAGCAACGCGACACAGGTGTCGTCCTTGGCATAAGCCGTTCGGATTAGATCCGGTAATGACGAAGTTACGGTCGTTACATGAGCCAGCTCATAATCCGGCCTGCGCGACAGCGCGTCCGCAAGGACATTCTGCCTGCCAGGCTTGTACTTCACCTCGAAGTTGTACTCCGCGAAGAAGGAGAGCCATCGGGCCATCCTTTGCGAGTGGTGAGGCGACTGGGTCGCAGTGCGTAACGACGCATGATCCGTGTAAATCACAAACGGCTGAGAGCCCAACAGGTGAACCCTGAACTTGACGAGCGCATACTTCATCGCAAGTAGCTCTTTGTCATGGACAGGATAGTTCTTCTCAGCAGCCTTGAGCTGACGAGACTCAAACGCCACCACGCGCTCGCGCCCCTCGGCGTCTACTTGGAGTAGAGCACAGTCGATGGCAAAGTCCGAGGCATCACAGACGACACTAAACGGACGAGCGGGGTCTGGCAAAGCCAGAATAGGCGCATGAAGGAGGCTGTCCTTAATTGCCGCAAACGCATCTTGATGCTCGGTGTCCCAACACCACTCCGCATCCTTCTTCAGGAGATGGAGAGTGGCCGAGCCATCTCAGCGTAGTTCTCGCTGTACTTGTGCAAGTAATTGGCCAGGCCAAGCCACTTGCGAAGGTCCTTCTGGTTCTTGGGAACCGGCCAGTCAACATTGGCCTTGGCCTTGACCTTGACCGGGTCGGCCCTCAGGCCACGCTTCCCGATGAAGCACCCTAAGAAGTAAATCTCTTCCGCTCCGAAGATGCATTTGTCAATGTTGGCATACAACTTGTTTTGACGCATGCATTCGAGCACAGCACGCAGGTGCTCAACATGGTTCTCCATGTCAGTCTTTCCATGTTCCGCACGACTGTGGACAAAGATGTCATCGAAGTACGTTTGCGCGTACGCCCGATGGGGCCTGAAGAGCTGCGTCACAAGACGATTAAACGTCGCTGGCGCGTTCAAAAGCCCCTGGGGCATCACCAACCACTACCAGAGCATGCCGCTCGGAGTACTCACCGCAGTGAGAGGAATGTCGCTCGTCCTCATGAGCAATTGGTAGTAGCCATCGACCAAGTCGAGCGCACTGTACATCGTACATCCTGCCATGTTGTTCTGAAGAACGTCCTTCCGAGGAATTGGCGTCTGCGCCGGAATGGTGGCGGCATTCAGCTTGTTGAAAGCATGCACGATACGCCACTTGCCATTCGGCTTTCTGACACAGAATGTCGGCGTTGAGTGCGGAGACTTACTCTCATGCACCATGCCCGCTTCGTGCTTCGCATGGAAGAACGCATCAATGACGTCACACTGCTCCTTCGGCAAGGGCCACTGCCTCGTCACGCAGTACTTCCTTCCCGGAACGAGATCGATTTCATGTCGAACACCTCGGTCCGGAGGTAGCGCCGAGGGCGGTTCCTTCGAGACCACATCCTGGTACTCCCGTACCACCGGATACAGTGGATCCGACGGGTCCTTCAGCATCGCCGATCCACTCCGCGCATTCAGCGCCTTCTTGGTGTCCTCCAGGACCGCTTCATCCAGAAGCGAGGACGAGTTTAACTCTTCTTCAGGTCGTATGACCACCACCTCAGCCAAGTCTCCAGCCTCAAGGCTTCGCCGAACTCGGCCAAGGACATCTCGTCCAGCTCTAGGAGAGCAGCTAGTGAAGGCAAGTTGTCGAGGTTAACGCCTCCATCGACATCGCCCGTCACTCCATTCACGAGTGTGTAGAGTTGCTCGCTCTCGCGTGGAGCCTCACCGCTCGACACGCCCTTCTCTCCTCGTGAGACCGCAGACGCCTTGCGTCGCGCAGCCAGCGCTTTGCGGCGCTGCCTCCTCTTCATGGACACCGTCCGCCCAGAAGAGCTCCGTGATTTCGTGTGCTTCTTGACGCCAGGTGTCACCACCTCATTCAGCTCCAGACGAGCTCCAGTGTCTTTACCGACACTCCGCGAAGGGCTGCACTACCCGCAGCCTCCACTCAGTGGATTACGTGCCACTCCACGATCTTCCTCCGGGCAAAGCCCCTTGTCCTTCGGCATCATGTCGACCGCGCCGTCGCTGGCACGCAGCAGGGCGTCACCATCAGACGCACGCCCGCTCAGCGGAATTAGTGCCGCTCCACCTGCCGCCCACGAGCCACGCTCGGAACGTTCGTTCTCGACACACGCAGTGTCCACCAACGTGGAAACTCCGATGTCCAGCACATTGACCGACTCGGTCCAGTGCTCGCGCCAAAAGCGTTTCTGCTTCCTAGCAGAGGTGGGTTCATGACTCGCCAATGCTCCGCCAGGAGAGAAGTGCGTAGCACCAAGGGTCTTCGACCTCCAATCGATCCAAGGCTCGTGGCGCTCAAGCCATGCCATGCCAAGGATGAGATCATATCTCGAATCGAGGTCTAAGACCAGACAGCGTTCCACGCTATCAAAATCTAAAAACTCCACGCCCAAGTCCACAGGGACTTTAGGCACCGTGACACGAGTGCCCGTCGCGAGGCGAACACAGTGACGATGTCACTCCCACGCGCTATCAGCGCCTCAGCATAAAGCTGATTTCCGTCCATCGTGGAACGCCGAGCGTAATTACCCGACGCCCCCCGAGTCGATCAAAATCGTCCATGGATTTGTGAAGCCCTTCACCCAAGCCTGGACGACTAGCAAGCCCGGCTTGCATGCACGTTCCGTGTTATAGAGTACAGCTCTCTTCGGGGCTAAGTCCTGTCGACCTCCACCTCGCCGAGGTTCAATAGAACTTAGTTCTTCCCCAGTAGGCCGCCCCGCGCCTACTGGGTTTTCTCGTTTCCCCGAGACGAACCAGAGCCCTGGCTCGAACCCGAAGAGCGGCTTTGCCGAAGCCTAGCGCTGGAAGCGCAGCGGACATCCGGCGCACAGGTGACACGTGTCACCACAGATAAAGCATCGGTGGATGCCGCGCCGCTGCTCAGCAGCACGAAGCTCGGCTTCTTCGTCTTCAGCATAGCTAAGGTCCATAGGCTCCGGACCGTTCGACGAACTGGTGTGAGGAGCGTGCCACCCAAGTCTTGACGACTTCAAGTTGTGCTCCGCGTTCAACGGGATACTCACAGCCACTTCAAAAGAGCTTGGGTGAGTACGGAGTACTTCCGTCCTGGCAACGCCAGTGCGAAGTCCCTCCATAAACACCGTGACGGTGACTACCTCAGCCAGAGGGTCGGCAGACATGCCCGCAATGAGAGTTCTCAACTCCTGGACATAGTCCACCAGCTCCTTCTTGCCCTGCCGGGTAGCCAGGAAGCGTGAGCGCACGCGATACGCCTCGTTAGGCGGAGCGAACACTCGGGACAACTGCTGCTTCAGCTGGTCCCACGTCGGGAAGGCAGCGTCGACCGACGTCCCTGACGTTAGTGCCCACTCTCTCGCTCGCCCACCGAGCTTTGAGATAGCTAGCACTACGCGCTGCGACTCCGTCTGGAGTAGAGCTGAGGCCATAGCCATCTCGACTTCACGGGTCCAAAGCATTAAGCTTTCACCTTCCTTGCCTTCGAAGGTCTTCACGCTCAACATGAGCGGCTTGGGTCTTGTTCCCCCGTCGGACGACGTAGCGGGCGCTTGGGGCACCGCGGCCGTTGCCATCCTCTGCTGAAGGTGCTCTAGCAGAGCATTCTCGTAGCTTGAGAACTCCTCGAGACGCGCATTCACCGCGTCCGGTCCTTGCTGCGCAAGTTGCTTACGCCCTCCGGGCCCAGCAAGGACAAAAGCTTTTTAAGCGCATCCTGCTGGTTAGGGGGCAAATGAGCGAACTGCTCCATTCTCCACAGAGGGTCAGTCTATACAGACTCAGGTGTCGGATTGACTACAAATGCTACCAAGTGCAGCGGGGCTGCCGTAGCGTTAGCGTCAGAGGAAGACGTAACAGACTCACAGAGTCTCAGCTTAAGAAAGCCCGTTCTAATACCAGAACACACGAGTCCGTACTCCCTACGGACTCCAAGAGTCAACCCTTAACTCTTTACTGTGAATCTCAAACTGAATGTATTTATCCTTATCGCGGCAGAGCCGCCTTTGGTGTAAATGTATCTCGTTCACTATCTAGCATAGTGAACCCTAGTCATATGCATAATCTGTGGCTCTGAAGCCATGTACTGATTCTCCTACTGAAATAGTTTAGACAGTGTGCACCAAACAAGCCTGTGTGTCCCACACTCCGTAACCCTTCGGGTAACTATCGTGTAACCCCGTTACACACGGGGTAGTTGCTCTGGACGTGCACGCGGAACGGGCCCTCCATGCCGCTAACGTACGCGGCCACCAGTAGCGTGTACGTGCGCGCCGCCAGCTCGCAGTGCCACGCCCACCTCTCGGTTCCGCGCGGGTACACCGCTGTGCGCTGTGACGTTGTCCTGGTTCAGCACGGTGACTCGCTGGGTCCGATCTTTCTGGTCCTGGTGGGCAACGACGTACACTGCAATGGGGAGCACCGTCACGGGGGTCATGCCGCGCGAGTCCACCTGCGTTACAGTGACGATGACCTCGGTTGGACGCGATACGCGCAGCGAGAAGTGCGGGTTGTTGTCGAGTCCAGAGCATCCGGCGATATGCCGCGTCGGCAGTCCGCTGGCCGTGGCGTCCTGGCGCGAGAAGCGCGCGTCCATCGTCTTGACGGTCCATTTGTCCGGGTCGTAGTAGCGGCACACGTAGAGCGCGCGGAAGGCGTGGCAGAAGTCGTCGAACGCTCGGCTCTGCAAGCCAAGGGTCCATGGCCAACGCCAAGCAGATCGGGCGTCAAGGTTCTGCAAGCCAAGGGCTCCATGGCCAACGCCAAGCAGATCGGGCCGTCTTCCACCGGTGCTAGCGCGGGTGACGACAACAGTATCGTGGACCTGCAGACGCTGCAGGAACTGTACTGGTCGCTCCGGGCACGCTCCTGCAAGAGGGCAACGCCGCCACGCTCAAGTACTCGTACGCGCAGGTGAACGGCATTCCCGCGTGCCAGTACTGACTTTGGTACATACGGAGTACAGCAACCAGCTTCGACTGGGCCGAGTACAGCTTTCGGCAACAGTCAGCGCAGGTACATCAACCAGCAGGAAGGAACAGATACCGAGTACAGAAGTCAGTGGCAGTCAGCGTCAAGTGGAGACGGGCACCGGTTATAGCGGTCATCAACCCCTCGACACTGAGGTTAAGTTCAACAGCGGCACACGTTGGTACAGGTGCAGACTAAAGCAGCCACGTCAAGAACCCCCAGCACCGAAATGCAGTTCAGCTTGCAAATAGTACCATCCGACGGTCAGTGGGCGTCCGATAGCACCGCGGCACAATGACCACAGCACCCAGCAGCAGTTTTAGCACAGTCCAGGCACCAATAAAAGAACTGCTGTACACGTCACGAGACTGTATAGTCGCATCTCGAACGCAGCAAGCAGCATCATGATACCCATAGCAGGAGTATCTTCGGCACCGACTCGGACACCACTGAACTACACCTAACATTTCGATACCGACGGCACGTACATTTAACCGCGCGGTGGGGTAGATGCCACGTACGTTTCCAGGCGAATGCAACGCCAAGATTCAGACGCGGCTACTACTGTGAGTCTATCTCAGCGAGCAGTGAGCTATTCACAGGTGCCCAACCATAGCAGATATTCAGCGGTACAGTCAGCTGTCGACAGATCCGTCAAATGCAGCAGGCCAATGAGCCCCAACGACACCAAAATATTCAACTAATTGCAGCACAAGTACACTATCTTAAGTAGCCGGTCCAGCTGACAGACCAGCGGTCCCAGTGTACAGGCATTCGAGACGTGCCGATCTCACCACAAGCATCGGTAAAGCATTTTTTCAGCAGCGCATCCAAGGGTGGTAGCAACGCCCAGCACCATCACAACAGCTCGAATCCAATCGGTCGTTAACAGTACCATCCGGAGCTCAGTGCACCTGGACAACATCAACGAATTCAACTGATAGCGTCGGCAAGCGCCATCAAGGTCATCACCGGTACAGCAAGTTAACACCACTACCTCAATCAGAGCAGTGGTCGTCGGATCGGTGGTCCACCAGCGACCAAACTCAAACTAGCCTACGCGCGCTAATCACAGTCCAAAGCTCAACACACGACTCATACAGCCAAGGCAATATACGATAGCAACAAGGATCACCGCCGTCAGCTCAGAAAGACGTCAGCTAAAAGCCTCGAGCGGGCCGCTTTAGTACCCAGCAGAATACCGACTTAATCCGGAAAACGAGTATTCGACAGCGTGATGGTGGCGCGCGCGTCAATTTCGTGCTGCAATTTTCTATTTTCAACTTGGGGACTACAACCCCTCATTGCCGCAATCAAATCTACAATCGACTCCCCAATTAAGGCAACAACAACTCGTAAAAGAACCGTATCCCTGGACACAGATTCACGTCTTCCAAATGACCAGCCAGCAACTACAACAGCAACAACACAAGCATTATCGAGCAGTAATCTAACCTACGAGCTGTCTATCAATGGGGCTACAGCCCTACTCTGCAGGCAGCAATCCCGTGCCGCCAGCGAGATTTACATGGGCCCAAATGGCTACATTCGCCAGAAGTGACCAAAGTGGTGCACGGCGCCGCCGCAAACGCCGCCAACATTACCGCGAGCGACACCGCTGCGTAGAATAGTTTACGTAAGGGCTAGCAACGGTCTGAGCCGCGCGGGAGCGCCAACCCAACCGGCGCCGGCGATCCCGTGCCGCCAGCGAGATTTACATGGGCCCAAATGGCTACATTCGCCAGAAGTGACCAAAGTGGTGCACGGCGCCGCCGCAAACGCCGCCAACATTACCGCGAGCGACACCGCTGCGTAGAATAGTTTACGTAAGGGCTAACAACGGTCGGAGCCGCGCGGGAGCGCCAACCCAACCGGCGCCGGCGATCCCGTGCCGCCAGCGAGATTTACATGGGCCCAAATGGCTACATTCGCCAGAAGTGACCAAAGTGGTGCACGGCGCCGCCGCAAACGCCGCCAACATTACCGCGAGCGACACGGCTGCGTAGAATAGTTTAACGTAAGGGCTAACAACGGTCTGAGCCGCGCGGGAGTGCCAACCCAACCGGCGCCGGCGATCCCGTGCCGCCAGCGAGATTTACATGGGCCCAAATGACTACATTTAAGAAATTGAAGTTTCTGCGACCAACACCACTGCGCTCAATATTGTAAAAGCAGTGGGGGGTGGGCACACGATTAGTGGTCACCAACATTGTGATAGTCTTTAACTTGTTGAACTTGGCTTGCGCTCGTTATCGAATGTACTCGTGGCCTGGCTCGGCACCGAAAAATTCGGCTCGAGCGCATTGCAAAGGCTAGACACAGGTCTAGCCTAGCTGAATAGAAGACTAAAAGTATCATTACTAGATTTATCTACTCATCGCAAACATCGAAGAACACAGCAGCAAACAACTTGTATCTACAGTCGCAGATATCGTTGTGCGAAATAAGCTTTGGTGTCAACGTTTGCAGATCGTCATCTGGGTTTGTGTTCATCGCGACTTTGAGGTACGTTTCAAGCCACTGCACCACCAACACGCCACAGCTATATCCATCTTGCTGAAGCCAAGCAGTGGACGCTCTAATCGTGAATACAAATGCAGCATCAATGAGAGGCATCACAAATTGACGAACAATGGCCTCGACCTCGTCAAAGTAGTCACTCCTTCGTTTGGGCTCGTAAATCCAGATTGTACATGATCGAAAATCCAAAATGACGCCGCACCAATGTCCAACGTCCACTTCGATGTTCACCGGGAAAAAAACCACTCGCCCACTTATACCTTTGCTGAGTATTTTTTTGTCTGTGTCGAGGGCTCTCGTTCGCTCATTATCGTCCAGGACAGTCAGCAAAACGGCATTGACGACGAAGATTTCCTGAACACCTCCGTTACCGTGACCCTTGTTTTGGATCTGCTCTGCAACGTGAAGTGCGGCAGCTACAACACATCCATCGGAGAGCCAGTGGGGTCCAGCAAAATCAGCCAGATCTTCAAACTCAACAACTGCATTACCCAGGCGAGAGCTAAAGGTAGAATACATGTTGATCAGCCGCACTTTCGCTAAAATCGCAGTGCGATGGTCACTTTCTGGTTGCTCCATGATCCAGCTGATAAGTCGCCTTGTGCATTCGATTTTTTTCGAAAGAGAATGCCACTCCTTCATCGTGTTGATGTCTCGCAGCGAAAACGTCCCAATGTCTAGGATATCTACGGTTATGTCGTCAGGGTCAAGCGCTCGGTTATTGGTCGCCTGTTCTCGAATCTCTGCATTTTTTGCTGCTTCTATCGACTTCAGGACCAGAATTTCAGGTAAGACGTAGCTTACTTTCGTCGCAACGAGTGCCGCATCACCGGGGGTCCTTATGCTAGCCTTTGGTCGTTTTTTCATCGAGCTTTCATACATCAAGGCGATGGCTGAAAAAATGGGTTCAATCACTGAAAATGACAACTTTTTTTTGTCAACATATTCACGAAGCGTCGATAGCGTGATATCAACCGTAGTCGATAATGGGCTACTCAGCTCCTCGGTAACTGCGAAGAGCGTCTCACTGCTCGTAGCCCTTGACGCGGTGGCAACCTCTTGAGCTTCGATCGGCTGGGTAGCAATACCGTCAATCATTGATGATGACATCGCCGGGCTAGAATTAAGTCCATTGAAGTCACGCTCATCATCTGCAGAGAAAGTTGTCACTCCACCAGCATCTCCATCGTCTCCATAGTTATCATCTTGTGCATCCATTCTTGTGAAAGTCGTAAGTGCACCACCAACTTCAGGCAGATTTGGGACATCACATTTATCCGTTACCATCACTTCAACCATGTTTTGAGAACCATCGGGCACAAAGTCACCAAGGCTTGCCAGTTTCTCCAGCTTGGTCAGGTATCTTATCCAGCTGTCGGCACGCTTAGAATCTTTAATCGCGATAGCGTCAGCAAGTTTTTGACAAACAGCCAAAACTTCACGGCGTCTTTTATCCGGATCATGGTCGTCATCGCAGGATAGATCACCATCTATCACAACGCTGGAAGAAAAAAGGCCAGAATCTGCATCTCCTCCAGTAATGAGTCCTCCTTGTACACTTTTCTTCTTCGGACCACCTGCGCATCGTAAATAAACATAAATTAATCACAGAATAGTCACCGTTTTAATAAAGGCTGTACCTTCAAGCACATTGGATTTGTGTTGCAGGGTCGCAGAGTCGGCTCGATGACCCTTAGGATGGACGATGTGGTTGTGGCCAGCCTGGTGGCGTTTGACGCGAACCTTAAAGCCTTCTTTTTCCTTGATCAGATTCACGCTGAGCTTCGCCGGGCATTCGGTGGAACGGCTATTGCTGATTGCCTGATTGGGCAGCTCACTTCTCTTCGGCGCCCAACCTTGATTGCATATATAATAGGCAGCATACCTGCCGAGACTCTCATCCCAAAGCTCTGCCGTAGTTCCGCGAGCTGATTCCTGGTTGGTACGAGCATTATTCCGGTCCTTGACCGAAACCGTCGTACGAAGTCGGTATAGCTGGTGTGTTTCCTCTTGATACCTGTGATTCAAGCAGTTTATTATATAAAAATTATGCAATTACACCAGACATGTTGCACTAATAAACACCGTACCGTTTAAAGTTCTCTTGAAATTCTTCCCATGAAGTAAAAACTCCACTAAAAGAGGGGAACTCTTGCACAGCACCACTAGTGGCATCTCCGACACTAGCACGCTCGTTATGTCTCCGTTTCTTGGCCTGGCGGGGAGCCATCGCACATACACTGGAGGCGCCACCTCGGGAGGACGAGAGTCGATCGCGATCAGGCGAATGAACCGGTATCAAACCAGGCCAATCAGCGATTGGTGCTGAAAATACCACCCGTAATGATGTAAGCTACATACAATAGTGTTGTCAACATAACTAGGTTGT
>JABJUM010000171.1:7500-10000 GCA_016169955.1 Phytophthora vignae f. sp. vignae
ATCGCGCAAAACGTGCGCACGCACGCAATTCGTGCGTTAATATGGAGCAAAGTATGGTATACAAACCGGCACCTCTAGCCAAAACGGCTGGGGCTAGCGAGGCAAAAACGGGTCTCAAAAGTTAGATATACATCAGGGGCATACGCCCAAGACGTATCAGCTTCCACCTCCAAGTAGTTGCGGCTGGGTGGGCCGAGACGTGCGAGAGCGTGCCACGTGGCAGCTTTTGCACACACATTTTGCGCCTTTTTTGCGTCTTTGCCGCGCTGTGTACACTAGGGAAGCCCAATGATACCGGAATGTTTTTGACATATAGGGGTGTTTTTTTGCGCTTTCACGTGGTGTAAGCAGATTTTGGCTAGCTATAATACCCAGGTCTCTAGAACGGTTTTTACGCAAAAAATCGCACTTTGCGGGGTTTTACAAAAAATAGGATATCTCGGGAACGGCTGGGTAACTTTCGCCAAAATTTTTTTTGGAGATGTGTCACGATGTGGTCTAAACGCTCAGAGCGTATGCGGGTCTGGCATTGCGTGTGGGATCCACGATGTGCGAAAAACCGTGATTTTTCGGATAAAAACGAGATTTTGGCGTCCTTTTTTGCCTGACGTTTTCGGCTCTGTACACGTCAAACCTCCAACGATCCCCTTCTCTTCCCAGATGGAAAGATGTGTTTTGCATGCTCTTTCACGTGGTCAAGTCAGATTTGGCCTAACTCTAATACCAGGGAGATATTTGGGTTTTTCGTGCAAAAATCGGCCTTTTCTTCGGAGGTAGTACCGTAAAATCAGGTTTTTTGCACATAACACAAAAACTATCATTTTCAGACCGGCGGACCTATTTTTTCGGAATCTACGCGCGATTTCACGTCTAGAGAGCTCAACTCCCAATAAAAATCTCGAGTTTGGCGTTAGGTTCGCACGGTCTAAAAGCTCTCCAGAAAATCGCTTGAAGTCTCTACCATGTTCGGCTCGTCCCCCGGCCCAAAAAGTGGTACCGGCAACACCGATTTGTCACTTCCCGTGCACGTAGCCCCGCGAAAATTGGTGAGCATATACTTCTAAGTATAAAATTTCGAAAGGTCGAGGGTAGAAATGATAGCCTCCAAAAATCGATAAGAAAAATCAATATTAAGTTTGAAAACTCCAAATTTTAGATTTTCTAAATTTTGAAAGTCTAAATTTAGACTTTCGACCGGGTCTATGTGCACCTAGGGGTATTTCTTTGCGCTCTTTCCGATGGGCTAGGTCGCAAATCCTAATTCCTAAAATTGAAAACAGGAACCTAAATATACTGTTAAAAACACTAAAAACGAAATATCACAGTAGGTATTAACAATTTTCAACATATCTTTGTGCACACAGGGTCCTTTCTTCTCGCGCTATCCGGTGGTATCAATTCCGAGTTCGAAATTTGACATTAAAATTTTTCGAAAATTTGGATTTTTACAATAAGCCTATGGATTTTTTATGTACAGATATGTGTCCGGATTTTGTTCCACTGTATGGCCGGTCTCGTACCGCACCTGATGGTACCCGTCCGACCTACTAACTCGAAGTGGTTGCCGAGCAATGGGCCCGAGAGTACAGGGGGAACGTTCTATGTACCCTCGCTGCGTCCGTGCTCTACCCCAGGTCGATTGCCCTTTCTTCGCCAAACAAAATTCCGTATCGAACTCTGTCAGAGCCCAAGTCTGTGCCGAGCTATGGTGGTCCAAAGTTGGAAGTACGTTTTTGTTGCTCAAATCATCCCATCTCGATCCTGAATCATTTCCCCATTTTTCCTCTTTCGAACGGTATGCTCACTGGGTCATAACTCGATGCCGTTGCTGAGATATCGGGGGAAGAAGGCGTAAATGGCCCGGTTATGGGCGCCATATGGCTCCAGCACTGCCCGTTCTCGCACCCACTGCGTATCTAACGTGCGCACCTAGCCTAAGTCGTCTGTGGGCTGATGTGGTCCACCGCTGATTGGTGTGGTGCACTGCTGATTGATGTTAATCACATCACTGATTGATGTGAACCACCTCTGATTGATGTGGTCAAAATTCTTCTAAGTAGTGAAACCGTCACAGTGGGACATCGTTCCAAAAAATAGAATCCATCCAAAAAATCTAGTCAGTTTCTATCCCGCACGTGTAACCGTCGCTGGATCAAAACCCATCAATCTGAGATTTTGTAGATCCTTTCTCATCAAAATTTCAAAAAAAAAATCCTGGATTTTTAGCGGTTTCATGAAGTGATAAAAATAGATAGAAACAGTTTAGAAATGGCGTAGAGGGTTTCTGAGCAGGATCTGTATGTTCTAGATTACTTCTAGGTTTAGGGTAGCTGTAGATTAGAAATGGATCTCTGGAGCTGGAGGAGGGCTCGGGGAGAAGTTGACGATTTACATGTTACTTTAGGCCGCTCGAGGTGGTGTTTTAGTCTAATGAGACGAGGTCTAGGGGACGGTGAGGGGTTCCTAGGCTTAGTTGAGGCTGATTACTACTTCTGTGTTA
>JABJUM010000172.1:0-2500 GCA_016169955.1 Phytophthora vignae f. sp. vignae
TCAGTTTGGATCAGAAACGTCATTATCTAGAACCACTCTTAAAAAAAGTGTTTTTTAGCACTCCATGTAACACAGAAGTAGTAAATCAGCCCTCAACTAAGCCTAGGAACCCCTCACCGTCCCCTAGACCTCGTCTCATTAGACTAAAACACCACCTCGAGCGGCCTAAAGTAACATGTAAATCGTCAACTTCTCCCCGAGCCCTCCTCCAGCTCCAGAGATCCATTTCTAATCTACAGCTACCCTAAACCTAGAAGTAATCTAGAACATACAGATCCTGCTCAGAAACCCTACTACGCCATTTCTAAACTGTTTCTATCTATTTTTATCACTTCATGAAACCGCTAAAAATCCAGGATTTTTTTTTTGAAATTTTGATGAGAAAGGATCTACAAAATCTCAGATTGATGGGTTTTGATCCAGGCGACGGTTACACGTGCGGGATAGAAACTGACTAGATTTTTTGGATGGATTCTATTTTTTCGGAACGATGTCCCACTGTGACGGTTCACTACTTAGAAGAATTTTGACCACATCAATCAGAGGTGGTTCACATCAATCAGTGATGTGATTAACATCAATCAGCAGTGCACCACACCAATCAGCGGTGGACCACATCAAGCCCACAGACGGACTTAGGCTAGGTGCGCACGTTAGATACGCAGTGGGTGCGAGAACGGGCAGTGCTGGAGCCATATGGCGCCCATAACCGGGCCATTTACGCCCTTCTTCCCCCGATATCTCAGCAACGGCATCGAGTTATGACCCAGTGAGCATACCGTTCGAAAGAGGAAAAATGGGGGAAATGATTCAGGATCGAGATGGGATGATTTGAGCAAACAAAAACGTACTTCCAACTTTGGACCACCATAGCTCGGCACAGACTTGGGCTCTGACAGAGTCGATACGGAATTTTGTTTGGCGAAGAAAGGGCAATCGACCTGGGTAGAGCACGGACGCAGCGAGGGTACATAGAACGTTCCCCCTGTACTCTCGGGCCCATTGCTCGGCAACCACTTCGAGTTAGTAGGTCGGACGGGTACCATCAGGTGCTGGTACGAGACCGGCCATACAGTGGAACAAAATCCGGACACATATCTGTACATAAAAAATCCATAGGCTTATTGTAAAAATCCAAATTTTCGAAAAATTTTAATGTCAAATTTCGAACTCGGAATTGATACCACCGGATAGCGCGAGAAGAAAGGACCCTGTGTGCACAAAGATATGTTGAAAATTGTTAATACCTACTGTGATATTTCGTTTTTAGTGTTTTTTTAACAGTATATTTAGGTTCCTGTTTTCAATTTTAGGAATTAGGATTTGCGACCTAGCCCATCGGAAAGAGGCGCAAAGAAATACCCCTAGGTGCACATAGACCCGGGTCGAAAGTCTAAATTTAGACTTTCAAAATTTAGAAAATCTAAAATGTTAGGAGTTTTCAAACTTAATATTGATTTTTCTTATCGATTTTTGGAGGCTATCATTTTCTACCCTCGACCTTTCGAAATTTTATACTTAGAAGTATATGCTCACCAATTTTCGCGGGGCTACGTGCACGGGAAGTGACAAATCGGTGTGCCGGTACCACCTTTTTGGGCCGGGGGGACGAGCCGAACATGTAGAGACTTCAAGCGATTTTCTGGAGAGCTTTCAGACCGTGCGAACCTAACGCCAAACTCGAGATTTTTATTGGGAGTTGAGCTCTCTAGACGTGAAATCGCGCGTAGATTCCGAAAAAAATAGGTCCGCCGGTCTGAAAATGGAATAGTTTTTGTGTTATGTGCAAAAAACCTGATTTTACGGTACTACCTCCGAAGAAAAAGGCCGATTTTTGCACGAAAAACCCAAATATCTCCCTGGGTATTAGAGTTAGGCCAATCTGACTTGACCACGTGAAAGAGCATGCAAAAAACACATCTTTCCATCTGGGAAGAGAAGGGGATCGTTGGAGGTTTGACGTGTACAGAGCCGCAAACGTCAGGCAAAAAAGGACGCCAAAATCTCGTTTTTATCCGAAAAATCACGGTTTTTCGCACATCGTGGATCCCACACGCAATGCCAGACCCGCATACGCTCTGAGCGTTTAGACCACATCGTGACACATCTCCAAAAAAAATTTTGGCGAAAGTTACCCAGCCGTTCCCGAGATATCCTATTTTTTGTAAAACCCCGCAAAGTGCGATTTTTTGCGTAAAAACCGTTCTAGAGACCTGGGTATTATAGCTAGCCAAAATCTGCTTACACCACGTGAAAGAGCGCAAAAAAACACCCCTATATGTCAAAAAACATTCCGGTATCATTGGGCTTCCCTAGTGTACACAGCGCGGCAAAGACGCAAAAAAGGCGCAAAATGTGTGTGCAAAAGCTGCCACGTGGCACGCTCTCGCACGTCTCGGCCCACCCAGCCGCAACTACTTGGAGGTGGAAGCTGATACGTCTTGGGCGTATGCCCCTGATGTATATCTAACTTTTGAGACCCGTTTGCCTCGCTAGCCCC
>JABJUM010000173.1:2500-7500 GCA_016169955.1 Phytophthora vignae f. sp. vignae
AACCGCAAAACATATAAATCAAACAGCCGACCGTACAGGCTGATCAACCTAAAGTGATTTACTTTCGCTAATGGGGCGGCGAAAGGAGCCAAGTCGATAGTAGATCGGCATGGCGGGCTGCCTAACTCTGTTAACTCTTTTCTCACCAAGTTCTTTGGCCGTCCAAAGTCCTAGGCGATAAGTACTTTGCGCGAAAACCGCTAAGTGCCAGCGGCGCTTCGGCTAAGTCCGGAGGGCCTGGAGTACTTTGCGCAAAACCCGCTAAGTGCCAGCGGCATCGGGGGTCTTCGGCTAAGTCCAGATGGCCTTTGGTGTGCTGAGAGTGTAGCAGAAACGGGTCAGAAGTAGCTAGCGTAGGCGTAGAAGACGTAGTAATAGACTAGGATAAAGTATGGTAAATGGAGCAAAAGACTTTGCGAAAAATCGCTAAGTGTTGGCGCTGTTTTAATTGTATGGGTTTTTGCGTGGTTTTGTGTGGAACTAACATTAGGCAGGAAGCGCGAGGAAGCGCTGCGAATATGGAGAAGGTGACGGCGAAGTGACGGCGAGGAAGCGCTGGATGTGGAGGTGAAAATGGAGGAAGGTGATGAGCGAGGATGGAGGAAGGCGACGGGGGAAGATGGAGGTGATGGCGGAAGGTGGCGCTGGATATGGCGGTGTGCATGCATCACTACGGTGAATATGCGCGAATATGGCGATTCATGTCGCATACGGCGTCACTACGTGTGTGTGGAAGGTATATGGTCACCTTGGTGTGCGTGCATTAGCGTGCGGGTGCGTGTGCGTGAATATGGAGCACGGGGCTATCTGCACGGCAAGGTGTTGGGTGTGTATGTGTGTACCCATGATGTGGCATAGTGCATGTAGTATTGTAGGTAGTGGGGTACCCTAAAATGGCAATAACGACGATGAATGCTGGCCACACGTTTGGTCTGTGTGTGCCACACCTCCCCCCCCTCAACTCCCCCCTCGTGTGGCGCACATTGGGTGGTGTAGCATACCTGTGCTCGAAATGGGTACACAAAGTGTAGCCATCCACCCACCCAGGCAGCCCCGACTTTGGGGGGTTGCCAGGGACGTTTGACCCGTCTGTGTCCACATGTGTCCACCTGGGGGTGTCCACATATACCCCGTAAGTGTGTGTGAGTGTCAGGTATGAATAGCGGTGGCACACATGAGCTGGTGTAGACGGCCATCTTAGGCTGAAAGCACCGTATCCCGTCTGCTCTGCGAAGTTAAGCAGCCTCAAGCTCGGGTAGTACTCGGGTGGGTGACCACCGGGGAAGTCCGGGTGCTGTCTACCTTTTATGCTGGCTGGCATAACTTTTGCTGCACGGCGAATTGGAAAGTGAAACTTGGTGAGCGGGTGCATGAAAAGGAGCACTACACGAATATATGGGGTGGACCACGCTAACTCCGACATGGTACCAGAAAACTGGCACACGCACTACAATCACAACCCCAACTGGTCTTCCACTATAGAGTCTCCCCTAACCCCGACATGTAAAGGGGGCTTTTAAGGGTGCTCTTTCATATTCCGAAGTCAGATCACGAGACGGGCAGTGCAACCGTTTCAAAACCAGGCGCACACGGCGCAGAACTCACACACACAGTCACAGTATACAATATGGGTGGCTCGTCTCTGGACGGGGTCGGTATAGGGGTGTTTCCCGGCGCTGATTCCGAATCCGTCGTCAGATTTTGTCTAGCCCCCGTACTTTTTGCGCTAGGGCTGTGGGTGGGTCGGGGGTCGATTTTGGACTGTCTCTTTCACGACCATAGAAAGGTCCATTCCGATGCGCAAGAACGCGAGGAACACGAATATGAAGTCGGAATCCGCGTATCTGCAATACCCGAGAAGTTATCGCGCAAAACGTGCGCACGCACGCAATTCGTGCGTTAATATGGAGCAAAGTATGGTATACAAACCGGCACCTCTAGCCAAAACGGCTGGGGCTAGCGAGGCAAAACGGGTCTCAAAAGTTAGATATACATCAGGGGCATACGCCCAAGACGTATCAGCTTCCACCTCCAAGTAGTTGCGGCTGGGTGGGCCGAGACGTGCGAGAGCGTGCCACGTGGCAGCTTTTGCACACACATTTTGCGCCTTTTTTGCGTCTTTGCCGCGCTGTGTACACTAGGGAAGCCCAATGATACCGGAATGTTTTTTGACATATAGGGGTGTTTTTTGCGCTCTTTCACGTGGTGTAAGCAGATTTTGGCTAGCTATAATACCCAGGTCTCTAGAACGGTTTTTACGCAAAAAATCGCACTTTGCGGGGTTTTACAAAAATATCTCGGGAACGGCTGGTAACTTTCGCCAAAATTTTTTTTGGAGATGTGTCACGATGTGGTCTAAACGCTCAGAGCGTATGCGGGTCTGGCATTGCGTGTGGGATCCACGATGTGCGAAAAACCGTGATTTTTCGGATAAAAACGAGATTTTGGCGTCCTTTTTTGCCTTACGTTTGCGGCTCTGTACACGTCAAACCTCCAACGATCCCCTTCTCTTCCCAGATGGAAAGATGTGTTTATGCATGCTCTTTCACGTGGTCAAGTCAGATTTGACCTATCTCTAATACCCAGGGAGATATTTGGGTTTTTCGTGCAAAAATCGGCCTTTTTCTTCGGAGGTAGTACCGTAAAATCAGGTTTTTTGCACATAACACAAAAACTATCCATTTTCAGACCGGCGGACCTATTTTTTTCGGAATCTACGCGCGATTTCACGTCTAGAGAGCTCAACTCCCAATAAAAATCTCGAGTTTGGCGTTAGGTTCGCACGGTCTGAAAGCTCTCCAGAAAATCGCTTGAAGTCTCTACCATGTTCGGCTCGTCCCCCCGGCCCAAAAAGTGGTACCGGCAACACCGATTTGTCACTTCCCGTGCACGTAGCCCCGCGAAAATTGGTGAGCATATACTTCTAAGTATAAAATTTCGAAAGGTCGAGGGTAGAAATGATAGCCTCCAAAAATCGATAAGAAAAATCAATATTAAGTTTGAAAACTCCAACATTTTAGATTTTCTAAATTTTGAAAGTCTAAATTTAGACTTTCGACCCGGGTCTATGTGCACCTAGGGGTATTTCTTTGCGCTCTTTCCGATGGGCTAGGTCGCAAATCCTAATTCCTAAAATTGAAAACAGGAACCTAAATATACTGTTAAAAACACTAAAAACGAAATATCACAGTAGGTATTAACAATTTTCAACATATCTTTGTGCACACAGGGTCCTTTCTTCTCGCGCTATCCGGTGGTATCAATTCCGAGTTCGAAATTTGACATTAAAATTTTTCGAAAATTTGGATTTTTACAATAAGCCTATGGATTTTTTATGTACAGATATGTGTCCGGATTTTGTTCCACTGTATGGCCGGTCTCGTACCACACCTGATGGTACCCGTCCGACCTACTAACTCGAAGTGGTTGCCGAGCAATGGGCCCGAGAGTACAGGGGAACGTTCTATGTACCCTCGCTGCGTCCGTGCTCTACCCCAGGTCGATTGCCCTTTCTTCGCCAAACAAAATTCCGTATCGAACTCTGTCAGAGCCCAAGTCTGTGCCGAGCTATGGTGGTCCAAAGTTGGAAGTACGTTTTTTGTTTGCTCAAATCATCCCATCTCGATCCTGAATCATTTCCCCCATTTTTCCTCTTTCGAACGGTATGCTCACTGGGTCATAACTCGATGCCGTTGCTGAGATATCGGGGGAAGAAGGCGTAAATGGCCCGGTTATGGGCGCCATATGGCTCCAGCACTGCCCGTTCTCGCACCCACTGCGTATCTAACGTGCGCACCTAGCCTAAGTCCGTCTGTGGGCTGATGTGGTCCACCGCTGATTGGTGTGGTGCACTGCTGATTGATGTTAATCACATCACTGATTGATGTGAACCACCTCTGATTGATGTGGTCAAAATTCTTCTAAGTAGTGAAACCGTCACAGTGGGACATCGTTCCGAAAAATAGAATCCATCCAAAAAATCTAGTCAGTTTCTATCCCGCACGTGTAACCGTCGCCTGGATCAAAACCCATCAATCTGAGATTTTGTAGATCCTTTCTCATCAAAATTTCAAAAAAAAATCCTGGATTTTTAGCGGTTTCATGAAGTGATAAAAATAGATAGAAACAGTTTAGAAATGGCGTAGAGGGTTTCTGAGCAGGATCTGTATGTTCTAGATTACTTCTAGGTTTAGGGTAGCTGTAGATTAGAAATGGATCTCTGGAGCTGGAGGAGGGCTCGGGGAGAAGTTGACGATTTACATGTTACTTTAGGCCGCTCGAGGTGGTGTTTTAGTCTAATGAGACGAGGTCTAGGGGACGGTGAGGGGTTCCTAGGCTTAGTTGAGGGCTGATTTACTACTTCTGTGTTACATGGAGTGCTAAAAAACACTTTTTTTAAGAGTGGTTCTAGATAATGACGTTTCTGATCCAAACTGAGTCTAGATTATCCGTACTTTATGTAATTTCGATCGCCCATTGGCAATTTTTGGTTTTCTAGATATTGCTTCGTAGAAATAGTTCACGCTATTTCTGAGACGTTTCTAGATTACAAATCTGAACTAGTCGTGTGCTTAATGACCATTCTGGGATTCTAAAATCTGAAATGGTGTCGCATGCGAAGAGGAACTGAGGTTGTACTCTTATGCTTTGGGCATAACGATGCAGTCCATTGACGCAAGTCATGGCGTTGCGCTGTGTACTTTGTGCTGACGCGTTGTCCAAGTTGCTGACGAGGGGTGTGTGCGGACTAGTTACCCGTGCGCATGTGCTTTGAAGGTGGTGAGGAGATGCTGACGCGGCGAGGTGCATGAACAACGCTCTGTCGGAGCTGGCGCGAAGGAGTGCTGCGGTGGGATGCGTGGTGTGTATGCGGTCTTCGGGCGGTGTTGCGCTGTGCGGTGCCTGTTGTGGCGCGTTTTGCGGTGGTGTATTCCGGTGGAAAGCTTTCATTTTCGGGTAGAACCGGACTTGATCTGGGGCGTGTATGCGGCGTGCGGAGG
>JABJUM010000174.1:5000-7500 GCA_016169955.1 Phytophthora vignae f. sp. vignae
CAGGCGCACACGGGCAGAACCCACACACACAGTCACAGTATACAATATGGGTGGCTCGTCTCTGGACGGGGTCGGTATAGGGGTGTTTCCCGGCGCTGATTCCGAATCCGTCGTCAGATTTTGTCTAGCCCCCGTACTTTTGGCGCTAGGGCTGTGGGTGGGTCGGGGGTCGATTTTGGACTGTCTCTTTCACGACCATAGAAAGGTCCATTCCGATGCGCAAGAACGCGAGGAACACGAATATGAAGTCGGAATCCGCGTATCTGCAATACCCGAGAAGTTTATCGCGCAAAACGTGCGCACGCACGCAATTCGTGCGTTAATATGAGCAAAGTATGGTATACAAACCGGCACCTCTAGCCAAAACGGCTGGGGCTAGCGAGGCAAAACGGGTCTCAAAAGTTAGCTATACATCAGGGGCATACGCCCAAGACGTATCAGCTTCCACCTCCAAGTAGTTGCGGCTGGGTGGGCCGAGACGTGCGAGAGCGTGCCACGTGGCAGCTTTTGCACACACATTTTGCGCCTTTTTTGCGTCTTTTGCCGCGCTGTGTACACCAGGGAAGCCCAATGATACCGGAATGTTTTTGACATATAGGGGTGTTTTTTTGCGCTCTTTCACGTGGTGTAAGCAGATTTTGGCTAGCTATAATACCCAGGTCTCTAGAACGGTTTTTACGCAAAAAATCGCACTTTGCGGGTTGTTAACAAAAAATAAGATATCTCGGGAACGGCTAGTAACTTTCGCCAAATTTTTTTTGGAGATGTGTCACGATGTGGTCTAAACGCTCAGAGCGTAGCGGGTCTGGCATTGCGTGTGGGATCCACGATGTGCGAAAAACCGTGATTTTTCGGATAAAAACGAGATTTTGGCGTCCTTTTTTGCCTACGTTTGCGGCTCTGTACACGTCAAACCTCCAACGATCCCCTTCTCTTCCCAGATGTAAAGATGTGTTTTTGCATGCTCTTTCACGTGGTCAAGTCAGATTTGACCTATCTCTAATACCCAGGGAGATATTTGGGGTTTTTTCTGGCAAAATCGGCCTTTTTCTTCGGAGGTAGTACCGTAAAAATCAGGTTTTTTGCACATAACACAAAAACTATCCATTTTTCAGACCGGGCGGACCTATTTTTTCGGAATCTACGCGCGATTTCACGTCTAGAGAGCTCAACTCCCAATAAAAATCTCGAGTTTGGCGTTTAGGTTCGCACGGTCTGAAAGCTCTCCAGAAAATCGCTTGAAGTCTCTACCATGTTCGGCTCGTCCCCCCGGCCCAAAAAAGTGGTACCGGGCAACACCGATTTGTCACTTCCCGTGCACGTATGCCCCGCGAAAATTGGTGAGCATATACTTCTAAGTATAAATTTCGAAAGGTCGAGGGTAGAAATGATAGCCTCCAAAAATCGATAAGAAAAAATCAATATTAAGTTTGAAAACTCCAACATTTTAGATTTTTCTAAATTTTGAAAGTCTAAATTTAGACTTTCGACACCGGGGTCTATGTGCACCTAGGGGTATTCTTCTGCCGCTCGTTCCGATGGGCTAGGTCGCAAATCCTAATTCCTAAAATTGAAAACAGGAACCTAAATATACTGTTAAAAAAACTAAAAACGAAATATCACAGTATGTATTAACAATTTTCAACATACTCTTTGTGCACACAGGGTTCCTTTCTTCTCGCGCTATCCGGTGGTATCACTTCCGAGTTCGAAATTTGACATTAAAATTTTTCGAAAATTTGGATTTTTACAATAAGCCTATGGATTTTTTTATGTACAGATATGTGTCCGGATTTTGTTCCACTGTATGGCCGGTCTCGTACCACACCTGATGGTACCCGTCCGACCTACTAACTCGAAGTGGTTGCCGAGCAATGGGCCCGAGAGTACAGGGGGAACGTTCTATGTACCCTCGCTGCGTCCGTGCTCTACCCCAGGTCGATTGCCCTTTCTTCGCCAAACAAAATTCCGTATCGAACTCTGTCAGAGCCCAAGTCTGTGCCGAGCTATGGTGGTCCAAAGTTGGAAGTACGTTTTTTGTTTGCTCAAATCATCCCATCTCGATCCTGAATCATTTCCCCCATTTTTCCTCTTTCGAACGGTATGCTCACTGGGTCATAACTCGATGCCGTTGCTGAGATATCGGGGGAAGAAGGCGTAAATGGCCCGGTTATGGGCGCCATATGGCTCCAGCACTGCCCGTTCTCGCACCCACTGCGTATCTAACGTGCGCACCTAGCCTAAGTCCGTCTGTGGGCTGATGTGGTCCACCGCTGATTGGTGTGGTGCACTGCTGATTGATGTTAATCACATCACTGATTGATGTGAACCACCTCTGATTGATGTGGTCAAAATTCTTCTAAGTAGTGAAACCGTCACAGTGGGACATCGTTCCGAAAAAATAGAATCCATCCAAAAATCTAGTCAGTTTCTATCCCGCACGTGTAACCGTCGCCTGGATCAAAACCCATCAATCTGAGATTTTGTAGATCCTTTCTCA
>JABJUM010000175.1:0-5000 GCA_016169955.1 Phytophthora vignae f. sp. vignae
GCTCCGACAGAGCGTTGTTCATGCACCTCGCCGCGTCAGCATCTCCTCACCACCTTCAAAGCACATGCGCACGGGTAACTAGTCCGCACACACACCCTCGTCAGCAACTTGGACAACGCGTCAGCACAAAGTACACAGCGCAACGCCATGACTTGCGTCAATGGACTGCATCGTTATGCCCAAAGCATAAGAGTACAACCTCAGTTCCTCTTCGCATGCGACACCATTTCAGATTTTAGAATCCCAGAATGGTCATTAAGCACACGACTAGTTCAGATTTGTAATCTAGAAACGTCTCAGAAATAGCGTGAACTATTTCTACGAAGCAATATCTAGAAAACCAAAAATTGCCAATGGGCGATCGAAATTACATAAAGTACGGATAATCTAGACTCAGTTTGGATCAGAAACGTCATTATCTAGAACCACTCTTAAAAAAAGTGTTTTTTAGCACTCCATGTAACACAGAAGTAGTAAATCAGCCCTCAACTAAGCCTAGGAACCCCTCACCGTCCCCTAGACCTCGTCTCATTAGACTAAAACACCACCTCGAGCGGCCTAAAGTAACATGTAAATCGTCAACTTCTCCCCGAGCCCTCCTCCAGCTCCAGAGATCCATTTCTAATCTACAGCTACCCTAAACCTAGAAGTAATCTAGAACATACAGATCCTGCTCAGAAACCCTCTACGCCATTTCTAAACTGTTTCTATCTATTTTTATCACTTCATGAAACCGCTAAAAATCCAGGATTTTTTTTTGAAATTTTGATGAGAAAGGATCTACAAAATCTCAGATTGATGGGTTTTGATCCAGGCGACGGTTACACGTGCGGGATAGAAACTGACTAGATTTTTTGGATGGATTCTATTTTTTCGGAACGATGTCCCACTGTGACGGTTTCACTACTTAGAAGAATTTTGACCACATCAATCAGAGGTGGTTCACATCAATCAGTGATGTGATTAACATCAATCAGCAGTGCACCACACCAATCAGCGGTGGACCACATCAGCCCACAGACGGACTTAGGCTAGGTGCGCACGTTAGATACGCAGTGGGTGCGAGAACGGGCAGTGCTGGAGCCATATGGCGCCCATAACCGGGCCATTTACGCCTTCTTCCCCCGATATCTCAGCAACGGCATCGAGTTATGACCCAGTGAGCATACCGTTCGAAAGAGGAAAAATGGGGGAAATGATTCAGGATCGAGATGGGATGATTTGAGCAAACAAAAAACGTACTTCCAACTTTGGACCACCATAGCTCGGCACAGACTTGGGCTCTGACAGAGTTCGATACGGAATTTTGTTTGGCGAAGAAAGGGCAATCGACCTGGGGTAGAGCACGGACGCAGCGAGGGTACATAGAACGTTCCCCCTGTACTCTCGGGCCCATTGCTCGGCAACCACTTCGAGTTAGTAGGTCGGACGGGTACCATCAGGTGTGGTACGAGACCGGCCATACAGTGGAACAAAATCCGGACACATATCTGTACATAAAAAATCCATAGGCTTATTGTAAAAATCCAAATTTTCGGAACAAATTTTAATGTCAAATTTCGAACTCGGAATTGATACCAACGGACTAGCGCCGAGAGAAAGGACCCTGTGTGCACAAAGATATGTTGAAAAAATTGTTAATACCTACTGTGATATTTCGTTTTTTAGTGTTTTTTAACAGTATATTTAGGGGTTCCTGTTTTCAATTTAGGAATTAGGATTTGCGACCTAGCCCATCGGAAAGAGCGCAAAGAAATACCCCTAGGTGCACATAGACCCGGGTCGAAAGTCTAAATTTAGACTTCAAAATTTAGAAAATCTAAAATTTAGGAGTTTTTCAAACTTAATATTGATTTTTCTATCGTTTTTTGGAGGCTATCATTTTCTACCCCTCGACCTTTCGAAATTTTATACTTAGAAGTATATGCTCACCAATTTTCGCGGGGCTACGTGCACGGGAACAGTGACAAATCGGTGTTGCCGGTACCACTTTTTGGGCCGGGGGGACGAGCCGAACATGGTAGAGACTTCAAGCGATTTTCTGGAGAGCTTTTAGACCGTGCGAACCTAACGCCAAACTCGAGATTTTTTATTGGGGAGTTGAGCTCTCTAGACGTGAAATCGCGCGGTAGATTCCGAAAAAAAATAGGTCCGCCGCCGGTCTCTGAAAATGAATAGTTTTTTGTGTTATGTGCAAAAAAACCTGATTTTACGGTACTACCTCCGAAGAAAAAGGCCGATTTTTGCACGAAAAAACCCAAATACTCTCCCTGGGTATTAGAGTTAGGCCAAATCTGACTTGACCACGTGAAAGAGCATGCAAAAACACATCTTTACATCTGGGAAGAGAAGGGGATCGTTGGAGGTTTGACGTGTACAGAGCCGCAACACGTAAGGCAAAAAAGGACGCCCAAAATCTCGTTTTTATCCGAAAAATCACGGTTTTTCGCACATCGTGGATCCCACACGCAATGCCAGACCCGCATACGCTCTGAGCGTTTTAGACCACATCGTGACACATCTCCAAAAAAAATTTTGGCGAAAGTTACCTAGCCGTTTCCCGAGATATCTATTTTTTGTAAAACCCCGCAAAGTGCGATTTTTTGCGTAAAACCGTTCTAGAGCCTGGGTATTATAGCTAGCCAAATCTGCTTACACCACGTGAAGAGCGCAAAAAAACACCCCTATATGTCAAAAACATTCCGGTATCATTGGGCTTCCCTGGTGTACACAGCGCGGCAAAGACGCAAAAAAGGCGCAAAATGTGTGTGCAAAAGCTGCCACGTGGCACGCTCTCGCACGTCTCGGCCCACCCAGCCGCAACTACTTGGAGGTGGAAGCTGATACGTCTTGGGCGTATGCCCCTGATGTATATCTAACTTTTGAGGACCGTTTGCCTCGCTAGCCCAGCCGTTTTGGCTAGAGGTGCCGGTTTGTATACCATACTTTGCTCATATTAACGCACGAATTGCGTGCGTGCGCACGTTTTGCGCGATAACTTCTCGGGTATTGCAGATACGCGGATTCCGACTTCATATTCGTGTTCCTCGCGTTCTTGCGCATCGGAATGGACCTTTCTATGGTCGTGAAAGAGACAGTCCAAAATCGACCCCCGACCCACCCACAGCCCTAGCGCAAAAAGTACGGGGGCTAGACAAAATCTGACGACGGATTCGGAATCAGCGCCGGGAAACACCCCTATACCGACCCCGTCCAGAGACGAGCCACCCATATTGTATACTGTGACTGTGTGTGTGAGTTCTGCGCCGTGTGCGCCTGGTTTTGAAACGGTTTGCACTGCCCCGTCTCGTGATCTGACTTCGGAATATGAAAGAGCACCCTTAAAAGCCCCCTTTACATGTCGGGGTTAGGGGAGACTCTATAGTGGAAGCCAGTATAATTGGGGTTGTGATTGTAGTGCGTGTGCCAGTTTTCTGGTACCATGTCGGAGTTAGCGTGGTCCACCCCATATATTCGTGTAGTGCTCCTTTTCATGCACCCGCTCACCAAGTTTCACTTTCCAATTCGCCGTGCAGCAAAAGTTATGCCAGCCAGCATAAAAGGTAGACAGCACCCGGACTTCCCCGGTGGTCACCCACCCGAGTACTACCCGAGCTTGAGGCTGCTTAACTTCGCAGAGCAGACGGGATACGGTGCTTTCAGCCTAAGATGGCCGTCTACACCAGCTCATGTGTGCCACCGCTATTCATACCTGACACTCACACACACTTACGGGGTATATGTGGACACCCCCAGGTGGACACATGTGGACACAGACGGGTCAAACGTCCCTGGCAACCCCCCAAAGTCGGGGCTGCCTGGGTGGGTGGATGGCTACACTTTGTGTACCCATTTCGAGCACAGGTATGCTACACCACCCAATGTGCGCCACACGAGGGGGGAGTTGAGGGGGGGGAGGTGTGGCACACACAGACCAAACGTGTGGCCAGCATTCATCGTCGTTATTGCCATTTTAGGGTACCCCACTACCTACAATACTACATGCACTATGCCACATCATGGGTACACACATACACACCCAACACCTTGCCGTGCAGATAGCCCCGTGCTCCATATTCACGCACACGCACCCGCACGCTAATGCACGCACACCAAGGTGACCATATACCTTCCACACACAAGTAGTGACGCCGTATGCGACATGAATCGCCATATTCGCGCATATTCACCGTAGTGATGCATGCACACCGCCATATCCAGCGCCACCTTCCGCCATCACCTCCATCTTCACCCCCGTCGCCTTCCTCCATCCTCGCTCATCACCTTCCTCCATTTTCACCTCCACATCCAGCGCTTCCTCGCCGTCACTTCGCCGTCACCTTCTCCATATTCGCAGCGCTTCCTCGCGCTTCCTGCCTAATGTTAGTTCCACACAAAACCACGCAAAAACCCATACAATTAAAACAGCGCCAACACTTAGCGATTTTTCGCAAAGTCTTTTGCTCCATTTACCATACTTTATCCTAGTCTATTACTACGTCTTCTACGCCTACGCTAGCTACTTCTGACCCGTTTCTGCTACACTCTCAGCACACCAAAGGCCATCTGGACTTAGCCGAAGACCCCCGATGCCGCTGGCACTTAGCGGGTTTTGCGCAAAGTACTCCAGGCCCTCCGGACTTAGCCGAAGCGCCGCTGGCACTTAGCGGTTTTCGCGCAAAGTACTTATCGCCTAGGACTTTGGACGGCCAAAGAACTTGGTGAGAAAAGAGTTAACAGAGTTAGGCAGCCCGCCATGCCGATCTACTATCGACTTGGCTCCTTTCGCCGCCCCATTAGCGAAAGTAAATCACTTTAGGTTGATCAGCCTGTACGGTCGGCTGTTTGATTTATATGTTTTGCGGTTGGAGGAGGGGGGGGGGGAGAAATGTTCATTTCTGAACAAATCAATAGAACAAGGGCTAAATCTCAGCAGATCGTAGTACAAGACTACTCTCATGCTTACAACACCCCGTTCTGTAGTTAAGTCGTCTACAAAG
>JABJUM010000176.1:7500-11258 GCA_016169955.1 Phytophthora vignae f. sp. vignae
TTTCAGATTTTAGAATCCCAGAATGGTCATTAAGCACACGACTAGTTCAGATTTGTAATCTAGAAACGTCTCAGAAATAGCGTGAACTATTTCTACGAAGCAATATCTAGAAAACCAAAAATTGCCAATGGGCGATCGAAATTACATAAAGTACGGATAATCTAGACTCAGTTTGGATCAGAAACGTCATTATCTAGAACCACTCTTAAAAAAAGTGTTTTTAGCACTCCATGTAACACAGAAGTAGTAAATCAGCCCTCAACTAAGCCTAGGAACCCCCTCACCGTCCCTAGACCTCGTCTCATTAGACTAAAACACCACCTCGAGCGGCCTAAAGTAACATGTAAATCGTCAACTTCTCCCCGAGCCCTCCTCCAGCTCAGAGATCCATTTCTAATCTACAGCTACCCTAAACCTAGAAGTAATCTAGAACATACAGATCCTGCTCAGAAACCCTCTACGCCATTTCTAAACTGTTTCTATCTATTTTTATCACTTCATGAAACCGCTAAAAATCCAGGATTTTTTTTTGAAATTTTGATGAGAAAGGATCTACAAAATCTCAGATTGATGGGTTTTGATCCAGGCGACGGTTACACGTGCGGGATAGAAACTGACTAGATTTTTGGATGGATTCTATTTTTTCGGAACGATGTCCCACCTGTGACGGTTTCACTACTTAGAAGAATTTGACCACATCAATCAGAGGTGGTTCACATCAATCAGTGATGTGATTAACATCAATCAGCAGTGCACCACACCAATCAGCGGTGGACCACATCAGCCCACAGACGGACTTAGGCTAGGTGCGCCACGTTAGATACGCAGTGGGTGCGAGAACGGGCAGTGCTGGAGCCATATGGCGCCCATAACCGGGCCATTTACGCCTTTCTTCCCCCGATATCTCAGCAACGGCATCGAGTTATGACCCAGTGAGCATACCGTTCGAAAGAGGAAAAATGGGGGAAATGATTCAGGATCGAGATGGGATGATTTGAGCAAACAAAAACGTACTTCCAACTTTGGACCACCATAGCTCGGCACAGACTTGGGCTCTGACAGAGTTCGATACGGAATTTTGTTTGGCGAAGAAAGGGCAATCGACCTGGGGTAGAGCACGGACGCAGCGAGGGTACATAGAACGTTCCCCCTGTACTCTCGGGGCCCATTGCTCGGCAACCACTTCGAGTTAGTAGGTCGGACGGGTACCAATCAGGTGTGGTACGAGACCGGCCATACAGTGGAACAAAATCCGGACACATATCTGTACATAAAAAATCCATAGGCTTATTGTAAAAATCCAAATTTTCGAAAAATTTTAATGTCAAATTTCGAACTCGGAATTGATACCACCGGATTAGCGCGAGAAGAAAGGACCCTGTGTGCACAAAGATATGTTGAAAATTGTTAATACCTACTGTGATATTTCGTTTTTAGTGGTTTTTTAACAGTATATTTAGGTTCCTGTTTTCAATTTTAGGAATTAGGATTTGCGACCTAGCCCATCGGAAAGAGCGCAAAGAAATACCCCTAGGTGCACATAGACCCGGGTCGAAAGTCTAAATTTAGACTTTCAAAATTTAGAAAATCTAAATGTTGGAGTTTTCAAACTTAATATTGATTTTTCTTATCGATTTTTGGAGGCATCATTTCTACCGCGACCTTTCGAAATTTTATATTAGAGTATATGCTCACCAATTTTCGCGGGGCTACGTGCACGGGAAGTGACAAAATCGGGCTTGCCGGTACCACTGTTTGGGCCGGGGGACGAGCCGAACATGTAGAGACTTCAAGCGATTTTCTGGAGAGCTTTCAGACCGTGCGAACCTAACGCAAAACTCGAAGATTTTTATGGGAGTGAGCTCTTAGACGTGAAATCGCGCGTAGATTCCGAAAAAAAAATAGGTCCGCCGGTCTGAAAATGGATAGTTTTTGTGTTATGTGCAAAAAACCTGATTTTACGGTACTACCCGAAGGAAAAAGGCCGATTTTTTGCACGAAAAACCCAAAATATCTCCCTGTGGTATTAGAGATAGGTCAAATCTGACTTGACCACGTGAAAGAGCATGCAAAAACACATCTTTACATCTGGAAGAGAAGGGGACGATTGGAGGTTGGACGTGTACAGAGCCGCAAACGTCAGGCAAAAAAGACGCCAAAATCTCGTTTTTATCCGAAAAATCACGGTGTTTTCGCACATCGTGGATCCCACACGCAATGCCAGACCCGCATACGCTTGAGCGTCCTTAGCACACACATCGTGGACACATCTCCAATAAAAATTTTGCGAAGAAGTTACCTAGCCGTTCCCGAGAATATCTTATTTTTTGTAAACCCGCAAGTGCGATTTTTTGCGGTAAAAACCCGTTCTAGAGACCTGGGTATTATAGCTAGCCAAAATCTGCTTACACCCACGTGAAAGAGCGCAAAAAAACACCCCTATATGTCAAAAAAACATCCCGGTATCATTGGGCTTCCCTGGGTACACAGCGCGGCAAAGACGCAACAAAAGGCGCAAAATGTGTGTGCAAAAGCTGCCACGTGGCACGCTCTCGCACGTCTCGGCCCACCCAGCCGCAACTACTTGGAGGTGGAAGCTGATACGTCTTGGGCGTATGCCCCTGATGTATATCTAACTTTTGAGACCCGTTTTGCCTCGCTAGCCCCAGCCGTTTTGGCTAGAGGTGCCGGTTTGTATACCATACTTTGCTCCATATTAACGCACGAATTGCGTGCGTGCGCACGTTTTGCGCGATAACTTCTCGGGTATTGCAGATACGCGGATTCCGACTTCATATTCGTGTTCCTCGCGTTCTTGCGCATCGGAATGGACCTTTCTATGGTCGTGAAAGAGACAGTCCAAAATCGACCCCCGACCCCCCACAGCCCTAGCGCAAAAAGTACGGGGGCTAGACAAAATCTGACGACGGATTCGGAATCAGCGCCGGGAACACACCCTATACCGACCCCGTCCAGAGACGAGCCACCCATATTGTATACTGTGACTGTGTGTGTGGGTTCTGCGCCGTGTGCGCCTGGTTTTGAAAGGGTTGCACTGCCTCGTCTCGTGATCTGACTTCGGAATATGAAAGAGCACCCTTAAAAGCCCCCTTTACATGTCGGGGTTAGGGGAGACTCTATAGTGGAAGCCAGTATAATTGGGGTTGTGATTGTAGTGCGTGTGCCAGTTTTCTGGTACCATGTCGGAGTTAGCGTGGTCCACCCCATATATTCGTGTAGTGCTCCTTTTCATGCACCCGCTCACCAAGTTTCACTTTCCAATTCGCCGTGCAGCAAAAGTTATGCCAGCCAGCATAAAAGGTAGACAGCACCCGGACTTCCCCGGTGGTCACCCACCCGAGTACTACCCGAGCTTGAGGCTGCTTAACTTCGCAGAGCAGACGGGATACGGTGCTTTCAGCCTAAGATGGCCGTCTACACCAGCTCATGTGTGCCACCGCTATTCATACCTGACACTCACACACACTTACGGGGTATATGTGGACACCCCCAGGTGGACACATGTGGACACAGACGGGTCAAACGTCCCTGGCAACCCCCAAAGTCGGGGCTGCCTGGGTGGGTGGATGGCTACACTTTGTGTACCCATTTCGAGCACAGGTATGCTACACCACCCAATGTGCGCCACACGAGGGGGGAGTTGAGGGGGGGAGGTGTGGCACACACAGACCAAACGTGTGGCCAGCATTTCATCGTCGTTATTGCCATTTTAGGGTACCCCACTACCTACAATACTA
>JABJUM010000177.1:7500-11149 GCA_016169955.1 Phytophthora vignae f. sp. vignae
GACGACTTAACTACAGAACGGGGTGTTGTAAGCATGAGAGTAGTCTTGTACTACGATCTGCTGAGATTTAGCCCTTGTTCTATTGATTTGTTCAGAAATGAACATTTCTCCCCCCCCCCCTCCTCCAACCGCAAAACATATAAATCAAACAGCCGACCGTACAGGCTGATCAACCTAAAGTGATTTACTTTCGCTAATGGGGCGGCGAAAGGAGCCAAGTCGATAGTAGATCGGCATGGCGGGCTGCCTAACTCTGTTAACTCTTTTCTCACCAAGTTCTTTGGCCGTCCAAAGTCCTAGGCGATAAGTACTTTGCGCGAAAACCGCTAAGTGCCAGCGGCGCTTCGGCTAAGTCCGGAGGGCCTGGAGTACTTTGCGCAAAACCCGCTAAGTGCCAGCGGCATCGGGGGTCTTCGGCTAAGTCCAGATGGCCTTTGGTGTGCTGAGAGTGTAGCAGAAACGGGTCAGAAGTAGCTAGCGTAGGCGTAGAAGACGTAGTAATAGACTAGGATAAAGTATGGTAAATGGAGCAAAAGACTTTGCGAAAAATCGCTAAGTGTTGGCGCTGTTTTAATTGTATGGGTTTTTGCGTGGTTTTGTGTGGAACTAACATTAGGCAGGAAGCGCGAGGAAGCGCTGCGAATATGGAGAAGGTGACGGCGAAGTGACGGCGAGGAAGCGCTGGATGTGGAGGTGAAAATGGAGGAAGGTGATGAGCGAGGATGGAGGAAGGCGACGGGGGTGAAGATGGAGGTGATGGCGGAAGGTGGCGCTGGATATGGCGGTGTGCATGCATCACTACGGTGAATATGCGCGAATATGGCGATTCATGTCGCATACGGCGTCACTACGTGTGTGTGGAAGGTATATGGTCACCTTGGTGTGCGTGCATTAGCGTGCGGGTGCGTGTGCGTGAATATGGAGCACGGGCTATCTGCACGGCAAGGTGTTGGGTGTGTATGTGTGTACCCATGATGTGGCATAGTGCATGTAGTATTGTAGGTAGTGGGGTACCCTAAAATGGCAATAACGACGATGATGCTGGCCACACGTTGGTCTGTGTGTGCCACACCTCCCCCCCTCAACTCCCCCCTCGTGTGGCGCACATTGGGTGGTGTAGCATACCTGTGCTCGAAATGGGTACACAAAGTGTAGCCATCCACCCACCCAGGCAGCCCCGACTTTGGGGGGTTGCCAGGGACGTTTGACCCGTCTGTGTCCACATGTGTCCACCTGGGGGTGTCCACATATACCCCGTAAGTGTGTGTGAGTGTCAGGTATGAATAGCGGTGGCACACATGAGCTGGTGTAGACGGCCATCTTAGGCTGAAAGCACCGTATCCCGTCTGCTCTGCGAAGTTAAGCAGCCTCAAGCTCGGGTAGTACTCGGTGGGTGACCACCGGGGAAGTCCGGGTGCTGTCTACCTTTTATGCTGGCTGGCATAACTTTTGCTGCACGGCGAATTGGAAAGTGAAACTTGGTGAGCGGGTGCATGAAAAGGAGCACTACACGAATATATGGGGTGGACCACGCTAACTCCGACATGGTACCAGAAAACTGGCACACGCACTACAATCACAACCCCAATTATACTGGCTTCCACTATAGAGTCTCCCCTAACCCCGACATGTAAAGGGGGGCTTTTAAGGGTGCTCTTTCATATTCCGAAGTCAGATCACGAGACGAGGCAGTGCAACCCTTTCAAAACCAGGCGCACACGGCGCAGAACCCACACACACAGTCACAGTATACAATATGGGTGGCTCGTCTCTGGACGGGGTCGGTATAGGGGTGTTTCCCGGCGCTGATTCCGAATCCGTCGTCAGATTTTGTCTAGCCCCCGTACTTTTTGCGCTAGGGCTGTGGGTGGGTCGGGGGTCGATTTTGGACTGTCTCTTTCACGACCATAGAAAGGTCCATTCCGATGCGCAAGAACGCGAGGAACACGAATATGAAGTCGGAATCCGCGTATCTGCAATACCCGAGAAGTTATCGCGCAAAACGTGCGCACGCACGCAATTCGTGCGTTAATATGGAGCAAAGTATGGTATACAAACCGGCACCTCTAGCCAAAACGGCTGGGGCTAGCGAGGCAAAACGGGTCTCAAAAGTTAGATATACATCAGGGCATACGCCCAAGACGTATCAGCTTCCACCTCCAAGTAGTTGCGGCTGGGTGGGCCGAGACGTGCGAGAGCGTGCCACGTGGCAGCTTTTGCACACACATTTTGCGCCTTTTTTGCGTCTTTGCCGCGCTGTGTACACCAGGGAAGCCCAATGATACCGGAATGTTTTTTGACATATAGGGGTGTTTTTTGCGCTCTTTCACGTGGTGTAAGCAGATTTTGGCTAGCTATAATACCCAGGTCTCTAGAACGGTTTTTACGCAAAAAATCGCACTTTGCGGGGTTTTACAAAAAATAAGATATCTCGGGAACGGCTAGGTAACTTTCGCCAAAATTTTTTTGGAGATGTGTCACGATGTGGTCTAAACGCTCAGAGCGTATGCGGGTCTGGCATTGCGTGTGGGATCCACGATGTGCGAAAAACCGTGATTTTTCGGATAAAAACGAGATTTTGGCGTCCTTTTTTGCCTGACGTTTGCGGCTCTGTACACGTCAAACCTCCAACGATCCCCTTCTCTTCCCAGATGTAAAGATGTGTTTTTGCATGCTCTTTCACGTGGTCAAGTCAGATTTGACCTATCTCTAATACCCAGGGAGATATTTGGGTTTTTCGTGCAAAAATCGGCCTTTTTCTTCGGAGGTAGTACCGTAAAATCAGGTTTTTTGCACATAACACAAAAACTATCCATTTTCAGACCGGCGGACCTATTTTTTCGGAATCTACGCGCGATTTCACGTCTAGAGAGCTCAACTCCCAATAAAAATCTCGAGTTTGGCGTTAGGTTCGCACGGTCTGAAAGCTCTCCAGAAAATCGCTTGAAGTCTCTACCATGTTCGGCTCGTCCCCCCGGCCCAAAAAGTGGTACCGGCAACACCGATTTGTCACTTCCCGTGCACGTAGCCCCGCGAAAATTGGTGAGCATATACTTCTAAGTATAAAATTTCGAAAGGTCGAGGGTAGAAATGATAGCCTCCAAAAATCGATAAGAAAAATCAATATTAAGTTTGAAAACTCCAACATTTTAGATTTTCTAAATTTTGAAAGTCTAAATTTAGACTTTCGACCCGGGTCTATGTGCACCTAGGGGTATTTCTTTGCGCTCTTTCCGATGGCTAGGTCGCAAATCCTAATTCCTAAAATTGAAAACAGGAACCTAAATATACTGTTTAAAAAACACTAAAAAACGAAATATCACAGTAGGTATTAACAATTTTCAACATATCTTTGTGCACACAGGGTCCTTTCTTCTCGCGCTATCCGGTGGTATCAATTCCGAGTTCGAAAGTTTGACATGAAAATTTTTCGAAAATTTGGATTTTTACAATAAGCCTATGGATTTTTTATGTACAGATATGTGTCCGGATTTTGGTTCCACTGTAGGGCCGTCTCGTACCACACCTGATGGTACCCGTCCGACCTACTAACTCGAAGTGGTTGCCGAGCAATGGGCCCGAGAGTACAGGGGGAACGTTCTATGTACCCTCGCTGCGTCCGTGCTCTACCCCAGGTCGATTGCCCTTT
>JABJUM010000178.1:0-2500 GCA_016169955.1 Phytophthora vignae f. sp. vignae
GTAGGTAGTGGGGTACCCTAAAATGGCAATAACGACGATGAATGCTGGCCACACGTTTGGTCTGTGTGTGCCACACCTCCCCCCCTCAACTCCCCCCTCGTGTGGCGCACATTGGGTGGTGTAGCATACCTGTGCTCGAAATGGGTACACAAAGTGTAGCCATCCACCCACCCAGGCAGCCCCGACTTTGGGGGTTGCCAGGGACGTTTGACCCGTCTGTGTCCACATGTGTCCACCTGGGGGTGTCCACATATACCCCGTAGTGTGTGTGAGTGTCAGGTATGAATAGCGGTGGCAACAATGAGCTGGTGTAGACGGCCATCTTAGGCTGAAAGCACCGTATCCCGTCTGCTCTCTGCGAAGTTAAGCAGCCTCAAGCTCGGGTAGTACTCGGGTGGGTGACCAACCGGGGAAGTCCGGGTGCTGTCTACCTTTTATGCTGGCTGGCATAACTTTTGCTGCACGGCGAATTGGAAAGTGAAACTTGGTGAGCGGGTGCATGAAAAGGAGCACTACACGAATATATGGGGTGGACCACGCTAACTCCGACATGGTACCAGAAAACTGGCACACGCACTACAATCACAACCCCAATTATACTGGCTTCCACTATAGAGTCTCCCCTAACCCCGACATGTAAAGGGGGGCTTTTAAGGGTGCTCTTTCATATTCCGAAGTCAGATCACGAGACGAGGCAGTGCAACCCTTTCAAAACCAGGCGCACACGGCGCAGAACCCACACACACAGTCACAGTATACAATATGGGTGGCTCGTCTCTGGACGGGGTCGGTATAGGGGTGTTTCCCGGCGCTGATTCCGAATCCGTCGTCAGATTTTGTCTAGCCCCCGTACTTTTGCGCTAGGGCTGTGGGTGGGTCGGGGGTCGATTTTGGACTGTCTCTTTCACGACCATAGAAAGGTCCATTCCGATGCGCAAGAACGCGAGGAACACGAATATGAAGTCGGAATCCGCGTATCTGCAATACCCGAGAAGTTATCGCGCAAAACGTGCGCACGCACGCAATTCGTGCGTTAATATGGAGCAAAGTATGGTATACAAACCGGCACCTCTAGCCAAAACGGCTGGGGCTAGCGAGGCAAAACGGGTCTCAAAAGTTAGATATACATCAGGGGCATACGCCCAAGACGTATCAGCTTCCACCTCCAAGTAGTTGCGGCTGGGTGGGCCGAGACGTGCGAGAGCGTGCCACGTGGCAGCTTTTGCACACACATTTTGCGCCTTTTTTGCGTCTTTGCCGCGCTGTGTACACCAGGGAAGCCCAATGATACCGGAATGTTTTTTGACATATAGGGGTGTTTTTTTGCGCTCTTTCACGTGGTGTAAGCAGATTTTGGCTAGCTATAATACCCAGGTCTCTAGAACGGTTTTTACGCAAAAAATCGCACTTTGCGGGGTTTTACAAAAAATAAGATATCTCGGGAACGGCTAGGTAACTTTCGCCAAAATTTTTTTTGGAGATGTGTCACGATGTGGTCTAAACGCTCAGAGCGTATGCGGGTCTGGCATTGCGTGTGGGATCCACGATGTGCGAAAAACCGTGATTTTTCGGATAAAAACGAGATTTTGGCGTCCTTTTTTGCCTGACGTTTGCGGCTCTGTACACGTCAAACCTCCAACGATCCCCTTCTCTTCCCAGATGTAAAGATGTGTTTTTGCATGCTCTTTCACGTGGTCAAGTCAGATTTGACCTATCTCTAATACCCAGGGAGATATTTGGGTTTTTCGTGCAAAAATCGGCCTTTTTCTTCGGAGGTAGTACCGTAAAATCAGGTTTTTTGCACATAACACAAAAACTATCCATTTTCAGACCGGCGGACCTATTTTTTCGGAATCTACGCGCGATTTCACGTCTAGAGAGCTCAACTCCCAATAAAAATCTCGAGTTTGGCGTTAGGTTCGCACGGTCTGAAAGCTCTCCAGAAAATCGCTTGAAGTCTCTACCATGTTCGGCTCGTCCCCCCGGCCCAAAAAGTGGTACCGGCAACACCGATTTGTCACTTCCCGTGCACGTAGCCCCGCGAAAATTGGTGAGCATATACTTCTAAGTATAAAATTTCGAAAGGTCGAGGGTAGAAATGATAGCCTCCAAAAATCGATAAGAAAAATCAATATTAAGTTTGAAAACTCCAACATTTTAGATTTTCTAAATTTTGAAAGTCTAAATTTAGACTTTCGACCCGGGTCTATGTGCACCTAGGGGTATTTCTTTGCGCTCTTTCCGATGGGCTAGGTCGCAAATCCTAATTCCTAAAATTGAAAACAGGAACCTAAATATACTGTTAAAAAACACTAAAAACGAAATATCACAGTAGGTATTAACAATTTTCAACATATCTTTGTGCACACAGGGTCCTTTCTTCTCGCGCTATCCGGTGGTATCAATTCCGAGTTCGAAATTTGACATTAAAATTTTTCGAAAATTTGGATTTTTACAATAAGCCTATGGATTTTTTATGTACAGATATGTGTCCGGATTT
>JABJUM010000179.1:0-2500 GCA_016169955.1 Phytophthora vignae f. sp. vignae
ACGACCATAGAAAGGTCCATTCCGATGCGCAAGAACGCGAGGAACACGAATATGAAGTCGGAATCCGCGTATCTGCAATACCCGAGAAGTTATCGCGCAAAACGTGCGCACGCACGCAATTCGTGCGTTAATATGGAGCAAAGTATGGTATACAACCGGCACCTCTAGCCAAAACGGCTGGGGCTAGCGAGGCAAAACGGGTCTCAAAAGTTAGATATACATCAGGGCATACGCCCAAGACGTATCAGCTTCCACCTCCAAGTAGTTGCGGCTGGGTGGGCCGAGACGTGCGAGAGCGTGCCACGTGGCAGCTTTTGCACACACATTTTGCGCCTTTTTTGCGTCTTTGCCGCGCTGTGTACACTAGGGAAGCCCAATGATACCGGAATGTTTTTTGACATATAGGGGTGTTTTTTTGCGCTCTTTCACGTGGTGTAAGCAGATTTTGGCTAGCTATAATACCCAGGTCTCTAGAACGGTTTTTACGCAAAAAATCGCACTTTGCGGGGTTTTACAAAAAATAGGATATCTCGGGAACGGCTGGGTAACTTTCGCCAAAATTTTTTTTGGAGATGTGTCACGATGTGGTCTAAACGCTCAGAGCGTATGCGGGTCTGGCATTGCGTGTGGGATCCACGATGTGCGAAAAACCGTGATTTTTCGGATAAAAACGAGATTTTGGCGTCCTTTTTTGCCTTACGTTTGCGGCTCTGTACACGTCAAACCTCCAACGATCCCCTTCTCTTCCCAGATGGAAAGATGTGTTTTTGCATGCTCTTTCACGTGGTCAAGTCAGATTTGGCCTAACTCTAATACCCAGGGAGATATTTGGGTTTTTCGTGCAAAAATCGGCCTTTTTCTTCGGAGGTAGTACCGTAAAATCAGGTTTTTTGCACATAACACAAAAACTATTCATTTTCAGACCGGCGGACCTATTTTTTCGGAATCTACGCGCGATTTCACGTCTAGAGAGCTCAACTCCCAATAAAAATCTCGAGTTTGGCGTTAGGTTCGCACGGTCTAAAAGCTCTCCAGAAAATCGCTTGAAGTCTCTACCATGTTCGGCTCGTCCCCCCGGCCCAAAAAGTGGTACCGGCAACACCGATTTGTCACTTCCCGTGCACGTAGCCCCGCGAAAATTGGTGAGCATATACTTCTAAGTATAAAATTTCGAAAGGTCGAGGGTAGAAATGATAGCCTCCAAAAATCGATAAGAAAAATCAATATTAAGTTTGAAAACTCCTAAATTTTAGATTTTCTAAATTTTGAAAGTCTAAATTTAGACTTTCGACCCGGGTCTATGTGCACCTAGGGGTATTTCTTTGCGCTCTTTCCGATGGGCTAGGTCGCAAATCCTAATTCCTAAAATTGAAAACAGGAACCTAAATATACTGTTAAAAAACACTAAAAACGAAATATCACAGTAGGTATTAACAATTTTCAACATATCTTTGTGCACACAGGGTCCTTTCTTCTCGCGCTATCCGGTGGTATCAATTCCGAGTTCGAAATTTGACATTAAAATTTTTCGAAAATTTGGATTTTTACAATAAGCCTATGGATTTTTTATGTACAGATATGTGTCCGGATTTTGTTCCACTGTATGGCCGGTCTCGTACCGCACCTGATGGTACCCGTCCGACCTACTAACTCGAAGTGGTTGCCGAGCAATGGGCCCGAGAGTACAGGGGAACGTTCTATGTACCCTCGCTGCGTCCGTGCTCTACCCCAGGTCGATTGCCCTTTCTTCGCCAAACAAAATTCCGTATCGAACTCTGTCAGAGCCCAAGTCTGTGCCGAGCTATGGTGGTCCAAAGTTGGAAGTACGTTTTTTGTTTGCTCAAATCATCCCATCTCGATCCTGAATCATTTCCCCCATTTTTCCTCTTTCGAACGGTATGCTCACTGGGTCATAACTCGATGCCGTTGCTGAGATATCGGGGGAAGAAGGCGTAAATGGCCCGGTTATGGGCGCCATATGGCTCCAGCACTGCCCGTTCTCGCACCCACTGCGTATCTAACGTGCGCACCTAGCCTAAGTCCGTCTGTGGGCTGATGTGGTCCACCGCTGATTGGTGTGGTGCACTGCTGATTGATGTTAATCACATCACTGATTGATGTGAACCACCTCTGATTGATGTGGTCAAAATTCTTCTAAGTAGTGAAACCGTCACAGTGGGACATCGTTCCGAAAAAATAGAATCCATCCAAAAAATCTAGTCAGTTTCTATCCCGCACGTGTAACCGTCGCCTGGATCAAAACCCATCAATCTGAGATTTTGTAGATCCTTTCTCATCAAAATTTCAAAAAAAAAATCCTGGATTTTTAGCGGTTTCATGAAGTGATAAAAATAGATAGAAACAGTTTAGAAATGGCGTAGAGGGTTTCTGAGCAGGATCTGTATGTTCTAGATTACTTCTAGGTTTAGGGTAGCTGTAGATTAGAAATGGATCTCTGGAGCTGGAGGAGGGCTCGGGGAGAAGTTGACGATTTACATGT